>BSBK01000811.1:1792500-2225000 GCA_027943335.1 Chamaecyparis obtusa | reverse complement strand
AAAATTGCCTATATAAGGAAGGCTGTATTATTGTCTTAGGCAGTTCAGAATAGTTCTGGGTAGTAGATCTGGGTAATAGCTCGAGGCTTTGTCCTGAAAAATATTGTAAGGGAATGCCCATGTGGCTTTGCATATTGTAATTCTGAAAGTTTGTAATTCCATATTTGTGGAGACAATAAGAAGCCAATTTTCTGTTCTTGCATATTGTTGTTGTTTCTCTATTTCTGTTATGTGTTTGTGGTATTAAGGGGAGCACCCTTCATCAAGTGGTATCAGAGCAGGAGTTCTTGAGTGTGTAAACAAATCACCGACTGTGAGGCAGTTTGCACCAGGACCGTGGTTAGGGTTTCAGCGCGCATCGCGAAAATGCCTCCACGAAGAGAACGTGGCGAAAGACCTGGTGTTGTGACACCTGAGGTTAGAGAGTTGCAGAGACAAGTGCGAGCATTGCAAGAAGAGATTCGTAGAGGTATGAATCTTAATGTCAGAGATGAAAGTGAGGATGAAGCCGAAGAAGAATATCAAGAAGGAGAAGTTGAAATTGTGAACCAGGAGGAAGAAAGACTTTTTCGGGCGATTTCCAAGATTGGGAAAAGACCTAAGATTGAGGTTCCTACATTTTCTGGAAATCTTAACCCAGAGGAATTGATCGACTGGATTAATGAATGTGAGGAATATTTTGAGTATGAAGATGTTGAAGATCCTGATAGGGTCAAATTTGCGAAGGCCAGATTGAAAGGTCATGCGAAGATCTGGTGGCAAGAAATTCAATTGGAGCGAAATAGAAGAGGGAAAGATAAAATCACAAGATGGGATCAGATGGTGGATAAATTGAAGCAACAGTTCATTCCTGTTGATTATGAGCTTGACCTACTAAAGAAAATGCAAAGTTTGAAGCAAGCAGGAAGATCTGTTCAGGAGTACACAGAGGAGTTCTATCGAATTCTCATCAGAACAGGCCATGCAGAAGCTGATAAGGAGAAAGTTGCCCGATACCTTAATGGGTTAAGGCCAAGCATTCAGGAGGAGCTGAATCTGGTTCGAATGAATAGTATTGAAGAGGCATACCAATTTGCCCTAAAAGTAGAGGAAAAGCTGAACAAGAAGTTTGAGAGCAGACAAAACAGAAGAGGTCGTGGTGGACGATCTGGTGGACGGTCATATGGTGGCTGAAATGAAGATCCGAAAAAGAAGGATGAGGCCAGTAGCAGTCAGAATCAGCGAGGAAATAATTCCAATCACTTCCAGGATCAGAATAATAGAGATCAAAGAGGAAGAGGAAGAGGACAAGGATCTGGAAGAGGTGGCTTCCGTGGAACATGTTTTCACTGTGGAGAAGAAGGTCATAGGGCATTTGAATGTCCTCAGCGCCAAGGAAGAACAGACAGGAGAAATGAAGGCCAGGCCAGAGTTGCACATGTAGATGAAGATGCCAGATCATCAAATTTTGATGCTGAAAGAGGAGAAACGTTGATTAACAGAAGAGTCCTGCTGAGTGGTGAGAATGAGCCTGAGCAAAGAAGGAGCCTGTTTCGCACTAGATGCAAGTGTGAAGGTAAATGTTGTGATGTGATTATTGATAGTGGAAGCACTGACAATTTGGTGTCAGAAGAGATGGTGACAAAGTTGAAGCTCGAGAGATAGAAACACCCACATCCATATCGGATTGCCTGGGTACAGGATGACCACAAGGTCATGGTCAATGAACAATGCCTAGTGAAGTTCAAGATTGGCGGATACCAAGATGAGGTATTGTGTGATATCATATCTATGGATGCATGTCATATGTTGTTGGGTAGACCATGGCAGTTTGACAGATGTGCTGTACATGATGGTCGTGCGAATACCTATTCCCTGACAAAGGATGGAGTGCGACATAAGCTAAAAGCATTGAAGGAGACTGAAGAAAAGGTATGTGGTAATGCAAGGATAACTTTTGTTGATGGAAGAAATTTCCTAGATGGTATGAGGCATGAGCATGTATGTTTTTCTTTAATTCCAAAATCTGGTAAAGAGGAAGTAGAAGATGTTCCTGTAGAAGTTGCAGATTTGTTGAATGAGTTTCAGGATATTGTATCCGATAACGTGCCTGATGGATTACCACCAGTCAGGAAGATTAGTCATCAGATGGACTTGACCCCAGGAGCGAGTTTGCCGAATAAGGCAGCACACAGAATGACACCTGCAGAAAGTGAGGAGTTGAACAGACAAGTACATGAACTGTTACATAAAGGATTGATCCGTGGGAGTCTGAGTCCCTGTGCTGTACCAGCAGTATTAGCACCAAAGAAGAATGGAGAATGGAGGATGTGTACAGATTCTAGGGCAATAAACAAGATCACAATCAAGTATAGGTTTCCATTGCCATGAATGGATGATATTATGGACTGTTTGAGTGGAGCTGTGTATTTCTCAAAGATAGATCTGAAAAGTGGATATCATCAGATTCGGATCAGAGAAGGAGATGAATGGAAGACTGCCTTTAAGACAAAGGAAGGACTATATGAGTGGTTAGTCATGCCTTTTGGGCTAACCAATGCACCGAGCACTTTCATGCGGCTCATGAACGAGGTTCTGAAAGAATTTCTGGGTAAGTTTGTCATTGTTTACCTAGATGATATTTTGATCTTTAGTAAGACATTGGAGGAGCATATGATGCATATTCGTATGGTATTTGAGAAGCTGAGAGATGAGAAATTGTTGATTAACTTGAAGAAGTGCAGTTTTGTGAAGAAAGAGTTAGTGTATTTGGGATTTGTAGTCTCAGCAGAAGGTCTAAAAATGGACCCAGAGAAGGTACAGGCTATCCTTGAATGGCCTACTCCAAGGAATGCTACTGAGGTAAGATCTTTTCATGGTCTAGCTAGCTTTTACAGAAAGTTTATCAGAAACTTTAGCAGTATTTGTGGACCCTTGACTGAAACAATGAGAGGGGATAGAAAAGAGTTTAAGTGGACTAATGGGGCAGAAAAGAGTTTTCAATTGTTGAAACAAAAAGTTACAGAACAACCTGTTTTAGCACTTCCAAATTTTAATAAGGTGTTTCAAGTAGATTGTGATGCTAGTGGTACTACAATAGGAGCTGTTATGAGCCAAGAAGGTAAACCTATTGCTTATTTCAGTGAGAAGTTGAATGATGCCAAGAGAAAATATTCTGTTTATGATCAGGAATTTTATGCTATAGTTCAAGCATTAAAGAAGTGGAGACACTATTTGCTTCCTAAGGAGTTTGTTTTGTATACTGATCATCAAGCTTTGCAATATTTGAATAGTCAAGGAAAGTTGAATCAGAGGCATTTGAAATGGGTTGAATTTTTGCAGAGTTATACATTTGTTTTGAAACACAGGAGTGGAAAGTCTAATAGGGTTGCAGATGCTCTTAGCAGAAGGCAACTACTGCTGACAGAAATGCAGATTGAAGTGGTTGGGTTCAAGGAGCTCAAGAATTTGTATCCAGAGGATCCTGATTTTGGTGAAGCTTGGAAAGCTTGTACAGAACCTGTTACTCTAGATAGGACAAAATGGTTGGATTTCATCATCCAGGATGATATGCTATTCAGAGGGAGTCAGTTGTGCATTCCACGAAGTTCTATGAGGGAGAATCTCATCAAGGAGAAGCATAGTGGAGGATTGGCTGGACATTTTGGTCGTGATAAAACCCTTGGTTTGGTTGGTGAGAATTATTATTGGCCACAATTGCAGCAAGATGTGAAGAAGTTTGTACAGAGTTGCAGAGTATGTCAGATGGCGAAAGGAGTGAAGCAGAATACAGGGTTGTATCATCCATTACCTATACCAGAGAAGCCTTGGGAGGATATCAGTATGGACTTTGTTCTTGGTTTACCGAGGACACAGCGGGGACACGATTCAATTTTTGTGGTAGTTGACAGATTTTCAAAGATGGCACATTTTATTCCCTGCAAGAAGACTAATGATGCTGTTCATGTAGCAGAATTGTTTTTCAGAGAAGTAGTGAGACTTCATGGTTTGCCAAAGACCATAGTTTCAGATCGGGACACTAAGTTTGTTGGGTATTTCTGGCGTACATTGTGGAAGAAGTTGAAGACAGATTTGAAGTTCAGTTCATCACATCATCCACAGACTGATGGACAGACAGAGGTGGTGAATAGGAGTTTGGGAAATTTGCTGAGATGTTTGGTTGGAGATAAGCCAACAGGATGGGATTTGATTTTACCACAGGTAGAATTTGCATACAATAATTCTATCAATAGGAGCACTGGTAAATCACCATTCCAGATCATATATGGAAGTAGTCCAAGAAATGCATCTGAATTGAGAAAGATAGATAAAGGAGAAATAAGTAGTGCTGAAGCTGAGGATTTTGCAGAACACTTGAAGAACATCCATGAAGAGGTGAGGAAGCATATTACCAAGATGAATGCACAGTATAAGGCTAAGGCAGATGAGAAAAGGAGGTATAAGGAATTTCAAGTTGGTGATGAAGTCATGGTTCATTTGCGGAAGGAGCAGTTTCCAGTTGGTACATATAACAAGCTGAAAATGAAGAAGTTTGGACCATGTAGGATACTGAAGAAACATGATTCAGGAAACGCATATGAGGTAGAATTGCCTACTGAGCTAAATATTTCACCAGTGTTTAACATTTCAGACCTGACAGAGTATCATGAAGGAGGTGTTGAAGATGAGATCACAGCAGCACAGTGGAGTATTCCAGCAACTAGTTCAGACACTAAGGAGATCGAAGATATACTGGACAGTCGTATTGGCAGAAGCACAAGGAACAGGACATATGAAGAATATCTGGTCAAGTGGAAAGGATGACCTGTTGAAGATTCATCATGGCTAACAAAGGAGGAGGTTAACCGTCTTGGTTTTCCTCTGTACACCTGAGTCGTGACAGGGTCACTTCTCAAATTACCCTGGGTGTCTGATGCAGAAGCATCCTGGGTGTAAGAGCAATCTTGCATCACCCAAAAATATTTCTATTTTTGTATTCAATAAGGGCTATTTTGTGCAGAGCTGCTATTTATGGAAAGTTACTATTTTTGGTAATTTTTGTATGTGCTCAGAATGATCTGATTTCTTTCTTGGAGGTTCATGTTGGTCATATAAGTCTGCCAGTAAAGTTTCATTGCCAGATCAAGTATATATTGAAAGATATTGAAGATTTTCGGTATTGGCAGCAGGGTACAGAAACTTTGAACTCAGTTTTGAAGGCTTTAGAGGCCCCGGATGAGGTCAAAAATTTGGGTGACGGGCACTTGCGCGGGTCAAGCCTGTAGAGCACTTCGTGGCGTTTCCGAAATGGGGTTATAATAGCCGAGCGAGTCAACTGGTGATGACTTATGGTCTTCGGAAGTTGGGCCACCTGAAATGGCGGAAAATAATTTTCTTCAAAATTTCTGTTCGGGTTTCAAAGGTTATCTTGAGCCGACTATGATGTAATAAAATGTAAAATAAAATAATTCTAAGTTGGTCGGCCTTATTGGCTAAAATTCTGGAACCTTCCCAGGCGGTGGAAAATTGCCTATATAAGGAAGGCTGTATTATTGTCTTAGGCAGTTCAGAATAGTTCTGGGTAGTAGATCTGGGTAATAGCTCGAGGCTTTGTCCTGAAAAATATTGTAAGGGAATGCCCATGTGGCTTTGCATATTGTAATTCTGAAAGTTTGTAATTCCACATTTGTGGAGACAATAAGAAGCCAATTTTCTGTTCTTGCATATTGTTGTTGTTTCTCTATTTCTGTTATGTGTTTGTGGTATTAAGGGGAGCACCCTTCATCAGGATATTTAGTCTAGGGAAGAGGATATTGGACCTTTGTGGGAATCAATTGAAGGCCATATAGACCATATTCCAATTGAGGAACCCTCCCCTATGGAAATAACACCATCTGACAGTGACAAAATCAAAGAGGAAGTCAACAGATGTAGTAGATTTTATAGGAGAAACTCTGACTAAAGAACTTATGGATCAACTCATGGATGAAATCTTCAATAAAGAAGAACTAGAACTTCAAAAAGAATTACTTATCAATGGAATTAATACAAATGTTGCAACTTTAGGAAGCTCAGTGGAAGAATTGATGATTGATCTTAAAAATAGGGAAATACAAGACTAGGAAACTTTAGGCATCGCTTTCCTAAAAGATGGCAGGAACTCTCCAGATTGTGCAAAAATTGTAAGAAAAAGAGGGAGGAAGCCTAATGCAAAATTAAGAAAATTAGTGGGAGAGGTAAGAGGCCAGGTTAAAATCACATCAATATTGAATGCAGGGAAGGGGAAGAGCCTTCCCAAGGAGCCATGAACCTCCTTTCATAGAATGTTAGGGGCATGAATGCCCCTAACAAGTAGTGAATAATTAAATGCTACATTAAAATCCATAACCCAGAGATAATGATTATACAGGAAACTAAGCTAGATAACATAGAAATGGAATTTTTTTTTAAAAAGGTAGGACTTAGAGTAATTGAAGCATCACCAACTTTAGGAGCATTGGAAGGACTAGCCATCATTTGGAATCCAAGGTACATTTCAATCAACATCATAGAAAGGAGATAATATTGGATGAGTGGATTGGTTAAGGACTTTAGAAATAATCTAACCTTTAATATAATAAATGTATACGACCCTATTCAGAATAGAGAGAAACTTCTAGTCTAGCAGGAAATAGAATCTTTTCTCAGTCAAAGGAATGACACACTAAGTATCTTAGGAGGTGACTTTAATGTGATCACAAAGCTTGCCGAAAAAAGAGGGGGCTCAAAGACTCTTCCGCTGGCAGCTAGATACTTTAACCTTTGGAAGGAAATAAACTCCCTTCTTGAAATTCCGACAGAAGACAATTCCTTCACATGGAATAACAAGAGACAGGGTTTTTGCAATATCTCAGAGAAGCTAGACAGATTCTTCCTCAAAGGAAGCCTAACCAATTATGATTTCTCTCTTTAAGCTAAAATCTTATCGGTATCAGGGTCGGATCATTACCCTATACTTCTCAATATTTTAACACAAATGAAACCAAAAAATGTGCCTTTAAATTTGAGCAAGCCTAGCTTAGGGATCTAAATATCTTGAAACTTATGGAAGCTTGGTGGTTAGAACCTAACATATCAGGATCCAAGATGTTCATAGTAGTCAACAAACTAAAGTGGATTAAAAGGAAATTGTTAGAATGGAACTCAACCAAGTTTGGTAATATCTTTGAAAAACAATTGGCCTTAGAGAAAGATATGAATGAGGTCAACTCTCAAGTCATTCAAAAAGGAATGAATGATGAACTCTTCTTTAAAGAAAAAAATCTTCTCAAGGAATATGAAGAGATTTTGGCAAGAGAAGAATTATTTTGGAAAAAACGTCAAGAGAAACCTGGCTAGAAGCAGGAGATAGAAATACTAAATTCTTTCACAATAGCATGAAACAAAGAAGAATTAAAAATAGAATATCAAGCATAACAAATGAGGTAGGAAACACTATAAGCGACTCAAAATAAATTGCAACTGAAATAGTGAATTTCTACAAAAACATTCTAAACAATTTGGAGAGTTCTAACTTAGTTAGCCAAATGGAACTTCTTAAAAACATACCTAAAGTTATTACTAAACAACACAATAAAGTATTAATAGATAAATTTACAGAAGAAGAACTCAAAAATGCTCTTATGCAAATGAATCCGTATAAAGCTCTGGGGCTAGATGGCTTCTCTGCTATTTTCTTCGAGAAATGCTGGCATTTTGTAGGTAAGGAAGTAACGAAAGCACTAGAAGGTGTCATGAACTTAGGAAAAAATTTTAAGGAATTAAATAACACCTTTATTGCCCTCATCCCCAAAAAAGAAAAGCTCTCAAACTTCAATGATTTTGGACCAATTGAACTATGTAAGACATTATATAAACTTCTCACAAAAACCCTCTCACTTAGATTACAGAAAATCCTTCCTTTAGTCATTAGCGAGGAGCAAATAGGATTTGTTCCAGGTAGATCTATCTTTGATGGTGTCATTATTTCTCAAGAAGCTATACACTCGGTCCAAAAGAACAAAAACCCTAGTATGCTCATCAAACTCGACATAAAGAAAGTATACGATAAAGTAGATTGGAGATTCCTATGCAAGTGCTTAGAAGCCTTTGGATTCTCTAGAAGCTGGATTAATCTGATCTTTGAGTGCATTTCCACTCCTATGATCTTTGTGCTAGTGAATGGAACCCTAGAAGTATTTTTCAGCATATCTAGAGGGTTAAGACAAGGCAACCCTATCTCTCCATTTTTATTCATTATAATGGCAAGGTGCTAGGTAGGGCTATCTCAAAATAGTAGGAGAGGGGTACTATTGAAGGATTAACCATCACTAGCCAACTAGACCCCAAAACACATCAACACTTTATAGATGACACTTTATTATACAAGGCTAGTAATAGAAAGGAGGCACGTTCCTTTAAAAAGATTCTGGAAACATACACAAAGGATTCAGGACAAGAAATAAACTCAAACAAGTCAGAAATATTTTTCTTCAATACTAATATTGAAGTTGAGAGGGATATTTGTTGGATTCTAAACTTTAAACAAGGCAAGCTTCCCTGCAGATACCTAGGTCTTCCCCTAGTTAAGGACCAGAGAGCCACAGATATCTGGGACCCCATTATAGGAAAAATTAAGAACAAGATGAACTCGTGGAAAGGAAGATAACTCTCCTCTGTAGGAAGAGAAACTATGGTAAGATCAGTCTTGGAAGCTATGCCAACTTCTCAATTATCTTGCATTCATCTCCCCTCTATTAAAAGATCAGAAATTGTCAAGCACTTAAGAACTTTTTTTTGGTAGGGGAGTAATGAGAATAAGAAAATCCCCTTAATTTCATGCGAAAACATATGCAAACCAAAAGATGAGGGGGGTGTAGGTCTTAAAAATCTAGAGGATCAAGGTAAGGCCCTTGGGGATAAATTGATTTGGAGATTATATAGAAACCCAGAGGCTAAATGGGCCAAAATCCTCATTCATAAATACCTAGAAGACAAGGATCCTATTAGTATATTCAGGGAAACTTACCCTCCCAAAGGATCAAGAATATGGAATTTTATGATGGATTGTAGGCACATTATAAAGGAGAAATTGACCTAGAATCCTGGCTCTGGTGAGGAAGTTCTCTTCTGGGATGATTCTTGGGGGGGTTATGAGGCAATTTCCAACTTTTTAGATAACCCCCTCCCTCATAAATTTCCTAAAGGGCAAGATTGGTACCCTCCTCAAGGACTACATTATTTTTAATGGAGTAGAATGGGTATGGAAATCTTTGAAAGGATCTAGAATATCATTAGAAGAAGAAAATATGGTTGCAGGAATTCTTAGCAAAAGGAAGATCTCATTAAAAATCTCTAAAGACACATTAGTTTGGGATGGCCACTAGTAAATTTTAGCTTATTTTTCAACAAGGATTAGTCAATTTTTAGATGCCAATTGGTCAACCAAATGACCATAATTGTTGTTGAAGTTTTTGCGTCTATTATTCAACACATAATATCATCATCAAAATTGCAATGTCTATAGCGGTTGAATTATCAACGGACCCATCGTCAAAATAATCACTTCAACCTGGAATAATTATTAGCCATTCCTTTCATCTTTGCAACCAATGTTGGTCGAAATTGTGAGGACTTATGGTTGGAATAGTCGTCGAGTGTATAGCATTCTCATCAAAATGACAAAACAATGTTGGTCGAAAGTGCAACGAGGGTTGGTCAAAATATTCATCGAGTATATAGCATTCTCGTCAATACGTATATTCTTTTGAATGTTGAAAAAGTGACATGAATTTTAATTTTTTTTAAATAAAATATATTACCAAATTAAGCATAGCAATAATATGCTTAATCTATTAGTAATTATATGTTTAATCTATTAGTAATTTTATGCATTTAATCTACCAATTAATAATAGTTTTGTACTACACATGCACCATATTGTTAGTTTGAAGATAATCTGTGGCCATGTGTCATGGTTAAGTAGTTGGAAAGTTATGATGATTTAATTGTACAACTACTGGTCCCTTGAAACGTTCAAAAAAAATTCTCAAAAGATGCACTCTCATGGAATACGATGACTTTGGGTTTTGCACAAAGTGGATCTATCTTCTATCACTATGCTCTTATTCTATGTCAAAATGGGAGATTTATGACATGGTATAGATTTATAGGGTCACTTGAGTGATCCAAGGATTTATGTAAGGGCCAAGGACCTATAGGTATATCTAAGTTTTTTATATGGCCATTGATGCCATTATTGTCATGTAATTTCACTTCAAAGTGCAAAGATGCCAAAAAGATGTAAGATGTGGGGAGGTGTGTATGGTCGAAGAAGACAATGTAATGAACTACCAAGCAGTAAACTTTACTGGTCAAAGAAGACAATGTAACTGAACTACCAAGAAGATAATGTAATGAATAAGACAAGCAATGAACTACCAATGAATCTACGTCATTGGTTTAGTTTGAGCTTCACTTGGTTTTGAGAATAGTTTAATATTCTCTACTTAAAAAGGCCAACCATGTGAAGGTGGAAGCTCATTTGGCCCCTCCCCCCCTAACATATCACTCTAAATTCCCCATTAACATCAAATAACATTCATTCAATCTTTGACGAATATAATTGTGACAGAACACTTAAAGAATATGGAAAGCTCACAATGTTTAGAGACACACTTGACTCCAAGTGCCATGTACAACAAAAATAATTTGTCCAATTTGGATAGTAAGTCTAATTTAACTATTTAAATATATATATATTTGAAAATTGACACAATAAAAAGTGACATCATAATGAAAATTGAAAATTACAACTTACATTATTTAGCGTAAGTTTCGGATGCAACTCCCAAAATTTCACATACATAGATGTTGGCAAGTGATCCTTCTTAGTTGTTGTTGTTGGTATGTATTTTAATCTAAAATAGTAGCAACTAAGAAGGATTTCTTGCCAACATCTATTGAATACAAGGTACTCCAACCATTATGCTCTTGTGTGATCCAGTATGCTCTTGTATGATCCTAAACCTGCAAGGAGAAAAAGGTATGATGTCAAATGTGTTATCTCCTTAAATTATTAAGCTTCTCTTTGTTTCAAGAATAGTTTAACATTCTCTACTTAACAGGGCCAACCACGTGAAGGTGGAAGCTCATCTGGCCCCTCCTAGGAGCCTCTTATGAGGCTTTACAACATTTTAAGACCTCTAAGATGTATTATTAGGGATCGTAAAGGGTCGTAAAGGGTCATAAGGGGTCTTGGGACACAACAGCTGAGAAACATAAATGTAGGCATCATGGTCAAAAATTTTTGGAAACACAACATAATTGAGTGGTATACCTGTGTACTATAATTTATACCTTCATAGGGTTAGTATTGACAATAATTGAATAAAATAACTAAATTAACCACAAAGGAAGAGCTATTTTAACAAATAAAGACAATGAACCAGTATATGGATCTCTAACTAGGGATGTTAATGGTGAAGCTCTCAATAAGCCTCCATTAATGGCAGTCCTAGAATGAGAATATATGATAAATCAAGCGAAAATAGTTCATTTCCAAATTGAAATGCTTAATTAACTTCTAAATTTACCCTCCTAGCTCAAAATCTCAAGAGGTTAGATGCAATTCTTAGATTTGTGGATGAATTATGAGTGAATTAGGCCTCCCTTTTATAGGATTTGGCAAGGGTAGGGGGTGTAGTTGGATTTGATCAAGGTTGAGTTGGGGTTAAGTCTTTGGTTCCACCCTTTGAAGACAATTTAAATATTGTGTCCTCAAAGCTTGGGACAAGAAGACAAGATGAGTGGACAAGATGCTCTTTCAAATTGAGTGATTGAGATTCATTTTGGCTTGATCCATGTGAGCTCTTTCCTTAAATCCTATTGGTTGAGGCTTTTTCCTCCCATGTGGTGTTTAGGGAAAATAGGACTTAATTAATTGAATTTAATTGATTTGTTTAGCCATTTGTACCCCTTGAGTGGGTTGATTTGATTTTAAATTGAACTATACAATTAATTGGATGAATTGCACATTGATTTAATTTATCATGATTTGATAGGGTTTAATTGATCTTTTGGCTTTTGATTTTTAACTAAATTGAATTAAAGCTCGATTTTAATTTTGATTGGCTAAATAGTCATTTGGATTCAATTGCCTTGATTTTGCTTTGATTTGCCTTGATTTATCACATGAATGATCCTGTCCACTTTTAGGTGATTACAAATGCCCCTCTTTGATTTGACATGCGAAGCGTGTCGATTCAAAGAATGTTCTGATCCAACTAATAAAAGGTCCTGGTTCTGTCAATGGTCAATCTTGATGTTTGATATGAGATGCAATTTCTGATGATAGGATTGATGCGGTTATGATTGATTTGATATCTTTGATGGTTGATTCAATGATAGATTGCCTGATATGGTACCTAATTTGATTCAATTTGATGTTTGATGCCCCTTTTGATTGATTAGAAAAAAAATTCCTGATAAAAGATTACGTTTTGATTTGGTGGTCGTGCCCCTAATTCGATGATGATGTTGTTGTTGCTGATTATCCGAGTGTATGACCCCTTGGAAATGAAATGAAATTTGATAGATGTTGGAAAGATTTTGATGGTTTAGGTCAGTGCATCAATTAGGTCAATTTATAATGAATTTCAATTTCATTTCTGATAATTTTTTTGCGTTTGCTTGATGACAAATGCCCCTGATTTGGCCGATTTAGTGAAAAATTTGGGTTTTCAGGCCCCCTCTGGTTAAAGATTCTCTTTTTAGGTCAAAATGTCTATATTAAGGGGTAAAAAGTCATTTTTTCCTATTCATTTTCACTTTCACTTGTTGAATTTTTCTCTGACTTCTTTTGAATTTTCCATGATGGTGATCCCAATATGTGAGCATAGGTTCAAGTGTGGGTGTTGGTATCAGTGGCCATTGAACTACAAACCTCTGGTAAGTGCCTGATCTTCTCAGTTTTTCAATTTATGCATTTGATTTCAAAACATTTGAATTTTTCTAGGAGAAACCCTCTTTTTTTGTTTTTTAAAATTGAAATAGCACTTTTACCACGTTTAATAGCGCTTTTGATTTGTCAACTAGCGCTTTTAATTTTAATTTCACTTTTGCTATTTTGATTAGTGCTTTTGATTTTTTAAATGGTGCTTTTATAAAGTTTTAGCACTTTTGCCTTGATGTTGCGCTTTTGAAATTTGAAGTAGCGCATTTAAAATGTTAAATAGCACTTTTGAAGTTTAGTGCTTTTATACCCTGAAATAGTGCTTTCACCCTAATAAGAAATTTTTAAATTGTCGTACTTAGTTTTTCAAATTGTTCAACGTCGTCGATCAGATGATTGGTTTAGGTAAAAAACTTGATGTTATAGTGAGTCATAAAATGTCAATATGAGTCTGTCATAGTTTGAATGTTTGATTGTCAATCTAGATTTAGATGATGGATGATGATGAATTTTCTGTCCTCTCTGAGTAGACTCAAGAATATTAATTGTGGTTTGATATTTGTAAATGTTTGATTGACTTAGAATAATCCAAATGTTAACTGATTTCAAAACTAATGTGATTGAACTTGCTTTGTGTAGGCGGTGCTTAAGTCATTAGCCATATGTGGTTTGTATCCATTACCTATGAGTATGATCGATGAACTAAGTGCATTTGATCGGAGACATATCAGTCTTTGTGGATTGTCTTTCCCCCTTCCTTTACCTCGATTCTGAGTGAATTGGGGTTTGATCACTGCTATGGCCGAGAAATGGCACTCAGACCATAATACCTTTCATTTTCCTATGGGTGAGATGACGATCACTTGGAGGATGTATACCGCATCCTTCGCCTTCCTACCAGAGGAGAGTTAGTATACTATGATTCAGTTTATGATGGATTGACATGTTGGTGGGTTTTCCAAGATCTAACCATTAGAGATGATCACATCCAGTAGGCACAATTTCATGCTTTTCCAGTGTTGCCAGTAGTATTAGGTGCTTTGATTGGTGGGTTCCTTGTTCCTGATAAATGAGGACATGGGTTTGTAGTCGGATGGGGTCCTATTCTGGAGGACTTGATGGCTCATCCTCGATGATTTGATTGTGGGATCCTATGTGTTAGCTTAGTTGTATCATGAGCTACATATAGTTGTGTATAAATGATCTTCCGCGCTCACTACAGGAGCGATTCTCTTACAGCTTTGGCCTTGGGAGCATATCCTAGTGACATAACCCATTACAACATGACAATGAGATCCAAGTTGGCCATTCACCTGGATGTACGAGGGTATGGTGATACAGACCCATATGGTTAAATTGGATTACTAGCGTTGTATCATTGATGATATGGATGTAGTAATCTGGCGGTCATATTTGGGATATGATGCTTGGCCTGAGGATGGTACTGAGTTTCCCTTCATGTTTTGTCCATGATGGATAATTGGGCATACTCCATATATCATTGAGAGATTTTTCTTCAGGAGGGTATTGCATCATTATGGGTGCACACAAGGTTTTTTTTAGGGAGTGGCTATGTATGCTCAAGTCCAGACTGAGAGATCGTTGTGGGGCCCTTGTGTAGATTTCAGGATAGCTCACCAGGAGGTTCGAGACCTTGGGCATTTACCATGGTTGATGAGAGATCATGTTATGGATGCTGGTGTTACAGATGAGTACATTGATTGGTTTGGTTAGAACTTGTTTTTGAGGTTTACAGATCCTACTGAGAGAGTCTCGGGCATAGATGACTTGTCTGACGGTGATGGTGGTGATGATGTGGGGGATGATGGAGATGATGTAGATGATGGAGAGGGTGGGAGTTGTGGGGGTAGAGTTAGAGCATGACATGGATGATGGGGTCCTTGAGCAAGCAAAGTTCATATTCCAGTTCTTGTTGCTGCTCCTATTCCTCCTAGGGTTGGTGGTGGTTAGGCTAGAGGTGGTGTAGATAGAGCACTTCATCAGGTTGATGTTGATCCAGCTATGAGAAAGGGTCATTATAGAGCTAGATGACATAGAGAGGTTGAGGCACAAGTTGTACAGGTTTTATTGGATCAGGCACAAGGTCCTTCTGCATAGGTTATACCACTGATTTTTCCACATGATACATCTTCTCATGCACCTGCTTCTACTTCAATGCCATTGTCTTCTTGACTTGCATGTTCTTCCAGATTTGTTCCATCCTTATCAGATCCATCTTCTTCCATGCCTTCTTCTTCCATACCTCCATCACAATTTTTTGCGGCACAAGCTCCTAGTGTGGTTGCACCAGAGGTTCGTGCTTTACAATCTAATGTCTCTGAGATTAGACATGAGATGAGGCAGTTGAGTTCTATGATGCAGACCTTTATGGCAGTGATGAGTTAGCATGGATTACATGCAAGCTCTACTTGTCCTCCAAATAGTGCTCCTGGTCCTAATGGTAGAGATGGTACTGGCGGGTCGGCCAGTTGATCCATGATTTGAGATATTTTAGATTCTTGCCTTGATGATGTATATGATCTCAGTTTTTTGTTGATATCAAGACATTGGACTCTTATTGTATCTTTTGATTCATCGATGTGGTTTATGTTGATACCTTCATACTTTGATGGACTTTGATTATCTGGATATTGCATTTATGATCTTTGCATAGACTCTGATACTCTGTTGATTTTATGATCTTTACCATAGACTTTGATACTCAGTTTTGATATTTTTCACTATATATGATGTCATGATGTGTTGGATCTCCTTTTCAGGTGTTTTGGCATGATATGTAGATCTAGATGGTTCTATCTCCTATATGTTTTGTTTTATGCTTTTGAAATGCAATTTTTGATATGTACGCACATGTTCTAGTGATGCTTAAATGATTGTCTTATGTATGACATAGAATAGATGAATGAATGTAATGAACTTTAATGATTAACGCTTTATTATGGATGCAATGATTTATAGATGTGTTAGATGGATAATGTGATGTAATGGTTTATGTGATGTAATGATTTATGGATAATGGATGTAATTATTTTGATATATGGATGCATTGGATACTTAATGATTCTAAATATTATATGTGATATAGATGAATTATGTTGCAATGCAATGATATCTAATGAGCTTAAATGAATAATGCTATGTTTTTTAATGTACTCAATGATACACACCTAATGTATTTTAATGGATGTAATGGACATTTAACTAATGCAATGCACTTAATGAATTGATATGAATGATTTAAAGAATGCACCCTAAATGAGATGAAATTTAAAATGAATGCCATCTAATGAAATGAACTTAATAAAAATGATTTAAAGGATAAATGTAACCTAATGCACTTAATGAATTGAAATTTATGTTATATATGAATGATGAATGCAACTTAATGCAATTAATGTTATGAAAATGATTTAAACTATGTGTGATGAACTTAGATTAAAATGAATGCAACTTAATGCAAACTAACATGGATCTAACAAATGCTCATGAACTAATGGAATGCATCTTTGTTCTTGTTTTTGGATTTCCAACACACTCGATCACATATAGTTTTTTATTCTCATTTGATTTTTGATTTGACCACACCCTCATTCTCTTTTCCTCTTGCAATTTAAACTAAGAAAGGAAAAATACATTAAATGCATTTAATCTAAGATGTATGCAACTAACTATCATTATTCAAAAAATTGAAGCTTATATTCCTCATTGAGCAGTTTTTGTAATCCCCATTTAGTACAACCATCACTAGTTCAACTATGATGATATGAATACTTTTTGCACCTCTTGTGTTGCTTTCCCATCCTTTCTTATACAACTACCACTGATTGAATCCAATCATGAGAGTGCGAATACCAATTTTGTCAGATTCTCCGTTGCAAGTGGATTTTGGTATTATGATATTGAACATCAAAATATCCAAGGTATCCTTTTGCGTAAACAAACACAGATCTCAATTTTATCCTATGTACAAGTCCTCGATGATTCTTTGACGATCACGTCCTTAGACAATTTTTACATGATTTATAAATTTGATCTTAAGACAGTCATTCAGAAGTCAACTAAAATATCATGTTTTCATCATAGCTTTTCTAGTTTAAAAACTTTCATCGATTCACTAGAAAGATATGATTTCATCAATCAAGTCAACACTTGGAAAAAATTTTGCAATGTTTTTCAAATCCATATTTCAAGTGTAGTTCCATCCATTTCATACTTTTAATCCTGATAAAGATAGGGTCATGTAAGATCTCAGATCAAATTTTGCATTCAGATCAAATTTTGCATTGGGTTCAAATTGGATTAAGATTTAGGATTTGATTAAGTGCTTCACTTGCATTTTTGATGAATTGATTTGATGATTGATTGAAGTTTGATTTTGATGAATCCTTCCTCCTTTTGAGTAGATTTCCCCTAGTTTGATATGATTTCAATGTTGGAATTTGGACAATTTGCAGATTAGGTGACCAAAATCTTTAGGTACTTACAAATGCAACTGTGGGGTTTAAATATGCAATATATAAAAATGCTGGTGAATGCAATATTTACAAAGATGACTACTAGGTATGTGACTGAATTGGACTTTCAATGGCACCTATTTACTAGGTTTTCACCGATTGAATGGATCTTGCTTTCTTTTTCTATTTTTAAAGCTTTTTCTCTTTTTTTGCTACCAAGGCACCTATTTGCTAGGTTTTCACTGAGACAACATCTTTTGAGGATCATATATGAATATTTTTAGCTTTCTTCATGCTCAATTTTCCACTATTTTTTATCTTTTTTGCATTTCAATGTTTTTGGTATTTTCAAGATCTCTTTTGACTATATACAATAAATAGGATGCTTTCCATCTGATTTTCTGATACTCTTTATACTCTTTCATCTGTCTCATGTATAGAACCTCTTTAGATGAATACTATTGATAGGTTCTCATAACTCTTCTCCATCACAATCAACTAGTTTGTAGGTGTCAGTCCCAAAAGATGAAGTGATCACAAAAGGTCCTAACCAGTTTCTTCCCATTTTCCTTTCTTTTCTCTTTCGGCTTGGTTCTTGGGATTTTCTGGCAAAACTAAGTCACCTATTTGGAATGTTCTTGACTTGATGTGCTTGTTATAAGTCCTTGACATTTGGTTTTGATATACTTTTCAGTGATCAAATGCTTGTTGTTGTTTTTCATCTAGCAGTTCTAGTTCATGTAGCCTAGCAAATCTATAATCTTCCTCACTTATCAAACCATGTAGAGATACTCTTAAGGATGGAAGGTCTACCTCCAAAAGTAAAACTACTTTTGTTCCAAAGACTAAGGAAATGGTGTAGCTCCTATTGGCATTCTAATACTTGTCCTATAAGCCCACAAGGTCGGGTTTATTTTTATATGCCAATCTCTACCTGAATTGTCCATTGTTCTCTTCAATATCTTCAAGATGTTTTTATTTGTTGCTTCGGCTTGTCCATTACCTTGGGGGTAATAGATTGAAGATGAGTGATGGATCATGTGAAACTTGGTATATAACTCTTTTAGGTCCTTATTTTTGAAGTGCTTTGCATTATCCATTATGATAGCATGAGGTATACCATATCTACATATTATGTGGTTTAGGATAAATAAGGATATATGCTTTCCTATTGCAGTTGATAAGGGTACAACTTCCACCCATTTGGTAAAGTACTATGTCATCGTGATGATGGATTTTTGACCATTTGAAGATGGTGGATAAATCATTCCTATTAAATCTAGACCCCATTGATAAAACAGACAAGGTGTTGTCATCAGTTGAAGCTCTTGTGCGGGCACATGTATAAAGTTTCCATGAAATTGACACTTTCTACAAGTTTTAGCAAAGTGACAAGCGTCTTTCTCCATTGTAGGCCAAAAATATCCTATCCTAAGAAGTTTCTTAGCTAGGGTTAATCCATTTGAATGTGACCCACAAATCCCCTCATGAATTTTTCATAAGGCTACATTCGATTCCTCTTTCTCTAGACATCTAAGAAGCATTCCGTCTAGACTCTTACGATACAATGTATCAGATATTATGATATATCAAGCAGCTTGTCTAATAAAGCTTTTCTTTTGGTTCCTGGTTTGGTCTATTGGTAAGATTTGGTCTTTTAGGTAAGTGTAAATAGGTCCATACCAAGGTGATTCATGTGTAGTTAGCAAACAAATGATATGAGGATGGGTAGGGTCAAATGTGGGTTGCTCAACTTCTTCTACCAGGAATTTATATCTAGTGCTTTGATCTGGCATTTGTAGAAGTGATGCCAAAGTAGCCATTGCATCTGCTACTTTATTCTTTTCTCTTGGCACTTGCTCAAATGTAATAAGAGTGAAGTACTTATTAAGATTCTCAACCATGTTCTTGTAAGGCATCATCTTGTCTTCTTTTGTCTAATATTCATCATTAATCTAATTAATGACTAATTGTGAATCTCCATAGACTTGTAGTTCTATCACTTTCCACTCTGATGCCAACTTGATTCCAATGACTAAGGCTTCATATTCTACTATGTTATTGGTACATGGAAATATAAATTTATATGACTTTGGAATTGTAGATCCTTGGGGAGTAATCAAGAGTATGCATGCTCATGATCCATGTTGAGTGTATGAACCATCAAAGTATATTTGCCATGTTTTTTCCTCAACATTCACAATCTCAAAATATGGGAATTCCACTTGTATTGGATGATCATCTTGTAGTGGTGATTCTACTAATTGGTTAGCAATGACTTGCCCTTTGATAGATTTGTGTTCTACATACTCGATGTCAAATTCACTCAACACCATGACCCATTTGGCTAGCCTTCCATTTAATGTTGTTTTGCTAAGTAGATACTTCAAAGGATTGATCTTTGCAATGAGCCTTATATTATGAGATAGCATATAGTGGCATAGTTTTTGGGAAGAAAAAACCATAGCCAAACATGCCCTTTCAATGAAGGTATAGTTTAACTCGTATTTCACCAAAGTTCTACTTATGTAGTATATTGTCTTCTCTTTTCCTGATTCATCTTCTTGTGCCAAAAGTGCCCCCAATGAATGTTCAGTTGCTGAAATATATAGGATCAAGGGTTTTCCTCTTATAGGTGGCATCAATGTTGGAGGATTCATGAGTTATTTCTTTAACATGTTGAAAGCTTCTTCACACTTTTCATCCCATTTGAAAATTGTATCTTTATGGAGAAGTTGGGTGAAGTTGTGACATTTTTCCGCTAGTTGGGATATAAATCTTCTAATGGATTGAATTCTTCCTTGTAGTGACCTCATCTGACTTATGTTTCTAGGTTCTTCCATTTTCGTGATGGCTTTAACTTTGGCGGGATCTACCTCTATTCCTTTTGCTGATACAATGTAGCTTAGTAACTTTCCTGATTGGACCCCAAATGCACACTTTTTTGGATTGAGCCTTACTTTAAATTGCTCTAATCTAACAAATATTTTCTCTAGAATTGGTAGATGCTCCTCTCTTGAATGATATTTAGCTAATATGCCATCTACATAGTCCCCCATGAATTTATCAATCATGTCGTGGAATATAGTGGTCATTTCTCATTGATAGGTTGCTCTGACGTTCTTTAAACCAAAAGGCATAACATTCCAACAGAATGTCCCCCACGCACACGTGAATGTTGTCTTATCTTGATCCTCAGGTGCTATCTTTATCTGGTTATAGCCACTAAATCCATCCATAAGTGAGAACATTGAATGTCTTGTTGTCAAATCCACTATGGCGTCTATATTTGGAAGAGGAAAAGCATCTTTAGGACATGCAAGATTTAGATCCCTAAAATCCATGCAAATTCTAATGGACTTGTCTTCTTTTGAAACTGGCACTATGTTTGAAATCCATTGGGCATAATCAATGGCTCTTATAAATCCCACCTTTAGCAATTTCTCCAACTCCACTTTTACAAGCAAGGCTATATGTGGGTGCATCTTTCTTAACTTTTGTTTGACTGGTTTGGCTCCTTCTTTGATGCTCAAATGATGCATGATCAAGTTTGGATCTAATCCTGGCATATCATCATATGACCATGCGAAGTTGATTTGTTTTTCCTTGAAGAATTTGATGAATTCTTTTCTCTCTTCACTAGATAAGGATGTCACTAGGTGTATGATCTTCAACTCGGATTCTGACCCAATGTTTATCTTTCCTGTAGGCTCAATCAAGATAGGAGACCTCTCTTCATAGTGTTCAAGTAAAGTATCCAAAATTCCTTCCTTAGGTGCCTCAATTGGGTTTTCACCTTCAAAAACATTCTTAATTTCTTTCTCTTTTCAATCTAATGTTGTCACCATGTGGTTTTCAACATTAGATTCTTTTCCTTTTTTGTCTTTTTTGTTTTTTTCACTTTTTGGGGAATTGAAAATTTGGATACTCCCCTTTGTCACTTCCTCCTGATATTTTGTGGTAGAAGAAGGTTCAACCGCATTGAGGTATTGGGACACCACGTTGTCATTAAAAAAGGTTGGGAGGATGGTTGGTTCAATGGAGTCCCATTCGATTAATTCCAGGTATATAAGAGTTAAGGGATCAATGCTTTGGCTTGGTTCAATGGGATTTAGGGATAAGACCCTATTTATGGTTTGAACATTGTATCATTCAAGTCTATGACATGGGCTTCTTCTAGATGTTCTAAAGAACTAGGATCAAAGTCTTCCTCACTAGAATCCTCTATGGTTTCTGTTGGATAAAAGTCTTGTGGATTAAACCTGACATTAGATTCTTCCATAGTAGGTCTCCATGAAGGTACGTAGGGTTCTCCTATCCATCAATTTATTGAATTTTTTTGAATTTGAAGGTTCTCTAAGACCACTTGATTTGCACTAGAGGCTTGATTCTGATTTGGTTATGCTATTTTCTCCTTTTCTTTGTTAGAAGTGTAGGTATGAATAACATCTACCTCCTTATCATGGCATGAATCACTTGACAATTAGTCCCACTCCCAATTGTAAGAATCTTCATCACTATGTGATTCCAATTGCAATATTTGATCATAGACTTTAGGATAGTGCTTTTGTGTGTACCCTTGTTCTAAGTACCCTAATCCTATCTTCTCCTTGCTATCTCTCCATGTCATTTCAATTGGTTCAATAAGTCCTTCATCCTTGTGCCCAAAGGTCCTTGGCCTTTGTATCCCATATTTTGCATGATTTGAAATCCTTTCCCATATTGATGTGTGGGAATGCTGATATTTTGGATGCATTTTTCTTGGGCACTTGACTCTTCATCCTTGTAAAGCCAATTTAGGATTTCATTATCATCCTCATCCATGGATGAAGAGTTATTTTCTCTCACAAAGTGATCATTGTATTAATGGGGTAGATTGAGTGGTCTTCCATATGATTTAGGAGATAGTGGCAAGTCCATCATGGATAGTGAATATTCCCCTACTCCTTTTTGCTTGATTTTACATTGTTCATCAAAATTTATCATCATTTGATCCATTTTCTAGTAATGATCCTCCTTGGTGTATACTTGGACAGATTTAGTTTGATCTTCTTTTGTCTTTTCAATAATATTTTCCTCACTAACCTTCTCTTTTCCCTTAGCCGATGTAGCTAGGTTAGTGGGTCTTGGGATGTCTTTAACAACAATTTATTTTTCTATCTTTTCATTTTCCTTCAATGATGGAATGTCCTTAGAACTTTTCCCTTGCACTATTTGATTAGGTATAGACCCCTCTGTATTATGTGGGACTAGATAGTCATTGATAGGCTTGATGTTGTTACAATATTGGAATGGGTTTGAGTCCCCACTTACCATTATGTCCTACCCTAGATAAGGAAACTTTAGACATTGGTGGTAAGTAGAAGGCACGACCTGCATTTCATGGATCCATGGCCTCCCTAACAAAATATTATAGGCCAACTTTAAATCTAACACTTGGCAGATGGTCTCCTTTTGCATGGGACCAACTCTAATAGGAAGTATTATGACCCCTTTAGACGCCCGTTCTTCATCATCATAGGCTTTGATCGTTATTTTTTTCTTTCAATCAATAGCTTCATTAGAAAATCCTAGGGATTTTACTAAGTTTAGGGTACAAATATTTAAGCCGGCTCCTCCATCGATAAGCACTCTTTTCACTCTATGTTTGTGAATAAGGACCTCTATGTGCAAAGGTAAATTATGTGGGTGGTTGAGCGACATTTCATCTTGCTCAAAAAATGATAAGAAATGAAGAGCGATGAGATGTCCTACTATATTTTCAAACTTATCCGCATCTAGGTTGAGGTACGTTGGTTTCTACTAAAGCTTTCTCTAGAATTTCCTTGTGAGTAGGTGATAATTTGAGCAATTCTAGGATTGAGATTTGTGCGGGAGTTATTTGTAATTGATCAACCAAGTTATATTTCTTCGATGATGAAGATGTGTTTTGGTTTGGTAGAACAATTCTTGGAGCATTTCTAGGTAGGGTGATTTTAGAAGCTTTCCCCCTAGTGACAACGTTAGATTATGCTTCTCTTGGTTTCTCCTTTACCACGATAACATTTATGGTACTTTCCTCTTCACTTAGAGTATTGATGATGTTATCGTAGGTATGAGAAAAGTTCACTTTCTCATTACCTCTTTTATGATTTTGGCTGGCATTAGATGACTCACCATTTTCATGGTTTAGAAAGGGGTTCTTGAAGGCCATATGATCCTCATTGTTTTGAGGCCCTTCAATTTTGATAGTTCCATCATCTATGAGGTCTTGCACTAAGTTTTTTAACTTCATCCATTCGTTGGTTTTGTGACCCTTATTTCAATGATACTCACAATGGTGAGAATCATTCCATCAATTAGGTTTAATTTGAGGTTCATAAGGTCTCAAATAAGGTAATGTGATAATCTTATTAGCAACCAAGGTTCTTAATGCGTTCTCCAAGGGCTCACCTAGAAAGGTGAATTTTCTCTTTTGATATGTGGAGAACAAGGGTTTGGGCTTATTCCCATTAGCATTATTAAAAGGATTATTATTGTAATTATTGTTTGGATTGTTGGAATTGTTATTAGAATTATTGAAATTAAAAGGAGATTTCTTCATTTGATTTACATTGTATAAAGAATTAGCTCCACTTGATAAGTTAAAATGGGTAGACTTCAAGTTGTGGGCCTCCACAACTCCATCCTTCACAAGATTTTTTCTATTATTCTTTAACCATAGCTTAGGTTTATCATTGTGATTGTTGGCCCCTCTATTATTAACATAATTAGATACATAATGGTTATTGTTGTTGTTGGTATTGGATTTATTATCTTCGAACAATTTTATCTCTCCTCTCTTTACTAATACATCTTCAATCTTGATCCCATTTTCGATAAGTTTTCCAAATGTTGGGGGACATTGAAGTTGTAGTCAATAATTCATCTCCATGTTCAAGTTGTTTGTAAATATTTCCATCTTCTCCTTCTATTGGCTAAAAATTTTGTAAGCCGCTAAGACTACACCTTACAAAATTGTAACTTTAGACAACAGTATAGTGAGATAAATCTCTCCTCTCAGCAATAGGGGAGGCTCCCTTCTTACCATAGGTGGCTTCAACAAGAACTTAACTGAAATTACAAAAAGGATAGTTCTCTCAATCAATTCTTCTTTTTTCAGGAATGATTTGCATACAACTACTACTTTCTAACTTAACAAAAAGTGTCTTATTGCTACGATAATACTGGTGACCCTGGAATTGACATAAGAATAATACCAGGGGCAACAACTTTCTTTTTATATTTTGTGAAACAAAAACAGGAACCCAAAGTTTCCTGCGCTTGTCTCGTGTAGATTCAAGTAGAATAACCAGTAAGGCACAAAGTCTCTTATTAGATACTCTCAAATTTAATAAAAATACTTACAACTGAAGCCCAAAGTCTTCAGCTCTACGTAATTGAAGCCACTACCATCTATCACAATTTGTCCTTCTGCAACACAAAGTCTTCAAAAGTTCAAATTGGCTCTGAATGCAATAGGCAGCTCAAAGTTTGCACAATTGAATCCAAATCTCTCTTGAATCAAAGCATTAAAACTCACAATCAACTCAAGAAAATGTTGTCACATAATAGTTTGAATTGGCACAAAGTCTCAAAACAATCTACCTCTTTTATTGAAAGCAATTTGATTTACAGCCAAGCACAAAGTCTTAGAGTGCATAATACAAATTGGTAGAATTTTCTTGCCTTGCCAAAAGATGATTATTTACAATGAGCTCCCTCCTTTATATAGGAAAAGAGGAAGAGAAAGGTGGAGAGAAAAAGGGAAAACCCTTAACCACCTTGACTTATTCCCTAACTAACTAACTAATTTTGACTTTTTCAAAGTTGCATGCCTAATGCACTTGCAACTTGATTACATGTTACAACTTTGCACATGATACTATCACATGCAATTACATATGTCAAATAAAAATTACAAAGACATGATGAAAATATTCTAAGTGTCTGAAAAGACATGACACCTATTACATCATCCTTCATTTGTCTTCATGTTGCTCCAGGATGCCTAATGCTTAATATACTTTGGTATGATGGAAGCATCTTGATTTGGAACATGAACTTGCATCCCTGACTGTTATGTATTGATGACATCAACAAATTGCCTTGTTGAAATCAATCTTGAAAACTTTCTATGCCGTCATCATTCCAGTCTTCAACTCTTTGCACTGGCATGGAAGATCACTCTCTCCTAAATTGGGTTTTTGAATCCCATTACATGTCATTTTGGAAAGTATTTGTCAGCCACAAACATGGTTTAGAGGTCCATTTGCAGCTTTTGGAAAAGCGAAAAAATTGTATGTAAACTCTTGGAGGTGGGATTTTAGCTTGCATTTGCATGATGGAGAAGAACCTTCTTCTGCTTGGGAGGAACTTGCATTATTTCTGGAAACAAAACAATCACAAACTTTTGAAGCCAAAAATCCTTCTTTGAATCTCCAATCATGTAGCATGTGACATGAAAATTCCACAAGGTGAGAACATCTTCATAAGATAGATCCATTGCATGTTTTTTGATGCAAATGAGTGAGTTTTCAGATGTTATGAACAAGGAAAATGGCTGGAAATTTTGGGACAGCGAAATGGTGGATGGGTTTGAGCTCAAAATGGTCACTTATATGGTGAGAAAAACCCAAAAATGAGTTTTTGGAGGGTAATAGCACATGCGGACAACAAGCTTTATGTGTGGAAAATGCATGGAAAATGAGCAGCATAACTTCTACTTATAATGAATTATTATATTTTCATCATAAAAAAGTGTGCAAGCAACCACCATCATGAGTTTTAAGTCACATGGTAGTGATATAACAAGTGCGGATGGAGTGTGTATAAGCATGAAAGTTGGATTTTGAAATGGATTTGCGTGAGCATATCAATGAGCTTGCTTTCTTTGATGGTTTCTTTCAAGAATGAGGTTTTTAATCCCGACTGCATATGCAAGCAAGTGGAGACTCTTGCATATGCAACTTGGAGAATGTAGATGGAAGAAGAAGGATCATTAAAACAAACATAACATGTAAATCTGAAATAGAAATGAAAACTTACAGGTTAATCAAAACCAAAATGTGAACTTGGGGGAAAAACTTAAGGAAAAATGACCTCAACTCACAAGAAGTCTTGCCAAATCTTTGAGCAAAATTTGAAATAAATCCAAAAAGATTTTCGGATTTAGAAAAGATAAGCTCAAAAGATCATATATAGACTTCAATCCTAGTCTTAATCCTCTTATTTTGGAGGGTCAAAATGCAATGATTGCCAAGTGGGAAGAAAAGAGAGATTAAATGCAAGGAAATAGCAACTGTTTTGACCATTTTCAATGCACATGTAATGACAACCAAAAATGACATCTAAGACATCAAAAATAGCTTAGAAATGATGATAAACAAGCTGCAAATGAAAGGTAATACCTAAGAACTCATCTTAGAAGCAAAAGCTTTGATTTTGATAAAGAAAAATGGCAAAAAATGGGTCATTTTTGAGCAAAAACGCTAAAAAATGTGCCCTAAATAAGCTATTTTGAGAGTAAAACAACTTCTAAAATGCAAATTTGATGATCCAAGAATGATCCTTGGAAAATTTAGTGCAAAATCGACCCAAAAAAGACCAAAAATGGTTCAGTTTCAACCATTTTCCAAGTGATTTCTTCCTTGAAAATCTTGTTTTTTTCCAAAAGTGCCTCAAAAAAGTGAGTTTTTTAAAGTAAAAAACATATGTTTTCTTCTCCAAAATCACCACCAAAGGAGTTTTGATTAAAATACATGTAAAAAAAAGTAATGACAAGCTTTTACAAGTCCAAAACACATGCTCCAATGGTTAAAAACATTTTTTATATATGCATTTGCATATAAAAATAACATTTTATAACTTAAGTGGTTAAATACGCACTTTCCATATGCCTTTGCATGAATTTAAAATATATGCAATCTTCTTCAAAAACAACACCCAAAAGGAAGGATTAAATACGCTATTTTTAATAAGTCTTTGCACATGAAAGAACATATGCAATCTCTTCCAAAATCGATGCCCTAGGCTGGAAATGCACTTTTAGATGATGTTTTCACAAGTTTAAAACATATGCAATGCCTCCAAAATTTGACATCCTAGGAGGAATATTAAATACGCTATTTGGAGAAGAGTTTGCACATGTAAAAATACATTAAAAAAATATGTATTTGGATTTAAAAACAACACCATTAGTGATTCTCCATTAAATACGCACTTTTCAAGTGCATTTACATATTGATTAAAACATGTCTTGCATGAAGAAAAAACCACTTTGAGAGTTTTTAAATACGTTGTTTTTAATATGCAATCGCATATAAAAACAACACTCATAAAAGATTAAATACATTCTTTTTGAGTTCAACTACACATTCTTATAAAACATGCTTTTGGCTTAGAAAAAACCACTTTTACATGTTTTATATATGCAGTTGCATATAAAAATAATGTATTTAATAGATAAAAGACTTAATTTCAAGAGGTGGGCTTTAAAAAGTGTTTTGCATGTTGATGATATGCAATGAAGAATAAAAATCACACCTTTTTGAACTTAAGTGTTTTAATTTAAATTAATTTAATATATAACTATAGTGTTTAATAAAGTAACATGAAAATAGACTAGAAAAAGCCAATTTTCATGAAATCATTAAAAACTATGGCCAAATCAACTCGAAATGAGTTGAAATTTGAAAATGGACATCAAAATCTATTTTATATATTAAGTATAATTTAAACTCGTGCAATCAACTTTGAAAAACCCACCTTTTAAGGATTTTTAAAGAATATGCAGTCAGCCTGAAAAACCTCACCTTTTGCATCATAACTTGAGTTATACAACTTCATTTGATGCCTAAGTTAGCTCGAAACGAGCGTATTTCAAAGGGCTATTGGCTCAAGGAAAAATCAAGATTAAAATTTTTTGACAAGGAAGAGAAAAACAAAGAAAAGCACTTAAAGAATGCATGAAATGTGTATTACAAAGAATTTTTCAGGGATAACGAATTGTCTTTATAACGCTTTATCCAAAACATTCAAATCATAGAGGATACTCTTATGAATTGACAAGAAAATTGCATAGGGTTGCCACAATTTTGTGATCACAAAATTGAGGACAACAGCTGGCTCTAACTGAGGAACGTACCTCATTTGTTCTTAGAAATAATGAGGAATGTAGAATCCAGACCTCTAAGTGCCTTTATCTACTCCATTGGGCTATAGAGTCAGGCGACCAAAAACAAAAAGACTCAAATTAGATGACACGAGCGACACAAAGCAAACCTAGAAAAAAACTTGTGCAAATGCACTTATTGAAAATAAAGAAAAACCTACCTAATTAAAACTAGCCAACAATGTAACTTTTTAGATGAAACCATTTACTGGTTCAACAAAATAGCTACCTTTTTTCAGCAGCTTGCAATACCTTTCATGTTCATAGGAAAATTTATATAAATGGAGCACGAACAACTGGAGCAATGAGGTCAATGCGTGATGTAACACGTCCTGGAAGAGATGAAGAAATTCACCTTTTTGAGATGAGCCATATGTACCGCTGCTCCAAGATAGGTCCATGAATTCAAACTGCTCCTGCTAAACTGCAAATGTATGTTTAGCCTCTTCTTCAATTGTATCTTCATGCTCAGGTACAAGTGGAATTAATGATTTTTCATTGGCCTTCAACCAAGCAAGATGTCTGATGGTACATCCTGTTGACCGGACAAATTCTAAATTCTTCTTGCCAACTGTTGTAACTTGAGTAATTGGTTCATCAACTATGACATCCTTAGGCTGATTAGAACAGGTTACCTCATTACTTCCTTCTACATCATCCTGGTTACAAACTTTAGATATAAAAGAATTGTCTTCAATATTTGAACACAATTCCCATATGATGTTCATGATAAGATTCTCATCAAGTTTTGGGTTAAATCTTTCATGCAACACTCGCTCAAGTTCATAACTTTGAAATGAAGATGCACTATTTTCAGCTTGACTGAGACCTTCATGCATGTCCATTTGTTCATGTCTAATGACATGATCATCTTCATTTTTTTGAACATTAGAAGAATGAGTTACATCTTTCTGATTTTCATCAACAGCTTTCTGAGACTGTGTGAACCAGAAATAAGAGTCACCAGCTAATTCTTCTTCCTTTTCCTAGAAGAGAATAGCAAGATCACTAGCCTCAGATTCAAGATGCTTTGTTGTTGCCTTCACTGATGGTGCCTCAATAGCAAGCTTCTTTGATGCTGAAACTAATCTTTGTTGATTCTCACCGGCAGGACTATGAGCATTAGTTGGAAGGGGTGTCCTTTCTACATCCTCATGAGGAACGAAGAACATACCTTGAGCTATTTGCTTTTTGAGAGCAATCAACTCATTTGCTAACCTTTGCACTGCAGGATCCGTCCTTGTAATGGAAGGAAATGAATCAGAAGAGAAATTACTTTCTTCAAACTCATTTGCTTCAATTCTTATCTTCCCAGCAAGAATGAGATCATCTTCAATTCCAATCACCAAAGTCTGTGCAACTGAAAGAGTAGCTAGAGCTGCTCTTCTCAATAGAAAACTGACTTCAAAAATTTATGCATTTACAAAGAAGCATTTCAAATTTGTAGCTGTAGGCTAAGCAATAGATGGAATCCTTCATGTCAATTTGTTGAAATAAGCAACAAATTCATGCATAGGAACATGAGATGCCTTCTTTAGCTGGGTGAGTTGGGCCAATAGCGCATGAGCATCTTCAAGAGGCTTGAAGCTTTCTTCAAACTTGGCTATGAGAATAGCCCAATTTGTAATGGTTTGTGGTGTAAGATGATAAAACCAATCAACAGCCACGCCTTGGAGAGTTTCTATGAACAACCTTACAGACACATCTTCATGTTCAATGCCATGAACACCGCATGCAATATAAAAAGCAGTGATATGTTCATCAAGTTGTTGATGTCCATCACCAAAGAACTTGGGAAAATTCTTCCATGAGCCATCAGGAAGAGCATGTAGAGGTGGAGCTAGATTCAACGGACCAAAAGTATTTCCCCAAGGACCTTGGGCCATTTACATGTCCTTGGCAAATGCTTGAAAAACTAACAGAAATTAATTACAATGAATATTTACAATGAAAAAGGACACGGGTATACTTCAAACAACAACATGAGGCTTTTGAATGCGCATTCGATCCCCAACAGAGTCGCCAAAAATTGTTGGCTAAAAATTTTGTAAGCCGCTAAGACTACACCTTACAAAATTGTAACTTTAGACAACGGTATAGTGAGATAAATCTCTCCTCTCAACAATAGGGGAGGCTCCCTTCTTACCGTAGGTGGCTTCAACAAGAACTTAACTGAAATTACAAAAAAGGCGGTTCTCTCAATCAATTCTTCTTTTTTCAAGAATGATTTGCATACAACTACTACTTTCTAACTTAACAAAAAGTGCCTTATTGCTACGATAATACTGGTGACCTTGGAATTGACATAAGAACAATACTAGGAGCAGCAAATTTCTTTTTATATTTTGTGAAATAAAAATAGGAACCCAAAGTCTCCTGTGTTTGTCTCGTGTAGATTCAAGTAGAATAACCAGTAAGGCACAAAGTCTCTTATTAGATACTCTCAAATTTAATAAAAACACTTACAACTGAAGCCCAAAGTCTTTAACTCTACGTAATTGCAGCCACTACCATCTATCACAATTTGTCCTTCTGCAGCACAAAGTCTTCAAAAGTTCAAATTGGCTCTGAATGCAATAGGCAACTCAAAGTCTGAACAATTGAATCCAAATCCCTCTTGAATCAAAACATTAAAACTCACAATCAACTCAAGAAAATGTCATCACATAACAGTTTGAATTGACACAAAGTCTCAAAACAATCTACCTCTTTTATTGAAAGCAATTTGATTTACATCCAAGCACAAAGTCTTAGAGTGCATAATACAAATTGGCAGAATTTTCTTGCCTTGCCAAAAGATGATTATTTACAATGAGCTCCCTCCTTTATATAGGAAAAGAGGAGAGAGAAAGGTGGAGAGAAAAAGGGAAAACCCTTAACCACCTTGACTTATTCCCTAACTAACTAACTAATTTTGACTTTTTCAAAGTTGCATGCCTAATGCATTTGCAACTTGATTACATGTTACAAATTTGCACGTGATACTATCACATGCAATTACATATGTCAAATACAAATTACAAAGACATGATGAAAATATTCTAAGTGTCTGACAAGACACGACACCTATTACATCATCCTTCATTTGTCTTCATGTTGCTCCAGGATGCCTAATGCTTAATATACTCTAGTATGATGGAAGCATCTTGATTTGGAACATGATCCTGCATCCCTGACTGTTATGTATTGATGACATCAACAAATTTCCTTCTTGAAATCAGTCTTGAAAACTTTCTATGCCGTTATCATTCGAGTCTTCAACTCTTTGCATTGGCATGGAAGATCACTCTCTCATAAATTGGGTTTTTGAATCCCATTGCATGTCATTTTGGAAAGTATTTGTCAGCCACAAACATGGTTTAGAGGTCCATTTGCAACTTTTGGAAAAGCGAAAAAACTGTATGTAAATTCTTGGAGGTGGGATTTTAGCTTGCATTTGCATGATAGAGAAGACCTTCTTCTGCTTGGGAGGAACTTGCATTATTTCTGGAAACAAAACAATCACAAACTTTTGAAGCCAAAAATCCTTCTTTGAATCTCCAATCATGTAGCATGTGACATGAAAATTCCACAAGGTGAGAACATCTTCATAAGATAGATCCATTGCGTATTTTTTGATGCAAATGAGTGAGTTTTCAGATGTTATGAACAAGGAAAATGGCTGGAAATTTTGGGACAGCGAAATGGTGGATGGGTTTGAGCTCAAAATGGTCACTTATATGGTGAGAAAAACCCAAAAATGGGTTTTTGGAGGGTAATAGCACATGCGGACAGCAAGCTTTATGTGTGGAAAATGCATGGAAAATGAGCAGCATAACATCTACTTATAATGAATTATTATGTTTTCATCATAAAAAAGTGTGCAAGCAACCACCATCATGAGTTTTAAGTCACATGGCAATGATATAACAAGCACGGATGGAGTGCGTATAAGCATGAAAGTTGGATTTTGAAATGGATTTGCATGAGCATATCAATGAGCTTGCTTTCTTTGATGGTTTCTTTCAAGAATGAGGTTTTTAATCCCGACTGCATATGCAAGCAAGTGGAGACTCTTGCATATGCAACTTGGAGAATGTAGACGGAAGAAGAAGGATCATTAAAACAAACATAACATGTAAATCTAAAATAGAAATGAAAACTTACATGTTAATCAAAAACCAAAACGTGAACTTGGGGGAAAAACTTAAGGAAAAATGACCTCAACTCACAATAAGTCTTGCCAAATCTTTGAGCAAAATTTGAAATAAATCCAAAAAGATTTTCGGATTTAGAAAAGATAAGCTCAAAAGATCATATATAGACTTCAATCCTAGTCTTAATCCTCTTATTTTGGAGGGTCAAAATGCAATGATTGCCAAGTGGGAAGAAAAGAGAGATTAAATGCAATGAAATAGCAACTGTGTTGACCATTTTCAATGCACATGTAATGACAACCAAAAATGACATCTAAGACATCAAAAACAGCTTAGAAATTATGATAAACAAGCTGTAAATGAAAGGTAATACCCAAGAACTCATCTTAGAAGCAAAAGCTTTGATTTTGATAAAGAAAAATGGCCAAAATGGGTCATTTTTGAGCAAAAACGCTAAAAAATGTGCCCTAAATAAGCTGTTTTGAGAGTAAAACAGCTTCTAAAATGCAAATTTGATGATCCAAGAATGATCCTTGGAAAATTTAGTGCAAAATCGACCCAAAAAAGAGCAAAAACGGTTCAATTTTAATCATTTTTCAAGTGATTTCTTGCTTCAAAATCCTATTTTTTCCAAAAATGCCTCAAAAAAATTGAATTTTTTGAAGTCAAAAACATATGTTTTCTTCTCCAAAATCACCACCAAAGGAGTTTTGATCAAAATACATGTAAAAAAGAGTAATGACGGGCTTTCACAAGTCCAAAACACATGCTCCAATAGTTAAAAACATTTTTTATATATGCATTTGCATATAAAAATAATATTTTATAACTTAAGTGGTTAAATACACAATTTCCATATGCCTTTGCATGAGTTTAAAACATATGCAATCTTCTTCAAAAACAACACCCAAAAGGAAGGATTAAATACACTGTTTTTAATAAGTCTTTGCACATGAAAGAACATATGCAATCTCTTCTAAAATCAACGCCCTAGGCTGGAAATGCACTTTTGGAAGATGTTTTCACAAGTTTAAAACATATGCAATGCCTCCAAAATTCGACGTCCTAGGAGGAATATTAAATACGCTATTTGGAGAAGAGTTTGCACATGTAAAAATACATTAAAAAAATATTTATTTGGATTTAAAAACAACACCATTAGTGATTCTCCATTAAATACGCACTTTTCAAGTGCATTTACACATTGATTAAAACATGTCTTTCATAAAGAAAAAGCCACTTTGAGAGTTTTTAAATACGTTGTTTTTAATATGCAATCGCATATAAAAACAACACTCATAAATGATTAAATACGTTCTTTTTGAGTTCAACTACACATTCTTATAAAACATGCTTTTGGCTTAGAAAAAACCACTTTTACATGTTTTATATATGCAGTTGCATATAAAAATAACATATTTAATGGATAAAAAACTTAATTTCAAGAGGTGGGCTTTAAAAAGTGTTTTGCATGTTGATGATATGCAATGAAGAATAAAAATCACACCTTTTTGAACTTAAGTGTTTTAATTTAAATTAATTTAATATATAACTATAGTGTTTAATAAAGTAACATGAAAATAGACTAGAAAAAGCCAATTTTCATGAAATCGTTAAAAACTATGGCCAAATCAACTCAAAATGAGTTGAAATTTGAAAATGGACATCAAAATCCATTTTATATATTAAGTATAATTCAAACTCATGCAATTGACTTTGAAAAACCCACCTTTTAAGGATTTTTAAAGAATATGCAGTCAGCCTGAAAAACCTCACCTTTTGCATCATAACGTAAGTTATACAACTCCGTTTGATGTCTAAGTTAGCTTGAAACGAGTGTATTTCAAAGGGCTATTGGCTCAAGAGAAAATCAAGATTAAAAATTACTGACAAGGAAGAGAAAAACAAAGAAAAGCACTTAAAGAATGCATGAAATGTGTATTACAAAGACTTTTTCAGGGATAACGAATTGTCTTTATAACGCTTTATCCAAAACATTCAAATCATAGAGGATACTCCTACGAATTGACATGAAAATTGTGTAGGGTTGCCACAATTGTGTGATCGCAAAATTGAGGACAACACCTTCTCGGGGATACTTCGTGGATACCTTGCAAAAAATGTCCTCCACCTTTGTAGGAATCCTAAGAAGGATTCACCATCTTTCTATTTGGTATCACATAATTTGAGCATTGTGATTTCATGCTCGATGTTATAGGAGTAGTGGGTTACAAACTTAGAGGCTAATTCCTCAAAAGTCTTTATTCCTTGTGGGAGTTTAGAGAACCATTCCATGGCAGGACCTCCCAAACTCCTAGGAAAAAGTCTCATTAGGTACGTAGTGTTGTGCATGAACTCAATACTTAGAGTGCAAAACTCTCTTAGATGATCCCGTGGGTCTGTTTTACCCATATACTTATCATATTTAGGAAAAAATGTATTTAAAGGAAAAGGTGCCATGACTAAGCTTTTGTCGAAAGGAAATGGACACAAGGCTTCAATAGAAGAGGGCTTAGGTTCAGCGGCCTTTTTCATGGAATCAATTTGTTCTTAGAACATTTTCAATTGTTTGGTCATAGCATTCATTGGGTTATCTTCTTCTTGATTCTTCTTAAGTTGATCTATATCATAGTCATGTGGGAGCTTTACCCCTTCTTGGGCTAGGTTTAGGAAAAAATTATCCCTATCCCTATGTATCAATTTATCCATGACCTCAAGAAATTTCGGATCTTGGGCTGCTCTCTCAGCTTTTTCTTCAAGTGTTTCCTTAGGACCTTGATTAGCATTATTGGTATTATCATTGTTTCCTCCTTGGTTGTAATCGTGAAATGCGGAAATTCTATCCATTGATTCAAGTCTTTCTTCAAATAAATTTGGGAGAATATCCCCTTGATCTTGATTGTTGAAAAAAATTTGGTATTCAAATTCGGGAAATTATTTGGCTATACTAGTGTCATCTTCTTGTAAGGATAACTTGAGTTTGTGAGAATGTGTGGAAACCGACATCCAACAAGGTTTGATTCAAATTGATCCTTTGATTTGGAAATTATTGATTTATATAAAGAGATTAAAAATGTAAGATGAGTTTTCAATGGATATATCTTTCACTTGTTCTATGTATTTTTCAAACACAACAATTATGCATACACTTGTTTCTTAATACCCTCTACACAATAAGTGTTTGATTTTAAAAGTATGTTATCATAGGTTTTGCACAAAAAAGACACTTCAAGCAATCTACCTAGCTCAAGATTGGTTCGTAAACATGGCTCTATATGGTAGTCTTTGCTAAGTTAACAAGGTTTTAATCAATATTCCATTCAAAATGGATATTAAACTTTCATCCTCCAAGTATATTAGGAGGCTTCCCACCACCAGTATGTCAGAGTTTTGCGCAATCCCGAAGGACTACTCGAGGAAGTTCAAAAAATTTACACCCTTTTGTCACACACCCCATTAAGGATACATGAATTTTTTTTTATAGTGGGTTGGATGATCACGGAAAAGGTGAGTGTATCCCACTTTGGGCTGTCCCTCTCACCGGCCCTTTTAAGGAAAATCTCGGGAGGCGAGCCCAACTATTGATCTAGCATGTTCATTTGAAAATGATAAAGTGGAGTTGTGGGATTTTGATTCACCAAAAAGGTGAAGAGCATATCCCTATCTACTTCTCAATTCTCAAACACAATTAACAATGTTCAATTTCCAACCCACTAACTAGTGAGAATCGAGTATTGCTACTCTTTTCTACAAACAAGGGGTTTATTTGATTATGTGCTTGATTTACCTAGCCTTTCTTTTAATCAAGAAGTTCAACACTTTTGGCATTTTGATATAGGCCTAATGTTAAACTTCTCAAACAATAATAGGCTTTTTTTAATTACTAGATTTTGAAAACAACAAAGCCACAATTTAAGTTAAAAAAATACTAAGTCTAGGCTTACCTTTTCCTTGTAGCTAGCAAAGGCTAGGGACATTTTTGATTGATTTTTCATTTTTAATGCTCACCTAGTGGCTATAGTTCCTTTCCAATGTGATTTTCCTCTAACAAGTTAGTGAACACAACTAGCCAAAGTGAAGAAAACAAGATAAAATTGAATCTAAAAGCCTTATTTGTCAAATTAAAGAAAAACTTGATTAAGGAGAATAAATTCAATTCAATGAAACAAATTTTTCCTTATATGCTTCTACAACTTTGAGATAATGTTCATGTACCTTGTTTTCTTTCTGTGAATCCTCAAGAACTAGCTTAATATGAGCAATGTTCTCCTCTTTGATTTTCTTTGTTAAAGCTTTTCCTTCTTGATTGAATCTTCTCTCTGGTTTTTCTACTCTTCTATGATTAGTCATCCTGCAGAGATATAAAAATCATTTTTTGACAGTCAGATTCTAAAAATTTACAGTTTAATCAAAAGCGTTGCAGAAATGATTATAAGCGCTATTTAAATGCTCAAAAGCATTGTGGATTGGCTTAAACACGCTACTTAAACTTTTAAAAGCACTAAAATAGAATGCAAAAGCACTAAAAAATTAAGCAAAGGCATCAGAAAATGAGCAAACGCGCTGGAGAAAGAGTCAAAAGTGTTGGCTAGTCAGGGAATAAGCGCTGATAGAAAATTAGATAGAAGTCAGAAAGGATCAAAAGCGTTGTTTCTCCTTGCAAAGGCGCACCAATTTGTCGTGGACGCATTGTTACAATTCTCAGAAGCCCTGTTAAATTGCTCAAACACACTGTTTAAAGTCTCAGAAGCGTTGTTCACCTGCAAAACAAAGAACTTAACATGCAAAAATTTGAACAAAATGAAATTTTTGTACTTTTAAGAAAGTGAAGCCTAAGGCCCCACAGTGGGTGCCATTTTGTGTACTAGAATTTGTACCTTCATAGGGTTAGTATTGAAAATAATTGAATAAAATAACTAAATTAACCACAAAGGAAGAGCTATTTTAACAAATAAAGACAATGAAGCACTCTATGGATCTCTAACTGGGGATGTTAATGGTGAAGCTCTCAGCAAGCCTCCATTAATGATAGTCCTAGAATGAGAATATATGATAAAGCAAGATAAAATAGTTTAATTCCAAATTGAAATGCTTAATTAACTTCTAAATTTGCCTTCCTAGCTCAAAATCTCAAGAGGTTAGATGCAATTCTCAGATTTGTGGATGAATTATGAGTGAATTAGGCCTCCCTTTTATAGGATTTGGCAAGGGTAGGGGGTGTAGTTGGATTTGATCAAGGTTGAGTTGGGGTTAAGTCTTTGGTTCCACCCTTTGAAGACAATTTAAATATTGTGTCCTCAAAGCTTGGGACAAGAAGACAAGATCAGTGGACAAGATGCTCTTTCAAATTGAGTGATTGAGATTCATTTTGGCTTGATCCATGTGAGCTCTTTCCTTAAATCCTATTGGTTGAGGCTTTTTCCTCCCATGTGGTGTTGAGGGAAAATAGGACTTAATTAATTGAATTTAATTGATTTGTTTAGCCATGTGTACCCCTTGAGTGGGTTGATTTGATTTTAAATTGAACTATACAATTAATTGGATTAATTGCACATTGATTTAATTTATCATGATTTGATAGGTTTTAATTGATCTTTTGGCTTTTGATTTTTAATTAAATTGAATTAAAGCTCGATTTTAATTTTGATTGACTACATGTTGGTTTGGATTCAATTGCCTTGATTTTCTTTGATTTATCACATTAATGATCTTGTCCACTTTTAGGTGATTACAATACCCAAATGATGCAACGCAACCACTACTCCTCCAATTCTAAGTCGACACTGCGGGATCCAAAACCTATAGATAAGGAATAAATTTAGAGAGCGAAGGAGGAGGGCCATAATGACAAAAATAATATAGGGACCTTGTATTATTTTGGTCATTACAGCCCTCCTCCGCTATCTAAATTTATTCCTTATCTATGGTTTTTGGATCTCGCAGTGTCAACTTGGAACCAGAGGAGTGATAGTTGTGTTGCATCGTCTAGGTATACCATTCAATTATGTTGTGTCTCCAAAAAATTGTGACCATGATGCCTACATTTATGTTTCTCAGTTGTTGTGATATCTACATATATGTTTCTCAGTTGTTTTGTTTATGTGCATGTTATTTCTATGTTTGGCTTCTCTCCCTCACATCCAAAATAAGATTTCCCCACTCTGAATCGAGAATGCACGTGCAAAAGTTATGTATGTTTTATGAAACACCTATCCACAATAGAATGGGAAGACATATTTCTAGCCTGGGGCTAGATCCTTCCACAATTAGCTCGATAATAAGGTTAATTTTTAATTTTGTTTAATTTTATATTGAAAATCATAATGAATTCATAAACAACAAAAAAGTTTATGAGTTTATCAAAATATGTCCAATGTATCTACTTGAAATTCTAAAAAAAACTTCAGTATCTACAATAGCCCTCTATTAACCACATTTACGCATATGTTCCCAACAAAGTAGTGCACAAACTACACAAAGAAGGCATCACAGAAATATGATTTCTGCTTTTCCATTGAAGCAATCTTGGCGGCACTAGCCGCCTCTCGAGCATTGCACAGGTTGCACTCATTTCCTACATCAGGTATAGATGTAGATGGGGTAGATGTAAATGTCATTTCATTGACCCATCGAAAGTATTGACATCCACTATTTCCCTACAATACCAAATGTACATCAGTTCTTCATAAAATGATTAGTTGTCACATTATTTTTAAACATAAAATATAATTACGTATCCAGACCTTTTTCCTATTTGGGCAAACCCAAAATTGACGCCTAGGATTACTTGTTGTGTGTGATGTCTTCAAAATTCATGTGCCAACACCACATTGACACATAGGCACATTGACCGAAGTCATCAACGCTATTTCGACAAATATTGCGTTATCACAAATATTGCATTGTCATTATTTTGTTCATTCATACTAATTGTAATTACAATTAAAAAAAACATACTAATGTAGACTTGCACATTTTTTGGCTAAGTCGAAGTCTTTGGTTTAAATCACTAGACACTCAAAACAAAATGACAAACCAAAGACAACCATGCAATAAAAATCAATTACTAAGGAACCAAGGAATTAATTATAATTGCAATAAAAAGTAACATACTAATGTAGACAAAATCTCAAATGGGAAGACATCTTTCTAGCCTGGGCCTGGATCCTTCAAAAATTAGCTTCATAATAAATGAAGTAGATGACTTACCACTAAACGTACTAAGGAAACAAGAATGACAACTACAACAACCAAACTTCATAAAACGTACAGACATGTCTAGTGATCATATTGTGCTGAACATGGCACCTGATGCTCTAGTGTTGTTGCAACAACTACAGACTGTGATGCAAAATTAACTTCTTTAGGACTTACCCTTGTTGTTTCAAATATATCATTTAGGTACGCACAGAGGGCACATAAATTAGGGTACACAGTTCATTTATGAGATTTTTCTTGGGAAGCTAATTGCTCAGCTCTCATCTACTTCATTTATTATGAAGCTAATTGTCGAATGATCCAGGTCCAGGCTAGAAAGATCAAAACTTATAATACCAATCAATGAATGCTTTTCCTATCAATGTTCCATTGAATAGAGAGTTTAATAATATAAACACCGGAATGTGTCTTCACGAGTAGAGAAGTGACTGTTTGTAAAGAATTAAAAGTGTATTGATTGGTAGTTCATTACATTGTCTTCTTCGACCATACACACCTCCCCACAACTTCTAAGACTCCTCTCCCATAGTGATAGAAGATAGATCCATTTTGTGCATAACCTGAAGTTGTCGTATTCCATGAGAGTGCATCTTTTGAGATTTTTTTTTTTGAACATTTCAAGGGACCAGTAGTTCTACCAATAGTCTACAGAATTAGACCTTTATTTGGCTAGGTCAAATCTTCCTTCATGCTAACAGTCTATCCGGTTGTAACAGTCTTAATTTTTTGTTAATATATGGAAATCCCATGAACTCTAAGGGCCCAATTCATCCAACAACTTGATCCCGCATGGTTTTTGTTTGCTGTTGCAGTTGAGTTTCATCTTGTCTAGTTGAATACATACAAAATATTTAACCTTGGGCATCATTGTTCAAAAAGAAAACTAACCTTCCTAACTCTGAGCTTTTGAACTCTTATAAAGCATTTCCTTAGCTCACCTTTCACACAGTGGCATTGAATCCCAATGGTGAAAATGTGAGTTAGGGCCACATCTTCCAACAAAGATTGTTTGCATGCCAAGCACTGTACAGGAACAGTCAATAAAAGGACTGAAATTCTTTGATTTTAAGACTTCAAAACAATATAACTAGTACATGGAATGATAAAAAATTATTATACCAATAAATGAATTATTTTCCTATCAATGTTGCATTGAATAGAGAGTTTAATAATATAAACACCAGACTATGTCTTCACGAGCAGAAAAGTGACTGTTTATAAAGAATTAAAAGTTTATTGCTTGGTAGTTCATTACATTGTCTTCTTCAACCATACACACCTCCACACAAGAAGGACTAAAACCAAACCATAGGATGGTATAGGAATTTAGAAGACATATGTTATTACAAAGAAAAACAAAATATAGAACTCAAGTCCCAAAGAAAAACTGAATGGCCTAGGTGCCCTACACCAATACACCCCCCTTGCAAGTCAATATTCTAAAGTCCTTGAATCCAATCAAATGTAAGTCAATAACCACCAAATATATCACTTAGAAGTCTTGTGAAGAGTCTTAGTGAGTTTAAGCCTTTTGAAGCACTTTAGAAATATTGAATACATCATTGCTTGCCAACTATTTGACAGAGCCTAGGAAATCATTGGTTCTTCAAGGCAAAGATTGTTTGCACACCAAGCGTTGTACATGAATAGTCAATAAAAGGACTAAAATTATTTTATTTTAAGACTTCAAAACAATATAATCAGTACATGGAATGATCAAAACTTATAATACCAATCAATGAATGCTTTTCCAATAGAGATTGTTTGCACTCCAAGCACTGTACATGAACAGTCAATAAAAGGACTAGAATTCTTTGATTTTTAGACTTCAAAACAATATAATTAGTACATGGAATGATCAAAACTTATTATACCAGTCAATGAATGCTTTTCCTATCAATTTTGCATTGAATAGAGAGTTTAATAATATAAACACCAGATTGTATCTTCACGAGAAGAAAAGTGCATGTTTGTAAATAATTAAAAGTTTATTGCTTGGTAGTTCATTACATTGTCTTCTTCGACCATACACACCTCCACACAAGAAGGACTAAAACCAAACCATAGGATGGTATAGGAATTTAGAAGACATCTGTTATTACAAAGAAAAACAAAATATAGAACTCAAGTCCCAAAGCAAAACTGAATGGCCTAGGTGCCCTACACCAATACACCCCCCTTGTAAGTCAATAGTCTAAAGTCCTTGAATCCAATCAAATGTAAGTCAATAACCACCAAATATATCACTTAGAAGTCTTGTGAAGAGTCTTGGCGAGTTTAAGCCTTTTGAAGCACTTTAGAAATATTGAATACATCATTGCTTGCCAACTATTTGATAGAGCCTAGGAAATCATTGGTTCTTCAAGACAAAGATTGTTTGCACACCAAGCGCTGTACAGGAACAGTCAATAAAAGGACTAAAATTATTTGATTTTAAGACTTCAAAACAATATAATCAGTACATGGAATGATCAAAACTTATAATACCAATCAATGAATTCTTTTCCAATAGAGATTGTTTGCACGCCAAACACTGTACATGAACAGTCAATAAAAGGACTAGAATTCTTTGATTTTTAGACTTCAAAATAATATAATTAGTACATGGAATGATCAAAACTTATTATACCAATCAATGAATGCTTTTCCTATCAATGTTGCATTGAATAGAGAGTTTAATAATATAAACACTAGATTGTATCTTCACGAGAAGAAAAGTGCCTGTTTGTAAAGAATTAAAAGTTTATTGCTTGGTAGTTCATTACATTGTCTTCTTCAACCATACACACCTCCACACAAGAAGGACTAAAACCAAACCATAGGATGGTCTAGGAATTTAGAAGACATCCTTTATTACAAAGAAAAAAAATATAGAAGTCAAGTCCCAAAGCAAAACTGAATGGCCTAGGTGCCCTGCACCAATACACCCCCCATGTAAGTCAATATTCTAAAGTAATTGAATCCAAGAAAATGTAAGTCAATAACACCAAATATATCACTTAGAAGTCTTGTGAAGAGTCTTGGTGAGTTTAAGCCTTTTGAAGCACTTTAGAAATATTGAATACATCATTGCTTGCCAACTATTTGACAGAGCCTAGGAAATCATTGGTCAATATTGAATATATCAAATGTAACGAAGGAAGTGAGAGGGGAGGATCTTGATTTAGGTCAATGGATATTTCAACATGATTTTGGACAAGATCTTGACATGAGTGGATGCATTTGGATGGTGGGATGGGTGTTGTATTGGTGAAGAGTCTTGGTTATTTTAAGCCTTTTGAAGCACTTTAGAAATATTGAATACATCAGTGCTTTCCAACTATTTGACAGAGCCTAGGAAATCATTGGTTCTTCAAGACAAAGATTGTTTGCATGCCAAGCACTATATAGGAATAGACAATAAAAGGACTGAAATTCTTTTATTTTAAGACTTCAAAATAATATAATCAGTACATGGAATGATCAAAACCTATAATACCAATCAATGAATGCTTTTCCTATCAATGTTGCATTGAATGCAACTATTTGACAGAGCCTAGGAAATCATTGGTCTATATTGAATATATCAAATGTAACGAAGGAAGTGAGAGGGAAGGATCTTGATTAATGTCAATGGATATTTCAACATGATTTTGGACAAGATCTTGACATGAGTGGATGGTGGGATGGGGGGTGTATTGGTGAAGAGTCTTGGTGAGTTTAAGCCTTTTGAAGCACTTTAGAAATATTGAATACATCATTGCTTGCCAACTATTTGACAGAGCCTAGGAAATCATTGGTTCTTCAAGGCAAAGATTGTTTGCACAACAAGCACTGTACAAGAATAGTCAATAAAAGGACTAAAATTATTTGATTTTAAGACTTGAAAACAATATAATCAGTACATGGAATGATCAAAACTTATAATACCAATCAATGAATGCTTTTCCTATCAATGTTGCATTGAATAGAGAGTTTAATAATATAAACACCAGAATGTGTCTTCATGAGTAGATCACATTGACCAATACACCCCTCATCCCACCATCCACACCCATCCACTCATGTCAAGATCTTGTGAATCCAAGAAAATGTAAGTCAATAACACCAAATATATCACTTAAACTCACCAAGACTCTTAAACTCACCAAGACTCTTCACAAGACTTCTAAGTGATATATTTGGTGTTATTGACTTACATTTGCTTGGATTCAAAGACTTTAGAATGTACTCCAAAAGTGATTAATATGTAACGAAGGAAGTGAAATAAAATGGAATGTGCCGATAGGTGGGATATATGTAGGGTTTTGTTTGCAAAATTCATCAAAAATGTGTCCCAATACCCCTTGTAAATTTGAATTCATTGCAAGACAAAGATTTTTTGCACGCCAAGCACTGTACATGAACAGTCAATAAAAGGACTGAAATTCTTTGATTTTAAGACTTCAAAACAGTATAATCAGTACATGGAATGATCAAAACTTATAATACCAATCAATGAATCCTTTTCCTATCAATGTTGCATTGAATGCCAACTATTTGATAGTGCCTTGGAAATCATTGGTCTATATTGAATATATCAAATGTAATGAAGGAAGTGAGAGAGAAGGATCTTGATTTAGGTCAATGGATATTTCAACATGATTTTGGACAAGATCTTGACATGAGTGGATGGGTGTGGATGGTGGGATGGGGGGTGTATTGGTGAAGAATCTTGGTGAGTTTAAGCCTTTTGAAGCACTTTAGAAATATTGAATACATCATTGCTTTCCAACTATTTGACAGAGCCTAAGAAATCATTGGTTCTTCAAGACAAAGATTGTTTGCATGCCAAGCACTGTACAGGAACAGTCAATAAAAGGACTGAAATTCTTTGATTTTAATACTTCAAAACAATATAATCAATACATGGAATGATCAAAACTTATAATAACAATCAATGAATGCTTTTTTTATCAATGTTGCATTGAATAGAGATTTTAATAATATAAACACCAGACTGTGTCTTCACAAGCAGATCACATTGACCAATACACCCCCCATCCCACCATCCACACCCATCCACTCATGTCAAGATCTTGTGAATCCAAGAAAATGTAAGTCAATAACACCAAATATACCACTTAGAAGTCTTGTGAAGAGTCTTGGTGAGTTTAAGCCTTTTGAAGCACTTTAGAAATATTGAATACATCATTGCTTGCCAACTATTTGACAGAGCATAGGAAATCATTGGTTCTTCAAGAAAAATATTGTTTGCACGCCAAGCACTGTACAGGAACAACTAATAAAAGGATTGAAATTCTTTGATTTTAAGACTTCAAAACAATATAATCTGTACATGGAATGATAAAAAATTATAATACCAATCAATGAATGCTTTTCCTATCAATTTTAAATTGAATAGAGAGTTTAATAATATAAACACCAGACTATGTCTTCACGAGCATATCACATTGACCAATACACCCCCCATCCCACCATCCACACCCATCCACTCATGTCAAGATCTTGTGAATCCACGCAAATGTAAGTCAATAACACCAAATATATCACTTACAAGTCTTTAGAAGAGTCTTGGTGAGTTTAAGTGATATATTTGGTGTTATTGACTTACATTTGCTTGGATTCAAGGACTTTAGAATATACTCCAAAAGTGATTATGTAACGAAGGAAGTGAGAGGGAAGGATCTTGATTTAGGTCAATGGATATTTCAACATGATTTTGGACAAGATCTTGACATGAGTGGATGGGTGTGGACCTAGTGCAGCTTCCCACCTTATACTGCCTCCTTCAACACTCCTTTGCTCGCGGACTATGCCAAAATGAAATAAAATGAAATGTGCCAGTAGGCAGGATATATGTGGGGTTTTGTTTGCAAAATTTGTCAAAAATGTGTCCCAATACCCCTTGCAAATTTGAATTCATTGCAAACATTTTGGGGGTTTTTTTTTTCCATGTTCAGGACACGATTTTCTGTCAAGGACTGAGAGCACATCCTTATTTTCTATCTGCAACTAAAGGCACACAATTAACAAAGATTTTATCCTAAATTTTTAACAGTTCACAGTTATTAAACAAAGTTTCATTGGCTTGTGATTGAGTTCAACCACTTATTCAACATTTTTTTACAATGAAACCAAAAGTAGCATCAATTTTACCTTGAACTCAGTTGATGAGGAAATAAAGAACCCATCCTTAGTTGATTGGTTGCTCTGTATCTCTGGAAATTGAACACCATTAGAAGTGGAAATTCACGGGCCACTTCTAATGGTGTTCATGCCACTTCTAATGGTGGCGTGAAAACCATTAGAAGTGCAGAGATTAGGGTTTCAAACCTGTGACAAATGAAAACAAATTGAAAAAAAAATGTACCCTTCATTAAGCAAATGCCAAAAAAATTGAATCTCTTACCAAGGCTGTAATGAAATGGTTGAAATTGAATGCCTATTCCTCTTGATGCTTTCTCGGGTTTGAGAATAGTAATGTGGAAGAGAAGGAGATGCCAAAACTTACATGCTAGATGCATATAGGGAGTGTCGACATACAACTTCCCTCCTTATAATGCCTCATTCAAAACTCCTTTTCTCACGGACTATGCCAAAATGAAATAAAATGAAATGTTCTGATAGGCGAGATATATGTATAAAATTTGAGTCTTTTTTTCTTCTATTCCCATGTTCGTCAAGACTACGACCCCTCTTTAGGGTCGTAATTTCAACCAACACGGGAATAGAAGTAAAAAAATCAAATTTTTCTTCTATAAACCAACCATGGAAAATCATTTTATAACTTGGTCAGAAATGTTGGTCTAAAAAGTGGGTCAAATGTACTAGTGGGCTCTAAAATCAGTGAATATAACACAAAAGACGGGTACAATCTCATCTCCCAAAATTATAAAAGACCTAAAACTGCAATTCCTATTGACCTTTGCTGGAATAAAAATTGTCTCCCTAAAGAAGGATTCTGCACTTGGTTAGCCCTTAATTATAGACTTTTAATTGCGGATAGATTCAAAAAACTAGGCTTCTCCGGACCTATTAAATGTGTCCTCTGTGAGGGCTTCGAAGAGGATGTTGATCATTTATTTCTTAACTGCCCTTTTTCAAATTAGTGTTGGAAGTGGCTCGTAGGGAATTTGGGATGGTCATCAGCCTTCCCTCATTCTCTCCTTGCGATGCTACAAGCCCGGCCAGCCATAAAAAAAGATAGTATTTATGCCAGCCTATGGATTTCTTCACCGTCGATCTTAATTTGGGAGTTATGGAAAGAACGAAATAGAAGGATATTTAAAGAGGAGAAAATAGATTGGAGACAACTTTGCAACAAAATTGAGGTTGTTATCATAGAGAACATGAACTGTAGAATCTCTAAAATCTGAAAAATGGATCTTTATATGAGTCACTGGGATGGAAAAATGCGAGGAAAATGGATAGATCTCTCCCTTCCTCCTTTTATAGGCTCAGGTAATCAAATCACGGCATCCAAGAGAATTGAGTGTAAATGGTACCCTCCAAAAGAGGGATGGCTCAAACTTAACTTTGATGGTGCTTCAAGAGGGAACCCAGGGATAGCTAGTATTGGATGTACTATTCACAACCAACCTGGGAAGGAAATTTCTGTTGTAGAAGCCCCTATAGGGATTGAAACCAACAATTGGACGGAACTTTTTGCTCTAATCAGTGGTCTGCCCAAATGTGCCTCTATGGGATTAGAACACCTTGAGATAGAAGGAGATTCGGTAATTATAATAAATGTGCTTAGGAAAGGGACAATTCCTAACTAGAGATTGAATTCACTCCTCTCACAAGCTTTAAACCTATGCAAATCTTTAAAAAAATCTCTATCAATCATATTTACAGGGAAGGGAACAAAAGGGTAGATGAACTAGCCAACTTAGGGGCAGATGGGGTTCTACTCTCACAATAGTACCATCAACATCAGAACTCGCACACCCTCTCTTAAGTTTATGGGGCTGATTACTCACGCAGATCACCCAGGATCACTAGGGTTCGGAATAAACATTTTATTCAAACTAGACTCAAACTAGAGATGACCCCTCTATCTAGATTCTTTACATCAAGATCATTATAACTAGGAATTTAGACACATATCAATAAGACATTCAAACAATAGCATTTATCTACTTTAGAATCTCATTAATCCTAAAGAAATTCACCTTTAAGAGAAACATCATTCAAAAAATCGTAGAGTGTGAAAATTATTAAGGCCGGCTGCCTCTAGTACCTAAGCACGTGAAGATTAAACATGTTAATCCTATCACCATGACTCAAACTATAGATGACCCCTCTCTCTAGATTTATTACACTGAGCTCATAATAACTAGGAATTTAGACACATATCAACACCATACACAAACAATAGAATTTATCTACTTTAGAATCTTATCAATCCTTAAGCAATTCACCTTTAAGAGCAACATCAATCGAGAAGATCGCAAAGTGCGCAAATTATTAATGTCGGCCTCTGCTAGTACCAAAGCACGTGAAGGATTAAAATCGTTAACTATAATCCTATCACCATGAGCCAACTTCACAGATTCCTTTCACAATTACAACAAGGCACACTTATTAATTACTTCTTTTAGCTACTACATCATTTAGCTTTCATCCTTTATAAACTTACTAGATCACAATGATTGTACTAACCCAAATATAGTGGAGAATTTGTCTCCACCCTTTCCAATAATCACTAAAGTCGAGGGAAAAGTAGTACTTATGACATGATAAGGTAATCAGGCAAGGAGATAGCAGGTGAATTAATAATGAAAGGATGGGAATTGAAACCATTATACAGAACTACCGAGCCCACTTAGCTCATAAGTTTTTACGAGTTTTGAGAGAAGAACTTGAAGAAGAATTGAGCTCGGATAGAGATTAAGAGTAGTTTGTGGGAGAATGGAAACCAAGCTTTCCACCTATGTTTTCCCTGACAATAGGGAAATGGTGTTTAGGGGCGCTATTAAACTGGAAAGATGGAACCAACTAATGAATCTGATCTCTGAATTGGTAAGAAGAGTGCTAGAAAAAGGGCTGGGTGATAAATTCTTTGATAATGAATTCACTTTCCACACCAATGGCTGTGTGATTGGGATCTTCATTTCCCTCTCCACTTTTTTTTGGCGAGGACAGGAGGAAGTCATTGAAGTAGCTAGGTTTCTCTTTAAGGAGAGGCATCCTGGATGATTGGAGTGAATGGTCTATAGAATAGACAAACAACTAACGATTCCTTACCCAGAGATAACTATGATCATAGACATTGATAACTTAAGAGGAGTTTCGAAGTCTAAAATGATCCTGATGATGAACTTCAAGGATGAAGAGAAATTTGATGAGCACTAGCAAGTTATGGCAAGGAACCTGGACTTCCTCTTCAAAATACTTCTAAAGGAGGAGGTGGAGACCAAATGGATGTTGGACTTCAGGAGAGTAGAGGGCTTCGACATCCCAAATTCTTGGGACGCAATAGAGAAGGAGAATTTACACATCATCTCCCCATAAGTTAAGAAATGATCCCGCCATGTCAAACTTGAGTTGCAGGAAGCAAAGACCATCATCATCATAAAGAAGAAGGGTGAGAGCTGGAGCTTCCATAAGATCCTAAAGGAATCATAGAATGAATTAAGAAATAGTACTCTCAGGAGCTTTTTGTCATATTTTGTTCATTTGTAGGATTTAACTCAAACTTTGTCTAGATCCATAATTATTCATAGAATATGTTTTTTACACAGAAAGACTGATATAGTTAGAATAGGTTTTACCTAAATATTAACTTACTATGCATCAAGAAAGTCTATTTTGGTCCAGGGTTTTTAGCCGACTATCAAAAAAAGGTTTCCTAGTTACGAACTTCAGTTGGCGGACTTATTATAAATATTAAACAACATCATTTTATATCTTAGAACTGTGACCGAATTCTCTAATCTTTCACAAGGGTTTTATGTTCTCACCCATTGAGGCACATTTTATATATATATATATATATATATATATATATATATATATATATATAAGGTTACATTCAGTTATGATTCACCTCTATTTCAGCTTCTTCTCTTTTATAGTTTCATGTGTTAATATTTTTTCACAATTTTGTAAATATTCTCAAGTTTTAACAATGTCATTTTTCAGGGATGATGGGGTCTCTTTGTCTTAAATAAGAGAATAAGTATGGCTCTTCCAGCTTCGGAGAAAAGCTCAAAATAGTATTAAGAACAATGTGAAGTGTTAGTTTAAGCTTAAGTCAATTTTGTTCAATCCTTTTGATCTCTAGCATAAATTATGCCCTGTATCCTCAAGTTGGCAGGGGTCAAAATGATCTTATTTTGATTTTCTTTAGTATTTGTTGATTTATATTAAAGACTTCTAATCTTGAAGCATGCTTAGCAACAGGACAACTGATATCAAAGAAGTTCCTGGCTCGCTACATATGATAGATGTCTAGCATTGAGAAGTATTGATTAAACCATTTTTGTGCGTGCTTTATCTTGCTAGGATATATAAATCTCTTCATATATTTAGATCCTTATATATGCATATATAAACTCTTATATGTACAGATATATAATTAAATGTATACATTTATACATTGTATATATATATATATATATATATATATATATATATATATATATATATATATATATATATATATATATATATATATATATATATATATATATATATATATATATATATATATATATATATATATATATATATATATATATATATATATATTAATGTATATATATACATTGTTATTTAAATATATATTATTCTACATATTCAGATAGTAATACTCACACAGGAACTCTTGTAATTGTTCATTTTTTGTATAATCTAACACTTATATAATTACTAGAGGATTTATTCTCATAAAGTAAGATGTAAAGTCATAGGCATACTTTATTTTAATAGGATCATAAAGATAAGTTCACATTTATATTTAAACAGTATTTACTTCAAGGTTATCTAGAACAACAAAATTTAAAACAAGTAGTCACCAGATTAGTATCTGTAGAAATGGATGACGATTCACATCCACCTTCTGTTAACATTTTTAGAAACCTTTATAATCTATAGATAAGACCTAGTTTTTTCATCCAGTATCTACAAAACATCTCCTAAAGAAATGGCAACTCCAATCAAGTTAAGATGCCTAAACAGACAAGTTGCCTTCGACGAAGAAATTTCCTCTAGAAGAATCAAGAAGATAATACTGATCAAATTTAACATTGTGGTAAGAGCAGTATCGGTTATTTTAGGAAATGAGTTTAGGGAGAATATCAATAGATATCGCATTAACTCTGATATCCTGACAATGTTCATCGCTTTAGCCCTACATGTGGACCCAGACATAAAGGCTATTGGAAACCTGTGTAGAAGAGTTTTCAAGAAATTTTTTTTGGTGGATCTGGACAAAGTACTGAATAGTATTCGCATTGATTTATCCATCCCCAAGCCGAAAGACTACAATAGCAGAGTCATCAACCATAACTTTGTCTCCACATTCCCTATACTTGAAATTGAAGATTGGGATAGATTTTTAGTAGAGACCCCTTCCATTAGAAGAAACCTGGACTTCTTATTATTTTTTACCCATGTACTCCACCTGATATGAACTAGATGAATGAGTATATTATGGATGACGATATTGGGCTAAAGTTGGTTAGGGAAGAAAAAGACTCTTCGGCATCCTCATGCTCTTCATACATGTCCTAAAAGTTATGTCAATAACCTGGACATCAAATTTGTTTCTCAAATTATTTCAAAAAAAAGGGTTTATTTTATGTACATGAGTTTTTCACCTACTACTCATTTATAAGGAAATCAATCAAATCTTTCTCTAAATAAATTAGAATCGTTTTAATGTCAAATCCACTTTTAGTTTCTTAGATTTGGTGAAATCTTAGCCTCATATGAATAAAGAAAACCATGACAAGTATAGCCAATTCATTAATTATGTTATGTTCGTTGTCATAAATATACGCCATCAATATAGCATGCAATACTTTCCCTCAATCAAAAAGATGGTAATAAATAGTTACTTTCCCTAAGCAAGAGCATTTGTAAATGGAGATGGAGTTTAATATCAAGCTCATCTCCCTTATGGAAAATAGGTTGTCTGCGTTTAGGGGAATGATCAAAGTGGAGAGATGGGATAAATTACTGAAGATGGATGACTTGGGTTGAAGGGAAGTTGAAAATATTATGGGTGAGGAAAGTTTTAATCATGAATATGTTTACAAAGTTAACATCGAAATTGTTGGTACCTTCACTGCTATCCTTCTCTCGGTCAAAATCCCTAAAGAAGAGGTAATTTCTGCATGCCTGGAATTATTTGAGGATAAGCACTGTAGTGGGCTTCTATTAGCTATAAATAGTGTCAATACAAACCTTATGATTCCATACCCAGAGGATTACATGGTTAATCATGTGGGCTCTCTAACCCATAAGATATTTTGTGCTCGAAGACCAATTCTGGTCTTCAAAGATGAAAATATATTTGAAGATAGGAGAGATACTATCAAGTGCAATGTAGACATTCTTCTGAAATGGCTGAAGGTAAAACCATGTGAAGATTTTAAGTGGGTTAAAGATTATTTAACCACGGAAGGTTTCAAAGTAGAAATAGACTTCGGCTCAATGTCATTAGATGACATTAAGCTATTCCCTCCTGCTTTATTCAATAAATCAACTAAGAACTTCAAAGTGGTCAAGGGAAAAAGGAATTTTGAATCAGTAACAGACCACCCCTTTGAAGAAGAATTGGTGTTCCATACCCCAAATAGAAAGAAATGAAGGAACTTAAGGCTCCTGTGTTGTTCTGGTAGCATAAATCTAGGACAAAACACTATAGTAACAAAATTTCATACTAATTATGTCACATTTTGATGTTCTGGTGAAAAATACTTTTGGGTCTATAAGTAGCTTAGAAGGTTATGTCAACTTTAATTATTGTGCGAACTCAACAGTAAGTGAAAAGGTTATGTTTTTCCTATGCACATATACAGTTAAATTTATAGATATGTTTCCCAGATGGTTTTTTCATATACTTCTTTAGCAAGTTTATAGATTGCATAATATTTCAAACAATAGATGATGATTTATAAATTTGAACAGAAATGGCATAGATATATGAATATTTTGGCTCTTAATTAATGTTGTATTCAGAAGAAATCACTTTCGGAGTTTGAAAGCTAGGAAATTTATTGTGATATAAATTAGTTAATCTTCTTATCTTTAGCATATATAATGGATCTTATACTGCGGGAAAACTGAAGCAATTAGGATGGAGCAATTAAAATAACTCTTATGCTAGCGGTATTTTAAGGGTTTTTGAATTCTGATAGTGTACCTTTTTTAGACTACTTTTCTTTCTTTGATTCATAGTTTAGCTCCAATGGTTTATTTCAAGGCAGAAAGATTTAGTTAGTAAGTTTCAGTAATGTATGTTTCTAAGAACCTGATTAAGGGATTTCTAGTTGTGAGCCTTTCCTTATCCCTTACCTCCACATGGCTACTTAGAAAGTATGGAATTTTCAGCATTAAATCCCCTTTTTTAGCTCATCCCCTGTCTATGGATTACGCTTCAGAATTCTCTACAGATTAGCCCTTGTGAGTTTAGCAAAGGATTTATTCTGTGTCTCCTTTTACCAGCAAGGAAATTTTTCTAATTTAGGATAATATTAGCTTTGTACGTTTGTATCTTGGATCTCTTCTTTACAAATAATAACCATCCTAGGATGAGATTTTTAACGAGTATTTGCAAACTGGGTTTAAATATGAATACTCTTTTCTCTTTATGATATGGATTTTATCCTCAGGAATAGGTAGTACATATCGGTTTTGAGCATACTAACAATGATCTTAACCAAATTCTGAGTTGATACAGGTAATCCAGGGCAGTAGTCACCAGGATCTTAGAAGAAAGGATTGAGATTGATTAACAGATGCTACAATTAGTTTAGAACAATGGCAATAATTTTTTTGGATGAAAATGTGAAGTCTAAGTACAGGAGACTCTGAACGTCTTCAATGTTAAAATAGAAATGATCCATCTAAAGCTAGGCCGAGATCAAAATTAATGTATTAATGCTTGGTAAAAGTGGTACATAGATGGGAATGCCCTCTACTACAATTATGTATTATATTCCAAACTAAGGTCCCAGGCATGGCTGGAGGTTTTCTCAACCCCACTCTTTCCTACCAGTGCCTGCACTGAGTGGGGTTCTTTGTAATCTTTCTAAATATTAATAAAATGTCTTGGCACAAGCCTTTTACCAATGTGTGTGTGTGTTTAGCGCACACACACACACACACACATATAGAGAGAGAGAGAGACATAAATATGCATATTTTCACATATATATCATATATACATATTCACATATATCATTCATATATATAAATATTTTATAATATAACAGTTGCTCTCATATATACGCATATCATATAAATTTGACAGATTGGTGTCTTTAGGAATGTCAAAAAAAATGAATAATCCTGGCGTTATACCTTATAAAAACCATTAATCCTTGAAAAAGCAGGAAGATATCTCTATGTTTGATGGCAGGGCTATATCTACTTCCAAGATCAAAACCAAAAAGCAGCGGTCTCTGCAATCCTAGGATTTAAGAACTCCTCTAGTTAAATAGGCCCTAATTATTATAATAAATAATGTATCTAGAAACCTAGAACACTATATTAATTAGGATGCATATTCATACTTGTATCTCTTCATACACATAAACTATCATTAAGATATATATTATATGCATAAATACTAGCTCTTATATAGGAATATTCATATACACACATATAGATACCAGTAATTTACACTCAATACTAATTGAAGTAGCCTCCTTTATGGTTTTCTCTATTTTTTCACCTAGTTATTCCTCCTCTGATTTGTATCTATATAAATATATGCATTGGTAGTAGGGACCTTTATCAGTAAGGCAACAATAATCTCAAGATGGCTTTAATGTGGTTGTTTATATATCAGAGGATGTTTTAGATGGAAAAGTTATCAATTCATTTGTTAATTTCAATAAATGCAGTTTCTAAAAATATAAAGTAATGTTAGTCTTAATTAGATAAGGCATTTAATATTTTTCATTTATATCTCATAAACTAATGGATGTATGTAGGGAAGGGGGTAAGTCTTTATAGGCCTTTTTTGTACCTTCATTACCATAGTAGAAGCCTTCCCTCAAAACATATTAAAAAGACACCCTGAGGTGTCCCAAGGTAAAGAAAGGATTGTATTAATACTATACAGATGATGCTAACAATTTTATGAGGTCAGGACATGTTAGTTGTGCAGGTTAACACTTAGAAGAAACTCTGGTGGAGACTATTTTTCTTAAACTTATCTCTAGGAAAAATGACTCTGATAAAGCATCGTGATCCAAAATATGATTGTTTAGTGACTTCTGTAAAAGGAAACGAGAGTCTGATGTTATCTTTATGTTAAGCATTGTAAATAGGGTGATTACCCAATCTTTTTATCTTGATTTTCATAAAAAGAAGGGAATGTCCCTATCTTTCTAGTCATGTAAATAGGGGAATGCCCCTATCTCATTAGCTTTGTAAATAGAGTAATGCCCTATCTTTAATGTGTTGGACATTTGTCTCGGGAAAGACTGGAGGTTTTCTTGTCCATTCTTTCCTACCAGTGCCCGCACTGAATAGAGACTCATGTATCATATTTTAAAATTATTAATAAAATAATCTTGGCTTAGGCCTTTTACTGATCAAAAAATAAAATAAAAAATTTAGAAAATAACGAGCTCCCAAGTCCATAGATAGGATTCCAAATATATTAGTAAGTTATAGTAAAGTAGTACCAAGATTATGTATCATGAAAAACATGAGATTTAATTACTTCCATATTCAACATACAACTTGTGTTTAATGATATATGTGCAATGGGGTAGGACTTGCAAAGAAGGGAAGAGGTGTAAGTGTCTTGATATGGATGCATATGACATCCCAAACATTGTTTCCCTTATATTCCATTTTGAGGGACGATGGGAAGAGAGAATCACTTGAGAATTGAGACATAGTAAAGGGGAAAGGTTTATGCTCAAATAAATTCTCATACCAAATAGATGAATAATAAAAGAAATAAAAAAGAAATTAATCTACCTCAATACAAGTTGTATAATGACTTGTCAAAGATCAAAATAAAAAAGGGATAGAAAAAAGGACATCTCAATTTTAACTTAGTACCTTTCTATGGTTTATCCATTGAGTTTAATTGATTTTGCATTTTTCTTTTTATCTTTGGGTTGCATTGTTCTACAAACATTTAATAGATTAGGCCAAAGTCACCACTTAGTAGAAAGATCATCACCAAAATTTAGACCTATTATTATTAAATTTTATTTATTTATTTTGGATGTCAACCCTATGGCCTAGACCATATCCTCCAAAAGAGTAAACACATCTGCATACTTAATGGAACTCATATATATATGAGGAAAGATGGGAAAAGAGATGCACTCTTAAGGCTGTATGAGTTGTAAATGAGTTCTGGATTTTAGGAATATAGAAGGGGATACAAAATTTAGTCTTGAGTTTAATGATTATATATGTCATTGATTGAAAATACCAAGGGTACGTAACAATATAATATGAATGTGTAGAGGCTCAAATATTGGTAAGTCCACATGGCAAGTGTAATACCCACCTTTTTGCTACCATTTCTATTTGTGATGTCAAATACTATTAGGCCCCTTTATTTCTCAAGCTAGATCCTTATATGGATTTGATGATGATTATTTGCATATGATTATGATTTTGTACCTTTATGGTTTTATTGAAATACTAACCCTATACCTGCATGTATATGGTTTGTGTGTATGTTTTATATTTTTGTTTGATGTGCTTGATGTGGTGAGGGGTGTATTCATAGTTACTTGTTTGTGAGATCCACATGATGTACCAATCTCTACCATTTCTTTTTATATATACATGTATGTACATGCTCAACTTTGTGATGCAGGTTTGTAGGTACTGTGCATCGACTTCCTTGAATTGTCAGGATGAGCATGCCCTATCACATTATATCAATGGTAAGAGATGGGAGATAACACTTAGGTCTAAATCCTATCCTAAGACTATATTTTGTCTTGAAAGAGTGGACATGTATCTGATTGACTACCCTACCTGAATTCGTCAAGGTGATGTGAATTTGTGAACCCTTCTTTGAGCATGCTTATGTTTGTTGCATCTTTTCTGTATTTTGATTTGGTCATATTTCAGTTGCATGTAGTCTTATAGGTCAATGTTTATTTTTGTCTTATTGGCAGTTGATAGGGTTTAATTAAGGTTAACTATTAAGATTAAATAATTATACCCATTTAAATGCAAAAATTAATGTATGGTTAATTAATTAATAGAATATTAATTAATTACCTATATTTTATTAAATAATTATACCATTTAAATGCTAAAATATAAATATAGAGTTATTTAGTTATTAATTTTTTTATCACCATATATCCATTCGTGTGAGCACCAGTAGGAAAGAACAGATAAGAAAACCTTCGGTCTTGCCCGAGGCTTATTCATCCCTGAACCTTACAATCTTGTATTCTAGTGAATGGGTATATTCTGGAGACATTTTATCTTCAGTTACATCATTAGGGAGATACATTTGTATGACAGATCCTCGATCAAGCATCTTACTAACTAAATCTTGATTGTTACATTTGTTTGAACCATGTTACATGATTTACAAGACCATTTACAAAGACACATTACAATATACATCATATACATCTTATTTTCAAGACAACCTGGATATATAATTCCCAATCAGGTTGTGGATAGAAAGAATTCATGTCTTCGTGCCACCTATACCTATCAATACAATCCCTATGATCCAAACTTTCAAAACAAACCATGATAAATAGAAAAAAGAGTGAAATAAGTTTACCCTATTTCCTTAGACCAATCTTCTATTATACTCTAGGTTGTAACTCATCCCAAAGCCTAACAATCAATCAACCATGTCTAGCAATAAAATCTTATAATGATCATCTGACTTACTCAAATCCACTGTTAGTTGTGAAAACATCATTCATACAACTTCCTACAATAAGGGTTAGTAATCTCGAAATATCCATACACTGTGATGGAATTTAACGTATTGGAATCTCTAAGATCATCTGTATTACAAAAATCTAATTCTTTTGTCACAATCTCATCATTACTTTATAAGAAATGATGTGATGTCTTTAAAATCATGTATATAATTTAAAAAGATAGCCAAGTGAATAAATCTAAAAATCTAAAATCCACGAATCATCCCTTTAAAGATTCTCAACAACATTCTTATGAGCAGATACTAATATGTCCAAAAGAATGCACTTCTCGACTCACGAACGAGAGCTTCACACACACACACACACATATATATATGCCCAAAAAAAGTGTAACCAATATATAATAAATTATAATTGAATTAAAGCCTAATATTCCAAAATAGTTACTATTTCATTTGTGTGTATACACACCTGTTTTCAACCCAAGATTAAAAGAAAGGAATAGTCCTGTTATTGACCATTCCTTCTGAAGGAAAAAACCATCCATCGTTGCTTTAATAAAAAAAGGATAAATGTTTAAAACCACAATTTCCAAGATATATAAACTATATATTACTATTCATAGGGTATAAGTTCAATGATAGAAGAAATATTTACACAACTATCGTAAGTTTCTAACTAGAGTCACAAAGGAACAACATTTCACTGTAGCCAAAAGGCAACCAAAAGTTCATGTCTTCTAATTTAATGCTCTTGAACTTCTTGTCTGTGGGGGCATCCATTTTCTCAACCTTGTTCATTTTCTTTAAAGGTCTCTTTCGGCCTCTCTTTCTGCCTCGATTGGTGTTGCACTAGTCCCCGCTTCTGTCATTTTAGAATCCTCGTCATTTTTTAGACGGGAGGCATTAGTAATTTCCAGGATTTCATCATAACCGGTTATTACTTTCTTAGAGAGATAGTGGGCAATCCATACGCGTTGTAAAGGTCATTTGATATTGAAAAGGCATAATAAGAAATTAAAATTACGGGTGATTTCTAGTGCCCTTCCTTAAAATCTATCCCATTCTTCGACCCAGATAATTAGGTATCTGGGCACTGGTTCATTTATTAGGTCATCATGTCATGGCCTCGGTATCATAAGGGAATCATTAATATTCAACAAGACTTTGTTTAAATCCACTAGGATATCACTTATAAAGAGACTTTTTCATATACCCTTAACAACCACCCCATCCCTTTCAAAAAACATGGCTAAAGCTAAAAACATGGATGAAATATTAGAAATGTCCCTGGTCCTATCCATGTTGCTAACATATTCATTTCAAAACATCTTCATAACAACACCAATAACAAGATCATGGGGAAACATGAGAATACCTTCAAGACATTTTTTAGTTTCTATGTCAGTGATGGGAATTTGTAATTTTTTGGAAAAGAGCTTCATAGGGGTGTCCATTGCAATTGATTTTTAATCCCAAGACTCTTCCAACATTAGCTAATACTCACTACTTTGGCTGATGTGAAGAAAATATATTGTCCTTATAAATAGGACTTAATGTCTCTATTTTGTTTGGCATGTCAAAAAAATTATGATCTGTCATTGATAATTAATGATGAAATGAGGTGATTATTTAAAACACACTCTTAAAGTTTTAAAAGCCCCAACATTTGTACCATGAATTCAGAAAAAGTGTATTGAAAAGATAAATCTATCTTATGCGAAGGATTTATGAGATCTAGATTTATAATAGACAACCGGATAAAGATTACATGAACTAAGGGACATGAGATGTTACTATAAAGGTAGGGTACTTTCTCATATGAAAGTATCTATTACTTAACTTAATACATTATAGCTTAAATGAATGTAATTATTATAAGAGGTTGCCAGCTCATAAATATTGATATTAGGAAAATTTCCAAATATTTGATGTGCCTATTTCGTATATTAAAACACCTATAAGAGAATTTAATATAGTGAAGTAGTATCCATAATACTAAAATAAATAAAAATCCAAACCCCTATATCCTTGCATTTTCGACTAGTTTCATTCCATTAGCCCCCATATTAGCCAGTTGATCAATTATGGTATTTCCTTCTCTAAAGATGTTGTTAATAGTAGTCTTCCTAAATGATGAAAGAAGGTCAAGGGCATTGGATAAAAGGGAATTTAACTTCCAATTGGGAAATGCTTCTCTTGTGTAATGCATTTACTATTAATGCAAAATCCCCTTCTATTTCCAATTTCTCTATGTTCAATTCCTTACTCAATCTTAAACCTTCTATCAAGGCTGATATTTCTACCATATTGTTTGAAGCCTATCCAAGGGGTTTAGTAGCCAAGGAAATCTCTTGACCTTACAAATTATGAATCACATTACCAAGGCCAACAACCCTTGGCTTACCTCTTGAAGCCCCATCAAAGTTAAATTTAAACCAACCCCTTTTAGGAGCCTTCCAAACACATTCTTGTCTTTTCTTAATATTACATCGATCACTTGATCCTATGAAGGGGGCAAGTTTCAGTCCTATCGATCTTGCACACATCTTTTCATCCCAGTGGGACATCTTAGCTTCTTTAATAGAGAAGTTATGAATTCTATTGTTAACCAATTCTACCACTATTGCTTCAATTTTGCTAGTTAACTATTTAAGGTACAATTTTTTATCCTTAAAGATTTTGGTTTCGTTCCTTCCACAACTCCCAAATTACGAGGGAAGGAGTAACAGTCTAGAGTACATTATAGATATTATCTCTTTGTAGTTTCGACTAGCTTTGAAAAAGAGATAATATGTTATTAGGAAGAACATATATCCAACCCAATTTCTCACACAACTATTTCCAACATCGTTTGAAAAAATACAGTTTAATATAATGTGATCAACATTTTCTAGGTCCTGTTCACATAAGGGACACCTACTTGGTCCATCATAGCCCATTTTCATAAACGTGCCAGCTGTGAGTATTTTCTTTTGTAGGGAAATCGAAGTAAATATTCTGGCTTTTGGAAGGCAATCTCTATCCCAACATAGATTAAGGGGGAGATCAGTTTTTGGTCTAAGGTGATTCTTCATTAAGATTCTATATCCATCCTTAGAGTTAAATTCCCCTAACTTGGATCCATCCCAGACCAACCTATCCTCCATTTTCTTAAAATAAATACATCTCTTCCTTAGAATCTCAGTAATAATTTGTTTCTCCCTTTCCGGGACATCCATATTGTCAAATGATTTCCATTTATGACAACATGATAAATCATTGTTGGTTAGTTCATTATAGTCCTTCATATGTTTCCCCCATGTAGATTGAAGAATCCTTTTGGATTGTTCTAAGTTATGTGAACTCTCAATTTTCTCATATCCACCCCAGGAATCTTCCCAAAATAGTGCCTCCTTACCATCACCAAGTTCCCATGTTAATCTACTTGAAATTAATTCTCTACATTCCATCATGAAGTTCTAGGTGCACAAGCCCCTATGAAGGTTAGCCATCCAAAATAGGTTCACAATATCCCTTCCACCTAGGTATTTAAATCTTAATTTTTTTCCCACTTCAAGTTTGGATTTCTACACATTCTCTAGATTTTAATAATCTTGAATCCAAGGCCCCCATTTTCTTTAGGTGTGCATAATGTATCCCATGCCACCAATGATATCTTCTTCTTTTCATATGTTCCTTTCCAGAAGAAAGATCTGAGGGCCTTATTAATTTTATCTCTTTATTCTATGGACAAGTCAATATAAGGCAATTGACAAATAAGGATGGCAACCAACACAGTCTTGATCAAGGTAGCTTTCCCAACTAAGGAAAACCACCTTCATTTCCAAGATTCTATCCTTTTTTTTATTTTTGAGATGATATGCTCTCAATGTTCTTTAGATCTTGTTCCTTTCTTTAAGGGCACCCCTAGATATTTAAAAGGTAACTTACCTTGTTTAAAGTTTAAAATTCTGCAGATATCCTCTATTATTTTGGGGTCCATGTTAAAAAATAAGATTTCTGATTTGGACTCATTAATTCTTTGGCTCAAGGCCATGGCATATGATTCTAAAATTTATTTAAACTCTTGAGCTTCTTCCAAGAAACTTGAGTCATATAACAGTGTCATCAAAAAATTGTTGACGAGAGTGGTCAAGTCCAGTTCACTAGTGATCCTAATTCCTTTTATTTTCCCATCCTCCCTAGCCTTTTTAATTGATCTACCTAGTGCTTCAGCCATAATAATGAAGAGGAAAGGAGACATTGGGTCTCCTTGTCTAAGAGCCCATGAGATTTCAAAGAAACCTTCTGGAGAGCCATCAACCAAGACTGATAATTTTTTACTTGAATATATGAGATTGATCATTTGTTTTAGAATGCCAAATTTTTCCAACACCTTGCATAGGAACCTCCAATCTACCTTATCATAGGCCTTACATATGTCCAATTTAATTAGCATGCTAGGTTTCTTTTCTGTATTACTAAATGCATTGCTTCTTGGGTAATTATCACCCCATCATAAATTGATCTGCCAACCAGTTCGTTCGTCACTGATGATATGTGGTAATAATTTTTGGATTCTATTTTCTAGTGTTTTAGTTAAGATTTTATAAATGGTATTGCATAACGAGATCGGTCTAAAGTCATCAAAAGTTTTAGGTTTATCTTTCTTTGGGATGAGTGTGAGGAAGGTATTATTGAATTCCTTGAGAAGGTTGCCATAATTTATTACCCCATCTAAGGCTTCTACCAGCTCATCCCCCATAAAGTGCTAGTATTTTTGAAAAAAATAAATCAGGAAATCATCGGGCCTAGGGGCCTTATCTAGTTGCATTTGGTTAATTGCCTTCTCTATCTCTTCATTGGAAAAATTTTCCACGAGAGCTTTGTTTTGAGCAGGAGTTATAATCTTAGGAATATCATTTAGAATCTTCTTTTGGTGACACACATATGATTCCTCCCATTTATTTAATATGTTTTTAAAATATTCAATAGCTATTTTTGTAATAACCTGTGGCTGTTCTGAAAAACATCTGTTGTCATCTCTGATTTTAGTTATCCTATTTATATTTCTACAAAGCTTAGTACTATTATGGAAGAGCTTGGTATTCCTATCCTTGGCTTCCAACTAGGTTTCTCTTGATTTTTGATGCCAAAAAATCTCTTCCTTAGAAAGAATGTCCTCATATTCACATTTTAACTATTTTTCCTTTAGGTATATTTCCTCATTCATACCCTTTTCAATAATGGTTTTATTAAGGATTTCTAGTTCCTCTTCTAATTTGACTTTGGTTTCAAATATATTTCCAAAGCTATTCTTATTCTAGGATAATAGCTTATTTTTATAGTTTTCATTTTAGTAATTAGGAAAAATAACTTGGATCCTTTAATCTCAATATTTTTCTGCCATTCCTCAATTAATTTCACAAGATTATCATCTTTGAGCCACATGAGCTTAAACTTAAAGGAGAAATTCTTAGGTTTAGTTTCCTCCATAATATTCAAAAGAATGGGGTAATGATCTGAGCCTGAAAAGGGTTGGATCTCAGTTGATAGGTTGTAAGAAAAATTAGCCCAATTCCCTTTCCAAAAAACCTGTCAAGTTTTTCCGCTATATTACACTATCCTTGTCTCTTTTTATTGCATGTAAATAAATCCTATTCAATTTTAATCTCAATAAGATATTTCCTGTTGACTCTTTCCTTAAAATCTACAAATGCTATTGAGAGCCTAGCTAATCCTTCCTTTTTCTCTTTTGGATCTAATATAGCATTAAATTATCCTACACTTACGCATACTTGATCCAGTATAGATTCAATGAATTGTTCAATTTTGTTCCAAGCAATTCTCTTTTTTGAAGTTTATGTGGGACCATAAACATTAATGAGTATGAATTGTAGGTTAGATCTAATGCTTTTGATTTTCCCATACATCCAATATTTGTTAAAGCCAACATCTGAAAAAGATACCCATCTAGGATCCCATATCACCACCACTCTCCTAGATGCACCTTTAGTACTCCAGCTAAATCCCATATTCCTAATTTCTTTCTAAGTGAATGATCATCACTCTTATCCAACTTAGTTTCTTAGATTAATAGAATTTCGGGTTTTGTGATAACAATGCAACACTTTAAGATTTTTATCTTGTGAGGGGCCTTAAGGTGCCTAACATTCCATGTTACTAGTTTCATGGATTTTTGGGAAGGTCCTTCCCCTTCCCTACATGTAGTAATGAAGTAATTTTCTACTAATCTTTCACAAAACCATCTCTTTTTTGTAGCTCAGATAAAGACTTCCTACCCCCTTCTTTGGAACTCTTCACACAATAAGGAGTTACTTTTTTGAAGTTACTTATAACTATTCCTAATGTTGGTTCTTCTTCCTCCTACTCCCTATCGGCCAAATCCAGTAATTATGCTTCCATTATCTTGGAAATTAATCTTTCCTTCTCTTTAGCAATAAAATCTCTATCATAAATGTCCATAACTAACTGCTCAATTTCATCCTCCAATATACATTTACATACTTCTTCCACCAAAATATTTCCAATCCTTTCTACTGTTGATGAGTCTTCTATCCAAAAATTGTTCCCAACTTGCACCATATATGCCTTCATCTCTTTTGTACAAATAGCCTTCTCAACTTCTTGTTGGGATTCCCCTACATCCTTGTTACTTCCATCATTATCCCTTACCTCTACTACTTCCTCTCCCCCCTATATTATTTTCTTTTATCATTAAATAGTCCTCCACAAAACTCTCTACCATCGTTTCCAGGTTTCCTTGCTAAGCTTTTCCACTCCTATAGACGTGTTATCTTTCTCAATCCCTACTTCCCTCATTATGCTTTCTTTGTCAAATTCTTCCAACGGTGTGTTATTCTAAAGTTTGTTTTCTTTTGAACTCCTCAAATCTCCTTCCTCCTTGTCATTAATCCTGGAACCATTTATTTCCCTTGCATCCTCTACATTGATAGTATCAGCTACAACTTCAGTAGATTCCTCATTGTTGAATGTATTGATTGCTTCTATGCTTGTAGCTCTAGTTGGTGGGTTACTCTCCATTTCTTGAGCGATGGCCAAGTTAGTGTTTGTATTCACAACATGAGAGCCATTATGTGCTCTATTTTCGACTATCTCCCCTTCTTCTACTTCTCCTAAGATTTTTGGGCTGGTTAAAACTTCTCTCAAGAGAGGTTGGTTAAGACTAATCGTAAATCTCCCTTTATCCATATTCAGGTTTATGTTAACTCCCTTCTCAATCTTAGGTATAACTTCAACAAGTTCTCTACATGGTATTTCTGACCTAGATTCATTTATAAACCTAGTAGAACCTTTTGAAATAAATAGGTTGAACAACATATGTTATATTTATAGATTTGAATTCTATAATTTTTAGTGATTTTATGTTAATATCCATCCTTACTTTGATAACCACATCAGAATAAGATATAGATTCCTCCCCAAACCCTGTTACCTCTCCTAGCTTCCTACCAATGTTTCTGATTATCTTTTTATTCATCAATTCTATAGGAAGATTAGGAAGTAAAATCAGTCTATTTACTTTAAATGCTTTAAGATTGCTAGGGTTAAAATTAGGTTGCCAATCCATAAATGCAAAGTTATGCCCTTTGTAATTCGGGCCTTTTTCTAGACAAAAATTCATTTTTGAGTTCACAACTATAACAATCAATGTAGAAGAAATTATCAGGAAGGATAGAAATACCTACCTTGTCCTTGTAAGAGTCTTGAAACTAATCCACTACCACTTCCCCAGGATCCCTTCCCAACACCATTTCGCAAACATGCCAAATTTATTGCAATGAGACTGCATACCTCCAATGATGGAGATGTTATTGTCTAGAATAACCTTATTCTATACCTTTTTGGTATGGAGCCATCATGTTTGCTGCCTGATTGGATTTTTTGGTGGAGGCACATGATTCCCAATAGGGTTTGGAGCCTTACAAAAATTATTTTGCCAGATATTTCTATTTTGAATTGGCCTAAAATTTGTAGATTGAAAGCATGGAGGAGCCTCAATTAACACCCTATATCTAGGGTTTTCTCAAAATTGCCTCCTATTAAGATTTTGAGTATGGTTTTGATTATGATACTCCCCATTAGGGGTCAGTTTTAAGAAAACCCCCACCTCTTTTTGCAGAGGGAGGAACTTATTATTGTCCAGGATAGATTGAGTTATTAGATCTGGCCGTGACTGTCCATACTTAGGTACGAGAGGAGGGTTTTATTTTCTCAATGCCACTCTATTTGATCCAGTAGCAAAATGTGGCATTTTAGACGTGATGGGGATTATCCACATCTTGGAGCCCTCCATCCTGGTATCCCCTCTATTCAATATGGTCGTAACTCACTTAGCCCTCCTAGCTTTTTGATTTTTAACTAATTGTCGTCCTGGTTTCTCCAAATTTTGTGTGTGGGGGGGGAGCATCCCAACCCCTCTGGTTCCTACCATTGATTGGGCATGAGGTATGTCCCAAGTTTTCTATCCTAGAAGCCATTTCATTCCTTCATTACCAAAATGTCTTTCAACACCCTGCTTCATTTCACAAGTTCTGCTCCATTTTGCTCCAAAATAAAATAATTATTATATTAAATTATTTAGTTAATAAATATTAATTAAATATCTATATTTATTAAATAATTTAATTATTAAAGTCTAAATATAATAATTAAATATTTAATAAATATTAAATCAAAGTTCTTATTTTTATGCACGATTTCAAAGTTGCATGTTTGAAAATCATGCTTCAGTTATTTATTTAATTAATTTAAAAAATAAATCATGCACTCTTCAATGCATAAAGTTCTGATAAAAACAAACTTGAACTCAAATTAAGAGTTCAGTTGTGCAAACTTTAGTGGAATTGAAAATTGAGTTAAGTGATTTATTTTTGAGTTGCATATTTTTATTAAATAAAATAAAATCATACAACTAAAATGCACTTTATTAATAAATTAGAACTTTTAACTTTAATTTATAAAGTTGAGTTGTGGAAACTTATAATTATTTAAAATTAAAATAAGTGATATTAAGAATTTTAGAGTTTGAGTTCTATTTTCCTAACTAGGGTTACATTTTTCAAACCCTAGCTTCCTATGTTTTCTATATAATAGATATGGGAGGCCTTTTGAGAGATTAGACAATCATATTTTGAAGATTTTTTTGGTGATTTTGTGGAATTAGAATTTAGGTGTTTTCAAAACTTGATTTTTTGGGTAGTGTTTATTGTCTTCTTCATGCTAGTATGAGTTTTCATGTATTATTTTGGAGAATTTTTCTATGTGATTGTTGAAAGAATTATTCAAGTTAGGGTTTTGGTGTTTAGGGTTTGCACGTAAATTATGATGAAAAAGTATGATTAGGATTGTCTCTTTAATATTTTCTTTGCATGTTTGGTTTGGGATCTATGCCAGGAAAATGCATGCCATGGTTCTAAGAATTTTTAAGCAATTTGATTTTGGAAAAAAAAATTGCATGTATGTTTTATGTTGTTCAAAATTTGAGTTCTAAATTATTACATGTTTTTCCATATATATATATATATATATATATATATATATATATAATTTTATCTGATGGGAGTTTAAATGTGGATGTGTTTTATAGTTGGGGTTTTGTTTTATTTTTATTTTTATTCGACCAGCAGAGGTGACAACTATTATTGTGTTGTGAATTTGTTTACTTGGTCACCTTGTTCTTATTTTGTGATTTTTTCTATGTTCTAAACGATGGCTTTTTGGATTTTATTTTACTCCATGTTTGGAGAGATATGTTATTGGTGCTTTTGATGATCATTGATTTTATGGTATGATATCTATGAGAATTTGGTGATTGTTATTGAGACATCCATTATGGGATAGATGATTATTTGAGATGTCCATTATGGGGTGGACAATCTGGATCCTTGTATAGGATGTGTTGTTCTTTGTTAGGGATTTTTAGATAGTGTTAAGGGGCTGTAAAAGATAGTGCTAAGGAATCTGTGGCTAAAGAGCTCTGGACGAAGGGGGAGAATAATTCTCTTACTGAGTGTATGGCCCAAATTGTGAAGGATATGGTGGATTTGAAGAAGGATTATGACGAGAAAGTTGGAGTGCTAGAAGCCAAAATGAATAAAATGGACATTATGTTGTATAAAATTATGGAGCAAAGTCATAAGGTTCTTAAATCCTCAATGGATCGAATGAGAATTCTGATTGTTAAACATGAGCAAATGCAACATGATAATACCATTGTGGATTTGGACTCCAAGAAGGATGTTTGTCTTGCGGTGCCATTTGGCCATAGCAAATGCACTCGTGCAAACACTAAAAGATTGTGAAGCCTAACTAGGAGATTGAAGATGCTGACGAATTATTCTTAGCTCTATTATTTATGTTTGTCCTTCTCTGTTGTTTTGTTGGTTTTTTGCTTGCTTTTATCTAGTGTTGGTTCTCTACTGTCTTTTCTGTTGTCAGCTTGTTGTCTTGTAGACTCTTGGTCTAAGTTTCTTGTGTCTGCGCTTTGATGCATATCTCTTTAGTTGCTCTACTGTAAAAGTGTTTCGGGTCCCTTCAAAACCTATTTTTACCTTAATCAAAAACTTCAATTATTTCAACAATTAAAGAGCTGAAAACAAACAGCTATTATTGAATAAGGAGCAAAAACTTATATTATGTAAAATGAGAAGTAGTTCACATACAATAATGTTTATAATGTTTGTGAAAAAGAAGCAATTGTGGATGGCCAACCTCATTTATATATGGGATCTACATTGGATTTTATATAGATCTAAAATAAATAAATTTATGCCTACCCTTTGGGGCCAACCTCCCCTAATTGTGGCACTCATTTTTCTTGTAGTTTTTAAAATAAAATAAATACATTCACAAGAGGGGGTAAAATAAATAAATTTATGCCTACCCTTCGGGGCCAACCTCCCCTAATTGTGGCACTCTATCGGTCAACCTTCTTGAAGAGTCACTCCTCTTGGGTGAAAGGGTGTTATTGCAGGTATATATAGAAGATGTTTTGAGAATTAAAAGGCAAGCAATAAATGAATATATTTTAGGTTTCATAGTAGATTCAGAATCAGAAAAGTCAAACTTCAAGAGTAGATCCAAGGGCAGTTTATGAGCATATCCTTGAAGCATATAATATAAAAGACCTTTAAACATTATTGGAGTATATCTATAGTAGATTTGAAAGAGATAGAAGATACATTTTGTGAAGGGTTTAGGAACCTATTTAAGGCAGAACTATCGAGCATTTTTTAGCAGATTTATGAAGCATTTATTTAGCGAATCTAAATCAGATGATTAGCACATTTGAAGGAGACTTATGAGAAAAAATTCTAGCAAATCTGAGAGCAGAATTTAAGAGCATGAAGAGTTTGATATCCTTTTGCAACATCTGAAAGGTGAAGTTCAATTGAAAGTTGGTAATTCTCAAAAGAAGAGATTGGTGTCTCTTGCTGAATTGGTACTTAGTGTTGGGGATTGGTGTCTATAAAGGGGATTTTGTGTCTCTTGTGGGTTGGTTCCTATGAAGTTTGTAAGAAGAGTTTTTTCCTAAACAATATTTTCTTGTTTTCTCCTACAAGGGTTTCAATGCAAAACAAGGGTTCATCTTGTCTTTCTTATTGCTATATGTTGCCTGTACACAACAGTGGTTAATTAAGTTTTGAAAAAGTAATTTTTTTTATTAGAATCCTCTCCATTTAATGTCACATTTTTGGCAAACTCAAGAAATAGGGACAATTACCTTGCAAACTCAATTGCAAGAGACTAATTTATTTATATTCTTAATCAATACTATGAATGATACTTCTTATGAGTGCTTTAAATAGCTAAATCACTGCTATTTGTAATATAACAAGTAAAATATGCAAGATGATTAAGTATATATGGATATGACAATAAGAACAATGTAATAAACATTTTACAATGTTGTGTCTGATATGTTTGTTGATTAATATAATGATGATTTGACGATGTGCTTGATATATCGATATGTTTGGACAATCACAGGATGTTGCTATGTCTGATATGCCAATCTATGTATGCAACAAAAGGTGGTGATATCGCTTGGAGTGATAGGGTTGCTGTTTCTTATTTGAATGTGTATTCTTGAAACAATAATGATGTTGTCTCGTATTTGCCAATAAGGCAAACGCTCAATTTGAGTAGATCCAAATTGAATGAAAAACAAATAAGTAATAGTCTGAATAATTTTGAGGGATCGATGTGAATAACCTTTTATACCTTCGTTCATGATGGAAGAGTTGTCCTATATAAGACGTGTCTCATGGCTTAAGGAGTTTGCACCATTTGATGAAGAAACTAATCGAGACTAATATTAATCTATTAGTTATCTTGTCTCTTGAGGATAACAAATGAGTCTCTTTGATTACTCTCACCCTTTCATAAGAACTATGATCATCGTTGTCTGTTAATTTAATGTTTATTAGTTATAGTGGGTGATTGCTGGCTCTTATCGATGAATTCCAAATTCCAAAATCGATTATCATGATGACTCCTCACTTCATTTACTTCATTTCCTTCTGCTGAGCCATCAATTTCGCATAATAATACTAACACTCGATCCTATACAATATTATCAAAGAAAAGTATCATGTTTCTTCATGGTATTGATCTACTTTCTCGAAATAGTCATTGTTCTTAATCCTTCTTGAAGTTGACATCTTTGGCATGCATCATTGTTCTTAATCCTTTTTGAAGTTGACATCTTTGGCATGCATCATATTTTGCCCAAAATAGTCATTGTTCTTAATCCTTCTTGAAGTTGACATTTTTGGCATGCATCGTATTTTGCATGCACAATAGTATGTAAGCACTGTTGTATTAGTACTTCTTGTCCTTAGCAACCATATGATTAATGTAATCAGATTTCCACAATCCAATTAGAATATACATATATGCTTCTGGTTTTGATTGTGTCAGTTTTTAGCTAGAAACTTTGATTTCAAGAGCAGAAGCATATATGTATAACCACATGATTGTTCATTACCCCTTCTCATGGCCATGTCTCACCGATATTTCTCAACGCCTTCATGGATATGTTTTTGTCAATGTATCGACTTCATATGATTGTGACCTCCTTGCTCATGGGTAGAGATACCCGATTTGTAATTGCTAGTCAAGAGTTGTTTGTTTGTTTATCCTTATCGACGGTTTTGTCTTTGACTAGGTGCTTAATTGCTACCGCTAATTTCTTAATATACCACAATGGATATGTTAATCGCTAATCATTGGTGTTTTTCGTATCTTGGATATCTTTCTAATCTTTGTCAACTAATATGATAACTTAACGCACATTACTGATACCACAAATTTGTATATTCTTTGTGTAGATTAGGATTTCCATGGTATTCTTTGGGCAAATATATTCAAACATATTATTTTTCATGGTAATGTTTTATATTCTAATACCATTTTGTTTTCTCTACACAACCAGTCATTTCGATGGCACTTGTAGGATATTTCAAGAGAGAACATGTACCTGAATAAATCAACTACTAATTTATATCTTTTCTTTGGAGCAGTTAGTTTTCTCTAAAAAAATTTACATGAATATAGGAGTTGAAATCCTGACTTAACAGTTTATAACGTAAAATTGTAACTATGAAATAAATAGTATTCATTGAAAAATGGAACCTGCAAGTAATATATATTATCTTTCTTGAGAGATCTGGCTTTGCTTTGCTCCAGTTTGTTCCAGTCATCAATTGCTAAACAACATGAACGATTTCTTCCTCACTAATGCAATTTCAAATGAAAAGAATGCTACATTTCAGTCTACATATATACATTCCAACCGTTCTATTGTCAAGAAATAGTAATCGAAATTAGTTAAAGTTAACTGATGCTTTAGGTGACATAAAACATTAAACATCCTTCTTGTCATCTTCAGAAATTTCGAAATAATTTTCATTGTATCCTCCTCGTTTCTGATCTTCCTCATAGGGTTTATATATCACAAGAAGGTGGACTTTTCCCCGTGACTTTTCAGGTGTAGATGTATTAGGATTGTAGGTCAAGTCCAGCCACAACTCTTTTGGTTCATGAGGCTTCAACTGCACAACAGAAAAAATCTTGGTCAACACCATGCTGTAAATCATTTTTCTTGATGTTACAGTGTTAAAACGACTTGTCAAAGCCTTATAACTAGTCCATGTCTATTCTAGTTCTTGTACACATAGATGTACTAACAGAGGAAGAAATCCAGATGCAAAGAATAAATCTATTTCGAAGGTACCCTTGGAAAATATCTTATCATCTTTATCATGAACACAGTTATTTTACATCACCACTAATACAGTAGGCATACAATAACAAACTCTCCAGCTATCCAGATAAGTAACTTCATTAGTCATGATAATACCAAATGATCAGCTGATTATAGATTTTTCCAAAATTGGAAGAAATATAATTTCTTACCTTCAAACAAATATATGGTTTCCCACAGATATGGATACTGATTTGGCGAGCTAATAGAGACTGAAAACCTAGAATGTTCTTAATAGTAGATGGGAAAAATGAGAACTATTCTGTTTTCTATCCAATAGATTATAGATCAATGCATTGTCTTCAATTGTAATATTTCCACGTGATTCTGTATACTTTTGATCTTAAGTCGTGTCTTTCGGTGGGTTTGGTGTTGGAAGTTTGAAGTTCAACAGTATAAAATAATAAGTATAGCTTGAAAGTCTTAAATGGGAAAGTCTAAAAGAGAAGCCGAATTGAGACAGACAGCAGACCAAAAGCTAATATAAAACAATGCTAAGTGTTGAAAGACTTGCATTACCGTTGAAGTTTTAAACAATTGAGAATACATATTTTAAAGGTTATATAACCTGTGAGCAGGGATCATGCTTGAAAAAGCATTCTAGAGTCCTGAAACAGTTTTTCTGAAGTTACTCTAGCATTTTTATCCGACAAATTAAATTATTAGATACTACTTTGCAAAGTGGTGCAGAGGAAAGTGTGGTAGACAAGGTTTTCAATAACTGAATGATTCAACCCAAGAAACTCAATGCTTCAACTATGCTTCAAGAAACTCAAATTGTGATTTCACCCTCCCCAATGGAAAACAATGACAGAATAGATCTATTTATACTAGACTATAAAAGTTTCATATGATCAATGGGTTTACAACAGCACCCAAAACTTCAATATTGAGCAGTCTTCAATTCATCAGGATCTAATAGTTCTTCCTCTTGGAGTTCCTCTTCTTCTTCTTCATTTTCATCAGCAACTTCTTCATCCTGTCTGATGCTTTTGTCTCTCTTCTCTAATGCCAATATTCTTTCCATCATAATCCTCATCTCTTTGTCCTTTTCAGCTTTCTCCATCTTCTCTTGCTCAAGGGCTGCCTTAAGCTTTTTGTTATCTGCCAATTGTTCTTTAACAATCTTTGCCAACTCCATGTTGGTCATTCTTTGGGGTAGATCTCCATCCTCTCCTTTAGTCATGGTTACTTGATCAACTTGGCACAAGAATCAACTTAGGCTACTCCTTCAAGGATAGTTCAACTTCAAGGGCTTATCTAAGGATTCAAGAAACCAAACTTTACAAGACCAATATAAAACTTCCACAAGAGCTTTCCCTAGGCTCTGATACCACTTGGTGCAGAGGAAAGTGTGGTGGACAAGGTTTTCAATAACTGAATGATTCAACCCAAGAAACTCAATGCTTCAACTATGCTTCAAGAAACTCAAATTGTGATTTCACCCTCCCCAATGGAAAACAATGACAGAATAGATCTATTTATACTAGATTATAAAAGTTTCATATGATCAATGGGTTTACAACAGCACCCAAAACTTCAATATTGAGCAGTCTTCCTGAGACTCTTGTTCTTTACTGAGAACAACCACAAATACTTGTAATCCCATAAAAAATACCTAAAATAACCTTTTAACAACCAACCACAACAACCTACAACCTCTCATATCCTTTTGATTCATTAACTCAACCTTAGAAAGAAAATAAACCAAAATACACCAACTTGCTAGCTGTTTCTGAAGATAACTAAGATGTTTATTCTAATGCTCTATTTGACTAGAATGCATTCTTAATCCACTGCATGCACAATGGTATAGCCAATTTCAAAAACCCCGATTCTACAATGAGTCGTAAGACATTCAGAAAGTATCCACTCATGTTTACATTGGCTATGGAATTAGATGACAAGTTCTCTATTATATACAAGTTTACAAATGAAGGGGGAGGAGTGAAAGCAATCCAAGTATGGTAAGTCCATATGGATAAGAATCATTGCCATGCTTCATTCTACAAGTTTGAATTTTTTTTGGCTCCATTACTGATGTAATTAAGATTTTTAAGGCCAACAATTTCTGATGTAGTCAAACTATTTCTTAGACCCTTCCAGTTTTAGCCAAAAGGGAAAATACAAAATGATTGGGGTAATTGGTTTCTTTTTATGAAAAGCACTATTATCAGAATTTATGGGCCTTTTGTTCCTCCATATGTGTTATTCTATCGAGTACATAATAGCATTGACCTTATAGAAGCTCTGAGGCAAATCCATTTTCCAGATTATAAAAACTTCAAAAGGTACAAGAGCACAATTTTCTTACCTCCTAGTATTCAATTAGGTGATTGTTGAATCTTTAGTAAATAAGGCTTTGAGAAGGTGGATGAGCACCTTAAGTTCTTATACATGTCATATGTTAAGCATAGAAATTGTCATGTGTAATGTCTCCTTTATTTGGACATTAGAAATTAAGTAAATAATTAAAATTTAATTTGTTAAAAAATAATAGATTTAATGACAACTTAATCTAATTATGTAATGAAGTATTTAAGTGTCCTTAATGGTGAGTTAAATGAAAATCTAACAAAGTCGTCATATTATTATTATTTCACCTGAGTTCAAATTAAATTAAATGAGGGGAAATCAAAAGACATAGGGAAAGGAAAATCAAGAGGCAAAGTAGAGGTAAAGCAGTTTGGTATAAAAGAACAATAAGAGGTTCATTCAAATTATGCTTGGTTTTGTTATTATTCTCTTAGAGAGCTTGAGAGTGTCTTGCTTTTAGTTCAGAATTCTAAGGACGGAAACCCTTAGGATTTCTCTCAAATTGGACAAAAACCCAATTCAGGTTTGGAGTGAAGTCATTCAGGATTCACCACTGCAATTCACTGTTCAGTTCTACACAGATTTCAAATTTGAGGAGTCTCACTCTCAGACAATTTTGCTGCCAATGGAGGTTCATTAATATTTGCCATCAATGGAGGTTTATTAATATTTCTCAATTCTTCAGATTAATTCTCCCTTTGGTGTTGTCCTACATTTTGTCACCACAAAATGTAGGTAACAGTACGAAACTTTTGAGCTTAGTTTTGTGTTTCTCTATGTTAATTCGCTATTTAATTAGCCAATATTGATCAATCAATTGATCTCAATATGTTTAGCGAATCCTTTTACTGAAGGCTTTCATCAAATCTTTTTCATTTTTTCAGTTTGTTTTCCTGTACTTGATTTTTTAATCCTTCAACGTCTTTTGGTGTGTTTTCTAATGTGTTTAGTTGTTTTTAGTCTTTTTGTTTCGTCCAATCTCTTGATTTCGGTTTTCCCTTCGATTTGATCTATCTTAGGACTTAATCGGACTTATCAGTCAAAAGATATGACCGTTAAAGTGCCCAAAAAGTGGGCTCTCCAAGCTCAGCTGCATATTTAAAAAATAGATGTTATTTTCTATAGTTGAGTTGCACTTTTTGAAAAATATAACATAAATTCATTTTATGTTATGTTTTTAAGTTATTAAATTTATCACTTAAGTGATAATAGTGCACTTTATGTTATATTTTAATGTTGAGTTGCTTTTAAATTTGTCACTTTAGTGACTTTATCACTATATAGTTCTAATATAATGTTGAGTTTTACTTTATGTTTTTAATAAACATATAAGTTAAAAATTGCTTTATGAAATAATATTTACACATTATATATACAATTATAGTGTAAATTGTTATTTTTGACCCCTTTAGTAATTTTAGACTCAATAAGTAATTAGAAATGTGCTAAATTAATCACTTAAGTTGTGCAATGCAACAACATGCCTTCATTCTCCTACTTTTTATGCAAATGCATCTCAAGAATCCGATTTGCATGTAAAAGAGGCTAAAAACTTGATGAAAAACATGTCATTGCATATATGCAATCCCTCTTGGAGAGTGCGATTTGCATGTAATGTCAAAAATAAAATATGTAATTGCACCTAGAGAGTGCGATTTGCTTGCAAAAGCACAAATTAAGTCTAAAACATGTAAATGCAAGTTTTAAAAACACATGCCAAGGCACTTGGAGAGTGCGATTTACATGTAAATGGCTTTTTCCTTCAAACAAAACACATGCAAATACATCTAGAGAATGCGATTTACATCAAAGGCATCATCTACACCCAAAAACGTTACATGCCATTGCATCTCAAGACTCCGATTTTACTTGGAGTTATTTCCCATGTCATTTGCATTCAAAAATAAAACATGTATATGCATCCTAAGAGTTCGATTTTGCTAGGAGTCTTCTTCTAAGACAAATACATGCAAGAGCATCTAGAGACCACGTTTTTGCTTGGAGTCTCTTTCCAAGGCATTTTCTTGCAAAATAAACCATGTGTTTGCCCTTGGAGAGTGTGATTTTTCCTCAAATACATGTTTATTCCCTTCAAGAACATGCTTTTTGCATTCTCAGCCCAAAATGGTTCATGCAAGGGCATCATTAGAGTATGTTTTTCACTAAAAATGCCCAGCAAGCTTGTTCTTGACAAAACATTTTGCATTGGAAGGGTTTGAAAGTTTGTTTTTGAGGAAATACATGCAAAACGTTTCATGTATTTGCATTTTGAGTTCACATTTTGCAACTTGGAATTGGTCAAGGGTTTCTAAGTTGTATGCAAATGCACTTGGAGAATCCAATTTTGAGAAAGACAAGTTCGTTTCAACTTCTCCTTCCATTTTTGGCACTTTGGGCTCCAAGTAAGTAAATGTATTTGATTTTGCTTGTGTTTTTCATTTATTTTCCTACATTGTTGCATTTTATGGCTCATTTTTATCCATTTGTTCAAATGCAGCCCATGTATTTTGCATTTTGTGTTTAAATAAGTTGAAATCTTCTTTTATCAAATGCATAAAAATCATCCAACACTCAAAAACGGATTTGCATGTAGAAGATTATTTTCAAGTTTGTTATGTTTGAGTCAATAACAAAAGGTATGTTTTTTGTTTTTGTTCTTGTTTGCTTGCTTGTTTGTTGCTTGTGTTGTTTTCATTTTTGGAAGAAAGTTGAAGTCATCCTCTCAAGAATGCAAGTGCGTACATTCATGCCAATTCATCCTTCATTCTCCAACACGTGATTACATCTCCCAAGCCCATTACGTGTAAAAACATGTCATTTTCATTACATGTAATCACCTCTCAAGATTCCGATTTTGGTAAAAGGTCACTCTTTTAAATACCAAAATTATCATTTACACATATTCATGTACTTTCAACTTGCATTCTTGACCATACAAACAAAGCCTCACATGCAATCCATCTCCATAAGTCCGATTTTGCTCCTATTTGCCCACATACATGTGGTATTTGTTTCATTTCCAACCAACGCATGTGTTCTATGGGTATCTAATCAATACTCCGAACACCTTGATCTTCATAGAGCTATCATTGCAAACTAAAGCCTAACCTTCTCATGGATCTAATCTCCTCAGATGATGTATTTACCCTTTGGAATTTTCATGTTGCAGCACAGGATATGTCAACACCATCAAAAGTCAAAGGACAGATGAAATATCAATATGATAAAGAGTTGGCTCATTCCACAACCTCACTTGTTTCATCATCTCTTGATCAAATGTCAGATACAAAAATTGGGTCTGTTGACATGACCAATTTCTTGCAAAGGCTTGAAGATCCTGTCAACAGGGAATTATGATGTATCAAGAGGAGTAATATTCACCTGATATCTACTTTCGCTATGGCTGATCTAGAACCTGAGTTCGTCTTTGAGTGTGCACGCCATTTCAATCCCAAAGGAAAGACAGTCAAAGATGAAGATGGAAAAGTGATTTTCAGTCTGGATCCAGATGTCATTAAACAAATTTTCAAATTCTTGGATAATCCCGAATGTGCAGACTTGTCTAAGGATATGTCTATGCAGTTGTGGAACCAAAACAAGTCAAATTATCAAAAATACATGAATGATCAATGGTTGGTCAATAAAAGATCAAATTTCTCTAAATGGCCAAAGACAATACACAGATCTAACTTCTCTTCAGAGGTTAATGATTTGATAACACTCCTCAATATAATCTGCGGTCTCAAAGAATCTTGTAACTTTGAACCATGGATGTATAAATTCATTTTTCAAATTCTTGAAAACAAAGAACCTATCTACTAGGGAGAGCTCATAAGCACAACATTGTGCAAACAGCTGAGTCATGTGGGAACATCAGTACCATTCTACATGAACTGCTATTTGGTTTACATTGCTACATCCATAGGAACATTCACTGGACTCTCCACCAAAGGTGATCGATCATTGGTACCCATTTGGGAATATCATGATCAGATCACGCTTACACAGAGAAAATACCATTACAGGAGGGTACAAGATGCATTCTTTAGGCATTTCAGGTGCCTTTTTGATAAAGAATTAGTAATCAAGAGACTATTAGATGAAGCTTGGGAAAAGGTAAATCAATTTGGGTGCATCTTATTGCAATTTCCAACTTTTACCTATTTGAGAGGATTATTTTCAAGAACCCTATACTTTACCAAGATATCCTACTGATAGGATCATACTCATGGAGATGGCGAGGCATCTTATGGAAGTGCAATCATATCAACACAGTTAACATAGGCCAAGTTTCGGTATCACCACCGCCAAACCCCTCCAAATTGGTTGATATACACTCAATTCAGTGTATAAGGCAAAAGATATGGAAGCACAACTTCAGCTTATTACATTGAAGAAATTCAAAGCTAGATCTGACTTCGATTACCGAGGGATGCATTCTCAGATCAAAAGGGCCTTCACCCATGTTCATCGTATGGAGGATGTGTTGATTGACTTGCACACTAAGGTGGACATCATGAGAACGGATTATTGCAGGCTCACACTATGACAAATCATTGATCTTAATATGATCAAGATTCCAGAAGGCTTTGAGATTGAAGATGATGGCTTAGTCCTAGATCCAGAGTATTACAATACTCAATTTGAGAAGTTTGTCCCTTTTTCTATTCGGTGGCAACAAAAGGAAGGGAATTATGTCTTTGATAGATTCAAGTCCATTTTGATGAATACAAACAAATGACTGAAAAGAAAAGGCCTCAAGTGAGTACTTCCGAGTACATCTGAAAGTTGGGGTAGACTGCAATCATTTTGGTCCCTCAGGTAGAAATCAGAAGCAAGGATGATTCTTCTACTTCACAACCAGTTAAAACTATCAAGTTTACACTCAAAGGAGAAAAAAGGTCAAATCCATCCTTAGGTTCTTTTCAATCACCCATGCAAGAGGAAGAATCGGATGAAGGAGAAATAATGATCATATCTCCTCGTCAGTTACCAAACATCGAAGATCCATCTAATTAGGAGGAGCCATTTCTAAATGATGTAGATAATGATGTGGATTCATTCTCCACTGTATTCACACCTATTATTGCTATGATAGACCGGTGACATCTTTTTCTTTACTTTCCTTAACTGAGTGAGGTCACATCTCATCAATCATACCAGGAACAGTAGACAGATGATTTGTTCCCTTTAAGCCCTTAGGTTCAGTTTTCTGAAGAGACATCACCATCAGCAGATGATGACCTTTCCTCTGTTTTCTCCTCAACGGAGCTATTTGATTCTTTTTTTAACCAAATCTTCTTGACTTCTTTTTCAGTCTTTTTTTCTTTGTTTCCCTTTTGGTTGGGAGACAGGTTTTTCTTTACCAGTTTGGCCGGTCCTTGTCTTTTGTTCATTGGCTGGTTTCTGCATACCTCGGCCAGATGCCCAATCTTGTTACAGTTGTAGCAAGTCATCCCAATTCCTCTCCATGGATTGCTTCTTCTTTCCTTGTCCATGGATGAGTGACATCGAGAGTTCCTATCGTCAGATGTTCCATAGCTAGCATAGTTGGTTGTGCTCCGATTTGTGTTCCTTTTATGGAATACTGATCTCGGTGGGGATTTGAATGCCATGGTTTTAGACCTGCATTCATCTACCTTGTGTCCAAACTTGTTGCATGCATAGCAGTAACCTTTAAAGCTTCCACTGGACACACTGTTGGGACGTGCTCTGCACTCAAAAGTCTTATGGCCATACTTATAACAGTTGCTACAGTAACTGTTAGAAGTGAATGGTTTCATCGATGCATTTTTGTAGTCATTTTTTTATGACCCGGTTTACCACAATGTTTGCAAGAGGTTTTGAAGGACTTTTTACCCTTTTGTTCTACCGGTTTCTTCTTTTCCTTCTTCCCTTGCTTGTCTCCAGAGGACTCACTGATTTCATTGATGCTTTGGCTGGTGTACCCAATTCCTGTGGGATCCTTGTGCTTTCTTTGAGCCCTCAGTTGCTCATCAAGCTTTTCTGAGCTCTCATTGTATCTTCTAAGTGTCTCATTTCTTTCTTCGAGAACTTTCATCTGTTCCTTTAGTTGATACAATTCAATAGCCAACCTTTTGCATGCATCATATTTATCATGCTAATTCTTGTGCATGTTTGCATTCTCTTGTGTAATTATCTGCATGTCTTCTTGAAGTTGTAGAACAACAAGATCACTTTCCCTTACTACATCTTTTGCCAGATTTCTTGCTCTTTCAGAGGTTGCTAGTGATTTGACAACACTGTTCCTTTCATCTTCAACTTTCTTCTTTACCTCAATGATTTTAGTCATTCGTAAAGCATTGCCTTCCTGCTCCCTTTCCAAGTTGGAGATCTGATCGGTTAGAATCTGATTCTTCTCCATGAGATCAAAGACTGCCTCCTCTGCTTCATCAGATCCACTTTTCCCATAGAGTTCTTCAATTGTTTCATTGCTCTCACTCAATTGTAGAGCCAACTCTTTTCTCTTAGCAAGAGACCTCCTCAATCTGTTCTCGAGAGAGGCAATTATTTCATTAGCTTCCTCAAGCTTCTTCTGATAACTGTAACCCTCCATGACCTTTCCTCAAGCGGTTAAGCTTTCTATCTTTGAGAACCTAAGGCTCTGATACCAATTGTTAGTCCTGACCGGTTACTGAGAGGGGGGGTGAATCAGTAAATACAATTTCTATTCTTTAATTTATTCTTCTAAACAGAATCTTACAGATTTAAAAGAATAAAACAATACTTATAAATAGAAATTGAGATGCACAGGTCAACACAGCATATGTACGTGGAAACCCTCGGTTAGAAGGAAAAAACCACGGTGGGATAGAACCCACAACTTCACTACTGCAGTCAGAGTTACAGGACTCGGCGAGTCCTTCCTTGACTCGGCAAGTCCGAGGCCGAGTCCACCCAAGCGAGTTTTTCGAACTCTGGACTCGGGACTCGCCGTGTCAGGGAAGGACTCGCCGAGTCCATGGACTCGCCTGACTCGGCAAGTCTCGAGGCCAGGACTCGGCCGGCTGGCAGTGTTAAAAGGCGCTTTAAAAAAACATTTTTTAATTATTTTAAGTCATTTTTAATGTTTGACTTGGCATTTATATTATATCTTTAACCTAAAAAGGTCATTCTATCACTTGCATAAGGAAAGAAGAGAGAAAAAAGGCTTGAGAAAAGAGGATTGGGGTTTTAGGAAGAAAACTGGTTGGCTCTTATTCAAGGATTGCTGATTGTTTGTTCAACTTTGTTGCACTTTGTAGCTTGCATGTAAGCATTGAGAGGAGTTGAAAGACACATTTGGAGGAGGCTTCTACAAAGTTGATTTGCATTTCCATTTCTAGAGTAAATTCCAAGAGGTATGTTACTTTTTTTTTGTTGTTTTGTATTTTTTGTTTTTGTTTTGTTACTTCACAGGCCTATACATGCAGCTACCTACTTCCTTAATCCAGCATACCAATTCAGCCCAATTTTCAAAGTTGATGAGGAGGTGTGGAGTGGCCTCTATGATGTTATAGAGAGGATGTCACCTTCGCCTGTGTCACAAACATATCTTGGGCACCGACACATCTCCAATTGTATTAGAGAACATTGATCCACAAGAAGAGTGGAACACTGAGATGAATGATCTTGTCTTCAGTGATAGAGACTTGGAGTGGGTTGATCAGGTGGATCGAGAGGCAGAGGCAGTAGCAATGGCATAGGAGGAGGCTAGATCACGAGGAGACCCAGTGCAGGACCCTGAGGCTAAGAGTGGTGGATCCGAGTCTGATGATGAGGATTATGAGGAGGGTGATGATGAGGAGGATGATGATGAGGAGGATCAGGAGGGTGCCGAATCTGCCGATGAGCATGTCACTGAGGATCCTGTTTCGGTTCAGCCTCAGACACAGGGAGAGAGGATGGCTCTAGAGTCTTCCATACGTCATTTTAGGCATACTCGTAGGAGGAGATAGGCTACTATGAGGCTATGAGCCTTTATTTTGAATCTTTGATATATGTTTTGAACTTCTGATTCCATGGATTTCATATTCCATGAATATTGTAGACATTTTGATTTGACAGTGACACTATATTTCAGATTTTTATATGTTATTTGGTTTAACTTTAACTAATTTTCTTCAAAAATCTGTATTTTTACTTATGTGATCTATGCAAAGTTGTTTATGTGTGCAAAGGAGTTTCTATTTATCTCAATTATTGTGTATTAGATATTAATTGACTAAATGTTGCAGGAAAAAAACTTAAAATCCTTAAAAATCTTTACATTTCATGGGTTTTTTGATTTGCCGAGTCCGGGTGCCGAGTCCGAGTCCGAGTCCATTTTGAGCTTGTCGAGTCTGAGGCGAGTCCGAGGCTTGGAACACTGACTGCAGTAATAAAGGTGCCCTATTAAGGCTTACAAAGCACTTGTGAGAGTGCTACCCGGTAAAGGGATTTGGTAGAAAACTTGTTAGGATCTTGACCCTGTTAGGAGTCGCCTGATAAGAGGACTTTAAAACACCAATAAAGATGTTACCTGGTAAAGGGATTTATATAAAGAACCTATTAGGGTTCACCCTGATTAAGTTATTTCAATATGCTTTACAATCTAAAGCAATGATCTATTATGACACTTTCTGTCTGATTAGATCATACCTGTTACTCTTTCCTTTGCTTGGCTGTTGAACCTTTCTTTGCCTTTCACCTCTCAGAAGATTCTCTTTCTCCTACTCTATATGCTCTCAACATTCAACAACACTTCTTGTGTATTCTCTAACCTGTATTTATAAGAGATTAATCTTATTAAAATACTTCTCATGGTTCCGCCAAACTGTAAACTCACCCATAAATCATGCATGTAAAAAAGCTTGCAAAATGATCTTGAGTTTACCTTGAAACACCCATAGATGAAACAAAGCTAACTCAAGTTAAAAAGCTAACTTCAGTTTCAACTGTGAATGCTCTGTATAATCTGGTTTTAACTGAGACTGCTCTGCATAATCCGATTCGAATTATCATGCACTCAACCGGTAATAAACTTGTACCCGGTTGGTCATACCTTCCATGTATGTCTCATAAGGTCGGTTGAAAACACTCTGTTTGGTCTACTGGTGCATCTAAAGAGTACTGGTGCTTGATTAGTCTACCGGTGCTCCGGTGGGATTGATGTTTGCCTTTGACTTTACCAACGACAATCTAAATATGTCAACAATCTTCCCCTTTGGCATTGGTGGCAAAACATCTACTGATACTACTGTATCATCATATCACCCATCTTGTAGACTTCCCCTGTAGGTGTTCTCTGATCTCTGCTTGTCTGCTCTCTGCTGATCTTCTTCTTTCCAATTCACCATCTAATCTTCTTCCCCTTTTTGCCTCCATAGGTCAAAGGGTTGTTTTGTCTGGGAATGTGGCCTTTCATACCGGTAACTTGCTGAAAATATCCTTATATATTTTCTTTTCTGAATCAAGGAATGGCCTCCATATGCCTCTGACATGTTCCAAATTCTTTCTTGCTGCTTGCAGAAAGACAATTATGTTCTCCATGTCTTCAACTGTTTTGTAGGCTGTTTCCTTGATCAGGTTTTCTGCCTCTGTTGCATTCTTCTGCAGTAGATCAAATGTAGGGGCAAGAAATAATTGGAATCCAATGAGATCTTGTCTTCTCTTCTGAAGCTTTTCTGATAATGAGAGCAAGACTGGTCATTTCTCTATTGTATTCTGTTGCAGAGGAGTTCTTTGCATCAAACTTGGATGAAAAAAAGTTAATCTGTTCTGAAGTCTTGGAAGTTTTCTCCATAATATCTTGAACAAAGTCTTCAAACTTTGAAGTACTTGTGATCAGTCTTCCTACTTACTGTACCTACTACATCAGCTCCCTGGTTCTTGCAGATATAGTGACCTTTAATTCTTCAACCTGTTTGTGAAGAATTTAAATTTGCTTCTCATAATGATCAATTGCTAGTGTCCCCGGGTCGGTGATATATTCTCCAATAGCTTGTGCTAGTAACTCCAATTGATCTATGACCAGTTCGTGCTCATCAATATCTGTATCTGGTACAAAGTCGTACAAGATGTTTCTTACACTAGTGAGGACCATATCTTGTCTCCTCTTAGTGAGCTCTTTGAGTTGTCTAGTTGACATCTTGCTTATGTCAACGACAGTTTCACTAACTTTGCTTCTCTTAGCTTCAGATTCAGTTGCAAAAGTTAGTTTCCTCTTTGATGAAGATGAGCTTGGAACATCTACCGGTTCCATCTGTTTCTTCTCCTGTTCCGGTTGTTCTTCCACAGGCTTTTCCTGTTCAGTATTTACAGGTATCTCATGTTCCTAAGTTTTCTCAGCTTGTGATACATGCAATTCTTGATGTACTTCTTCCTTCGGATGGACTTCCTCTTTAGGATGTACTTGCTCTTCCGGTGGAACTTCCTCTTTAGGATTTACTTGCTCTTCCGATGGAACTTCCTCTTTAGGATTTACTTCTTTTGGTGGACGCTCTATGTGTTGCTCCTCAGCTGCATGATGCTTATCCACAACAATTTCTTCCTCATTTGTCCATTTTTCAGTAGTCATCTTTTCTGATGACCCTCCCAACACTTGTTCTTCTGGTAGAACTTGTTCTCCCAAATTTACTTGTTCACTGATCTGTGGGAACTTCTTGCTCACCGGTTGAAGGTTGTTCATGAGTAGTGAATTGTACCGGTGGTACCAATACTTTCTCAAGTTCATCTTGTGGACCTATTGTCTTCAAAGTACTAAAGTCATAAGTCTGCCAGAATTCAAGCGTCTATTTATGTACATCCTTTTCATATCCATTGATTATCTTGGCTACCATGTTCTTGGTGTCCAAGTTCAGTGACACTGCTTCTAACAAAAGTTGGGTTGTCTCTTCACTGAGGCCTAGTCTAACTTGTGTCAAAGTCTCCTTGACAATCTTTGTGTTTGTTCCTAAACTAGTTCCCCATTTAGCCATTATTCTCTTATTTAGTTCAGGAGGAAATTGAGCCCTATAGTCTCTACGACTTCTGTTGAAATCTAAGAAAGTTTTCAACAGAACAATTTCAATTTTCTCCTTATCCTCTTCTGCTAACACAATGAACCATTTGGCTGCATTCGATACTTCACCAAAGTCCATGACTTCATCAACTATATTGTCTACAATTAAGGTTCTAGCTTTACCTTAACTGGGGAAGCAAGTAGAGTTGGTGGAGTCAAATCACCAGCTCCTGACAATCTTTGTGTTTGTTCCTGTTGGTTAACAGTTTGTCCTCCTTTAAGATTTATACCTTTGACTCTCTCAATACCCAATGTGTAGAGAACAAAAGGATGTCACCAACGATTGGGTCAATGTAAGTCATCTATCACCGCCCTCTAAATTGATAGGTACAGCTCCCTAAATATGCAATGATATGCAATGAATGTGTTTTTATCTATCATCAGATTGTTTCTTATAGGATTTAACCAAATTGTTTGTAGGCACAAACAATTCAGGCAGGGAAAGAGTGGACAATCTATAATCCCCAATGGAATGTTGATCACAGATTATCATGAAGTCTATTATCTAACTTAAACCTACCTCATCTAAGAATGCATATCTACTAATGAGAATAGAAGCAGAATCATATATAGACAAAAAATAGAATTGCTTATACTGCAACTACTAATCATGAAATGGAATTCAAGCAGGAATCACAGCTCCATACATAATTGAACTTTCTATTCGGATGCATCTAAATAACAGGGTGAATAGGAGAAGAATCATACATGAAAGGTAAATGGAATTACTTTCACTGCAATTACAAACATGAAATGGAATCCAGCAAGCAATTACAGCTTCATATATAACTGTCCTGTCTATTCACATGCAAATGAAAACTACCGGTTCAACAAACATGAAAACCCAGCAAAGTAAATGGAATCACTTATGCTCCCCTTACAAGTTTGCCGACCCTTACATTGATTTCCTTTACAGTATTTATACAATGCTTATAGCCACTGGAAATGATTCAACTTCCAAAATACAGAAAGACAAAGCCCAAAACAGGAACATCCTCGATGAAAGAATTTGAAAAGCCAATCACAGACTTATGACACTTCAATTTGAGACCTTTCATTTCCTCAAACAACACCTGTCAAGCCGAAGTCCATTGGGCTTCTCGAAGTCAAGCTATCTTTCAAACAACAGTCAATCCGATCTACAACTGCATTCAACTTTCTTTAAATGTCTCAGAAATATTTGGCACGATCTTATTTGACATAATAGCTTTATCACTACCACCACCTGGGGCAACCCATGTTGCATCTTCTCGACTGTAAGCTACAGCATACAATCATCATTAGGATTATACTCTTCATTCTTTCCTACCCGTGATCTCTGTCGAGAGGTCGGTCATAACACTGTATCAATAATCCCCTTTGTTCTTAGTCTCTTTTGATTTTGCTTCTTTATGCCAGTTTGAAGTTTCATAAAACATGCTGCTCGGTTCATTTCATGATCAAACTGAACAGGAATGATAACCCTTGGCTCTCAATAACCACGGCTTCTTATTATAAAGATCTTTCAGACCCACTGAGACACGTGTCATGATCCCGCTTTCCCTCGAAGAATATTCGACAACATACGGGTACCGCTGATTAGTACCTTGAAAGATATAATAACCACGGGCAACTTTTCGGACCGACCACACTTCATTGTCGCATGATCGCATGGTATTATTTTATTCCATGCAATCATGCGACCGCTCTCTCATTGGCGCACGTGGACTGCACCGTTGGCTTTCATGGGTCCCAGCAAAGCGCATTTGCGCTGTTGGCGTACATAGGTTCCTTTTTTGCCTTGTCGCATGATCGCAAAACATTTTTTAACTTAATGCGATCATACGACCACTCTTTCCACATGGCAGTGTTTCGCTAAACCGCAAAGGTAATCTGGCACCATCCCGGGAAAGTGACGACCGTTGATTTCACCGAACATGATAAATCTTTAAACTTGCGGAAAAAGAACTGAGTGAGTGCGAAAGGAGTAGCCGAAATGAGAAAACCCGCCGAGCTCGTTCTCTGCAAATTTAGCACCAAAACACGTGCCGTTTTCTCCATTAGGATCGTTGAGACCTGTAGAATCGATCCAAACCTTTATATCACAAAAGCACCACACTTTATTGCCGATTAAACATGTATTACAAGGTGTGTATTCGGCTATGCTAAGCTAGGAAAAGAGGGACCCGAGTTCAATAAGAACCATTTCACTTGCATGTGTCTGTCTTTTCGATTGCTTCTTAATCATCTTGCATCAAGAAGTTCTCAGAAAATTGAATCTAAACAAACTGCTTTCCAAAATCTCATCATTGAACCTTGCTCAAAAGATTTCAAATGATCTTAAATGCCATTCAATTCATGACTGTCCAAACTTTGCTTCTGAAAGTTGAATCAACCAATAGATACCATATTGACATATGCATTCATTTAGTATAAGAAAAGGCTTCAACAACTGAATGCACACACTATTACAAGGAATAAAATCTGAGTCTTTCAATGCCAATTTCAGTCAATGTATCACAAGAAAACTTTCTTTTGATTCCTTGCAAGTGCCATGAAGATCATGGTCCACAATCACCATTTCACCGGAGAAAGATTACCAATCAAAACATATTATCCTTGCCAGGTTGGGGTCTATCACCTACCCATGATGACAAGATTTTCAAAGCAACCCACCCGGCTTGAAGCAAGAAGGCAAGGAACCCTGGCAAGAATAGCCTATCTTAGAAAAGCTAGACCTAGACACCAGACTTGACAAGACCACATGACTCCAACATTGCCAAAAAAAAAAATGGGTGACTGAAAGTCAGGCAATAGTTCCTAAACCGGTTGTCCATTTAGCCATTATTCTCTTGTTTAGTTCAAGAGGAAATTGAGCCCTATAGTCTCTAGGACTTTTGTTGAAATCTAAGAAAGTTTTCAACAAGGCAATTTCAATTTTCTCCTTATCCTCTTCTACTAACACACTGAAGCATTTGGCTGCATTTGATACTTCACCAAAGTCCATGACTTCATCAACTATATTGTCTATAGTTAAGGTTCTAGCTTTACCTTTAATTGGGGAAGCAAGCAGAGTTGTTGGAGTCAGATCACCAGCTTTATCATCGGTTATGTCAACAATTACCGGTTCTTTTGTAGGTTTGCCCTTGACCGAAGTCTCAGCTCCCAATTTACCCTTTCCTTTCCCAGTATCTATCATTGGTGGCTCTGTGGTTTTCTGGCATTCTGTTTTGCCTAGTGTTGTTGTTGAAGAAGACTTGTCCAAGTAGCAACTCCTTCATGTACCTTGTCCACATCTCCAATAAGCACCTGACTTATCCTTTTTCTTATCATGAAACTTTGCTTGTGCAGGTCCGCTTGTTGGGTTACTTCATACAGAGTTAGATGATTTTGGACTTCTAGTAGAGCTTTTATCCTTAGCTCTTTCACCTTGTCAATTGAACACTTCCATCTTCCTTCAATTATTTCCAATAAATCATCCGATATAATAATATGAAGTTCAGTGGGAGTGTAATTGAACTTGTAGAGACAATGAACTATAGCTTCTTCTATTTTTCTTTTGTCCTCTTCGTTGTTTAGACCATATCTCCTTCCAACTGTCCCCAATCCACCTTGTTCCTTAATTCCTTCAACAAATTCTTCAATAGTTGGTTTTCTTCCTCTCAGTGCATCCTCTTTTACCGGTTTCGTAGATTTCCTCTTTCGGTGAAGAGTAGTTGTATCTTCGGTCTCTGTTTCTTCATGTTCTTCCCCTTGCTTGCTGGACCCCTGTTGTACTCTTTTCCTGTGAACCTTGGGTTCTTCTATTACTGTTTTCTTCTTCGGTGTGGGAGTCCTCTTCACATGTACCTTTTTAGGTTCTTTACCTGAAGACTTCTTCATATTTTCTAGAATTTCTTCATAAGTCCCAAACCGGTATGAAGAGAGATCACTTTCTTGCAATACATCTGCATAAGCCTTGGCTACCTTGGTAGACTTCATAACCAAGCTCCAATGTGTACTCAGTTCTGGGCTCCACAACTTGAATTATACAGTGATCGATAGTGACAAGAAAACACACCTCATCCTTGTATAAATCAACAATAGCCAAGGGAATTCTTTCCCTAGCATGCATTCTAAGCTGGAATGCTTCAAAGTAATCGTTCATAACTTTATTAAACTGATTACCTAGTCAGTTAGCCAAATCTCCTATTTGTATCATGACCGGTTTATCTGCTAGCTAGCTTATCTTATCTATTCCCGAAAAGTAATTCTGATAGTAAAAGAATAGACATACCAGTAGAGTTCCATATTTCAGAAACTTTTTCTTCACAAGACCTAGCTTTTTCAGATTTTCAAAAATTTGCCCTCTCAGCATGGCGCAAATATCATACTATGCGTTATCATGGATGATTTGGTGTGCGGCATATATAGCTCCTCCTGGTACACTGTTGAGGTTGCTCGATTGATAGATTTTGTACCCTATCATGACAGATGCAATCGATTTGGGACCAGTTTCACCAGATTTGGAAACGGTCAAATTTTTATCTATGAACACTATATTGACTTCCTTGCTTTGACCAAACTTTGACCGTCTGTATCTTAAGAAGAGAGGCTCTGTTTTTCAAGATTCAAGGTGTTTTTTGGTTCATCTCTACGAGATCTTCGATTTGAGACCACTTTCACCAAATTTAGAAACGGTCAAATTTTTAGCTACGAAGAATGTACTGATTTCCTTACTTTGACCAAAGTTTGACAGTCCGTATCTTGAGAAGAGAGGCTCCGGTTTTTAAGATTCAAGGTGTTTTTTGGTTCATCTCGACAAGATCTTCAATTTGAGACCACTTTCACCAGATTTGGAAACGGTTAAATTTTTAGCTACGAACACTGTACTGACTTCCTTGGTTTGACCAAACTTTGACCTTCCATATCTTGAGAAGAGAGGCTTCGTTTTTCCAGATTCAAGGTATTTTTTAGTTCATCTCGACGAGATCTTCAATTTGAGACCACTTTCACCAGATTTAGAAATGGTCAAATTTATAGCTACGAACAATGTACTAACTTCCTTGCTTTGACCAAACTTTGACCATTCGTATCTTGAGAAGAGAGGCTCTGGTTTTCAAGATTCAAGGTGTTTTTTGGTTCATCTCGACGAGATCTTCGATTTGAGACCACTTTCACCATATTTGGAAACGGTCAAATTTTTATCTACGAACACTATACTGACTTCCTTGCTTTGACAAAACTTTGACCATCTGTATCTTGATAAGAGAGGCTTCGTTTTTAAAGATTCAAGGTGTTTTTTGGTTCATCTCGATGAGATCTTTGATTTGAGGCCACTTTCACCAAATTTGGAAATAGTCAAATTTTTAGCTACGAACACTGTATTGACTTCCTTGCTTTGACAAAACTTTGATCGTTCGTATCTTAAGAAGAGAGTATTTTTCAAGATTCAAGGTGTTTTTTGGTTCATCTCGACAAGATCTTCAATTTGAGACTGCTTTTACCAGATTTGGAAACGGTCAAATTTTTAGCTATGAACACTGTACTTACTTCCTTGCTTTGAACAAACTTTGATCGTCCATATATTGAGAAGAGAGGCTCCATTTTTCAAGATTCAAAGTGGTTTTTGGTTCATCTCGATGAGATCTTCGATTTGAGACCACTTTCACTAGATTTGGAAACGGTCAAATTTTTAGCTATGAATATTGTACTGACTTCCCTTCTTTGACCAAACTTTGACCGTTCGTATCTTGAGAAGAGGCTCCGTTTTTCAAGATTTAAGGTGTTTTTTGGTTAATCTCGATGAGATCTTCGATTTGAGACCACTTTCACCAAATTTGGAAATGGTCAGATTTTTAGCTACGAACACTGTACTGACTTCCTTGCTTTGACCAAACTTTGACCTTCTGTATTTTGAGAAGAGGCTCCATTTTTCAAGATTCAAGGTGTTTTTTGTTTTATCTTGGCGAGATGTTCGATTTGAGACCAATTTCACCAGATTTGGAAACGGTCAGATTTTTAGCTATGAACATTGTAGTGACTTCCTTGTTTTGACCAAACTTTGACCGTCCGTATCTTGAGAAGAGAGGCTTTGTTTTTCAAGATTCAAGGTGGTGTTTGTTTCATCTCGACGAGATCTTCAATTTGAGACCAATGTAGTGACTTCCTTGCTTTAACCAAACTTTGACCGTCTGTATCTTTAGGGGAGGCTCCATTTTTCAAGATTCAAGGTGTTTTTTGCTTCATCTCAACGAAATCTTTGATTTGAGACCACTTTCACTAGATTTGGAAATGGTCAGATTTTTAGCTACGAACACTGTACTAACTTTCCTTGCTTTGACCAAACTTTGACCTTTCGTATCTTTAGAAGAGGATCCATTTTTCAAGATTCAAGGTGTTTTTTGGTTCATCTCGACGAGATCTTCGATTTGAGACCACTTTCACCAGATTTGAAAACGGTCAGATTTTTAGCTACGAACACTGTACTAACTTCCTTGTTTTGACCAATCTTTGACCATCCGTATCTTGAGAAGAGGGGATCCGTTTTTCAAGATTCAAGGTGGTTTTTGGTTCATCTCGATGACATCTTCGATTTGAGACCACTTTCACCAGATTTGGAAACGGTCAAATTTTTAGCTACAAAGACTGTACTGACTTATTTGCTTTGACCAAACTTTGACCGTCCATATCTTGAGAAGAGAAGCTCTGTTTTTAAAAATTCAAGGTGTTTTTTGGTTCATCTCGACGAGATGTTTGATTTGAGACCACTTTCACCAGATTTGAAAATGGTCAAATTTTTAGATACACTATACTGACTTCCTTGCTTTGACCAAACTTTGACCATCTGTATCTTGAGAAGAGAGGCTCCGTTTTTAAGATTCAAGGTGTTTTTTGGTTAATCTCGACGAAATCTTTGATTTGAGACCACTTTCACCAAATTTGGAGACCGTCAAATTTTTGGCTACGAACACTGTACTGACTTCCTTGCTTTGACCAAACTTTGAACGTCTGTATCTTGAGAAGAGAGGCTCCATTTTTCAAGATTTGAGTTTTTTTTGGTTCATCTTGATGAGGTCTTCGATTTCAGACCACTTTCACTAGATTTGGAAATGTTCAACTTTTTAGCTACGGACACTATACTGGCTTCCTTGCTTTGACCAAACTTTGACCGTCTGTATCTTGAGAGGAGAGGCTCCATTTTTTAAGATTCAAGGTGTTTTTTGGTTCATCTTGATGAGATCTTCAATTTGAGACCACTTTCACCAAATTTGGAAACGGTTAAATTTTTAGCTACAAACACTGTACTGACTAACTTGCTTTGACCAAACCTTTCACCATCTGTATCTTGAGAAGAGAGGCTCCATTTTTCAAGATTCAAGGTGTTTTTTGGTTCATCTCAACGAGAGACCACTTTCACCAGATTTGGAAACGGTCAAATGTTTAGCTACAAACACTGTAATGACTTCCTTGCTTTGACCAAACTTTGACCATCCATATCTTGAGAATAGAGTCTCCGTTTTTCAAGATTCAAGGTGTTTTTTGGTTCATCTCGATGAGATCTTCGATTTGAAACCACTTTCACCAGATTTGGAAACGGTCAAATTTTTAGCTATGAACACTTTAGTGACTTCCTTGTTTTGACCAAACTTTGACCGTCCGTATCTTGAGAAGAGAGGCTCCATTTTTCAAGATTCAAGGTGTTTTTTGGTTCATCTCAACAAGATCTTCAATTCGAGACCACTTTTACCAAATTTGGAAACGGTCAAATTTTTAGTGACAAACACTGTACTGACTTTCTTGCTTTGACCAAACTTTGACTGTCCATATCTTGAGAAGAGAGACTCTGTTTTTCAAGATTCAAGGTTTTTTTTATTCATCTCGACGAGATCTATTTGAGACTACTTTCACCAAATTTGGAAATAGTGAAATTTTTAGCTACGAAGACTATTGACTTTCTTGCTTTGACAGAACTTTGACCGTCAGTATATTGAGAAGAGAGGCTCCGTTTTTCAAGATTCAAAGTTTTTTTTGTTTCATCTCGACGAGATCTTCAATTTGAGTCCACTTTCACCTAATTTGAAAATGGTCAAATTTTTAACTATGAACACTGTACTGACTTCCTTGGTTTGACAAAATGTTCAAAGAGCCAAGGTTGAAAGCCTCAGAGGAAAGTATGATGACATGAGGATGAATGAAGGAGAAGACATTGAGCAATACAACAACCGGATCAAAGAGGTGATCAACTCCATCAAGAGCACTGGAGGAAAACTCGGTGAAGAGGAGGTGGTTAGCAAAATACTGAGAACGCTCAAACCTCAGTAAGCCATCAAGATCTCTGCTATTCAAGAGCTCATATCAGTGACCACAGATCAAGTCACTCTAGACTCCCTAATCGGTAAGTTGATTGCATTTGAATTGAGTAGTTTTGATAATAGCTTACCCATTCAGGAAGCAACTTTTAAGTCCTCTATCAATACCTCTTCCACCAAAAAGGGAAGAGAAACCGGTAACTGCTCTACCGGCAAGATTGGTAATCTTGTTGAGAATCTACACTCAGAAGAGATGGAGCAAGATGACTTTGAAGCACTCATCGCTAGGAGATTTCCCATAGGGAAAGGGAAGTACAAAGGAAAGCATCCTCTAAAATGCTTCTCTTGCAATAAGATAGGACATGTTGTTGCAAGATGTCCTGATAATGATAACAAAGATAAGAGCAACCGGTTCAAGAGTAAAGAAAAGGAGTGCTACCTTGCAGAAGGAGTCACAGACAATGAATCTAAAGATTCTGAGGATCCAGAAATTGCATTTGTTGCAATAAAAGAGGAGAGCCCAGTGATAAGTGAAATGACACTTATCTCAAGATCCCATCAGCATGATGATTGGATCATTGACAGCGGGATGCACTCACCACATGACTGATGATAAAAACAAGTTTATCAGCTTGAAGCTCAATGACAGCGGATCAGTAACCTTCGGAAATAATGCTCCCTATGCTATCAAAGGTAAAGGTTCTATTGCACTCAGCAATAATGTTGTCTGTGAAGATGTGTACTGGGTAGAAGGACTCAAGTACAATTTAATGAGCGTTGCACAATTGAACAAAGGATTCCTATTGGAATTCAGACAAGGTTTTTATGTAGTCAAGAATCAATCCGGAGCTCATGTTGCAACTGATAGACAGAGAAAAGGGAATTTGTTCTACCTAGACTCAATGGAAGGAGCTTGTTTCATACCATCATAGCATCAGTCAAAGGAGAATCAAGCAAAATTTGTCTTATATCAAAAGAAGACAATAGTTGGTTATGGCACAAGAGGCTCTGCCACATAAACTTTGACATTATTGTCAAAGTGAGCAAAAAGAAATCAATTAGAGAACTTCCTGAGATTACAAAGCCCATCAGAGATGTTTGTAAAGATTGTCAATTAGGAAAATTGACAGGAACAAGTTTCAACAGTAAATCTTTCTCTGCTAAAAATGTTCTAGATCTTGTGCACACAGATTTGTGTGGACCGATGAGAACAAAGAGCTACTACGGAGGTCGATACTTCATGCTTTTTGTAGATGACTTCTCAAGAATGATGTGGACACTCTTTCTCAGAGAGAAATCAGAGGCATTTCACATGTTTAAAATCTACAAGGCTAGAGTGGAGAAGGAAACCGGTAAAAGCTTGAAGTGTCTGAGATCAGACAGAGGAGGCGAATACACTTCTCAAGAGTTCACTCACCACTATGAGGAACATGGCATAAAGAGGCAGCTATCTGCACCGAGGACTCCTCAGCAAAATGGAGTAGCAGAAAGAAGAAACAGAACGCTGATTGACTGTGCAAAAACCTTGTTGATTCAGAAGGATCTTCCTCATCACTTCTAGAGAGAAGCTATCAGCACTGTTGTCTATACACTCAACCGAGTTCAAGTCAAGAAAGGAACCAGTAAGACCCCCTATGAACTATGGTTCAATCATACTCCTAGTGTAGGTTACTTCAGAATCTTTGGTAGTAAATGTTACATCAAAAGAGATATGTACTCTAGGAAGTTTGATCCCAAGAGTGATGAAGGAATATTTCTGGATTACTCTACCAAAAGCAAAGCCTACTGGTGTCTGAACAAGAGAATGGGTAAAATAATTGAAAGCACCAATGTAAAAGTTGATGAATATTCAAAACCGATTAAGAAGACCGGTCATAATGAATATGACAGTCTGGGAGGTCAAAATGAAGGACATCTTTTTGAGTTCAATGAAGTAACAACTGAAGATGAAAGAGAAGAGCATGTAAACAGACATCTGGAGCAAGAGGCTATACCTGAAGCTGACAGACCCACTCATGATGATGAACAAGAAGTTGTTCAAGACCATGATGAAGAATTGCTCAGAACCTAACCGGGAACAGCGACTGGGTCTCCCAAGGTATGTCACATATCACTCAACTGATAATATAATTGGTTGCAAACATGCAAATGTCCTGACCAAAAAAATTGCCAAAGAGAATATTTGTTTGTTCTCACGTATTTAGTCGCCTTATAGGATTGAAGACATCAAATATCTTTGAACCTTGGATGAACAAATATATTTCTCTCATTGTCAGATCAAAGAAGAAAATTCTGGGGAGAAATGATCAGCGATATGCTATGTGAACAGTTAACTCAAGTTGTCAATACTTGCACATTTTATAATGAACTCATACCTGGTGTACATTGTTTCTTCACTTGGTTCTTTTTCGGGTTTATCTACAAAAGGAGACAGATCATTGGTTCCTGTATGGGAATATTTCCCTCAGCTTGTGTTGAAGATTAACCGGTCTCATTACCGCAGAGTGCAAGATGCTTTTTATAGGCATTTTAAGTGCTTATTTGATAAAAGTCTTCAAACAAGCATGTATTTCATGAGGCATGGGTTAAGGTGAACGAGTATGGTTGCTTATTTCTCTAGTTTTCCAATTACACTTACATGCGGGTTGGTTACTTCAAAGGTGAACCTCACACCCAAGGTACCCAACCGATAAAATCATTCTCATGGAGTTGGCTAGGCAACTCATGGTTGTCCAAATGCATCAAAACACATTACATAGGCCAAGTGTCGAGATTTCTTCACGAAACCCAATAAAAATTGGAGGATATTCCATTGATACAATACCCAAAGCCAAGAACATGGAATATGAATTTCAAAGGAGCGATTTTGATTGGCGAGGGCTTAATGATAGTATGAGGCAGTTTGTACATGTATATTGTCTTGAAGACATATGGATTGATCTTTGCATAGAGGCAGATGTACGAAAGATGGATTACTGTCAGTTGACTACTAAATAGATTATTGACTTCAACTTTGTAGAAATTCTTCTTGGGGTTGAAGATGATGGTGATATTCTTGATCCAGATTATACTAACAACCATGTTGAGAGTTTGGTTGTTTTATCTCCATCTTGGTCAGGTAAAGAGAGCATTTCTATATGGGATCATTTTCAGTTTATTCTTGCAAATACCAATATTTGGCTGAAGAGAAGGGGTTTGAAAAGCATTAAAATTAGATCAGGAAAAGATTTTGATAATGGTGGCCCAATTGGTAGGAGATCAGAGATTAAAGGTAGAACAAAAGATGGCACGTCCTCCTGAACAACTGAACCTATCATTCCTACCATTCCTAAGCTTACCATCAAGGGAGGCAAGGACACCAAAAAAGTTCTTGAAGTTAAAACCACAGAACCTGAAAAGGTTCAAGTAGTTTCCAGTGATGATGAGATGCCTGATTCACCTAAGGTATCTTCACCTGTTGCACCTCTTCTTGTGGATACTTTAGTTACCACAACACTTCCTGATTCAGCGCCTGTGTCAGATGAGTCTCCTGATTCACCTTTGGGTATAGCCACGGATGTATTTTCTACAGAGCAAATTCCTCCTATGGACTCAGTCATGGTGACACCTGCCTTGCCTATTTCATCAGTTGCTCCTATAGTTATATCTGAGGACTCATACCGTAGCTTTGAGTGTGTGTTTGATGCATACTCCATGACTATTCCTTCTATGGCCAGAACTTCCATGACGATGCTTGATACCACTTCAGTGCAGTTGGAGCAGTTTATGTCAAAAGTTACTCATAACAGCCCTAACCCCATGGCAATCTTAATAGAGGCTCCTCCTACTGTGGCTACAGTTGCACAAGCAGATCCAGTTACCACTCTAGCCATTACATCTGCAGGAACATCATCTTCTTCATTTTCTTTGCCTTCTTGACTGTGAAGAACCTATGTGGCTCTTTTCGGATCAATAGATTAAGTTTGATAAAATTTGCAAATTGCCTCGCTCAAATGGTTGGATCATTCAAACAATAATAAGATAATTTTCACTACTTCCATTTATAACTTGCAAACAACAAATTCTGAAAGTATTTCCTACCAACTTAAAATATTCCATACATTGAAAATCTCTTGCATATTAATTTCCAACAACTAATGTTCCTCTATACCTCTAAGAAATTCAATGACAGCAAATTCAATAAATAAATCCAAAGCACCTGAATGGTCAGCAAGGTACTTTTCCAATTAATCATGTCACCCTGAAAGTATGCATGTGACTAATTAGAATAACACGCTCATGACCAGAATTGATTACGTGGCCAAGGAGACAATACAGACTTGTTGCTTGGCTTCCACGTTACACAAATTGAATCCACACCTGTACCAGCACCACACGTGACTCAATTGGCTCTTGTTGATTAAGACCCAGGTGTACAGGTCCAAAACATTGATTCACGACTTGCCTGGAGATATGCTGAACACAATAAATGCATCCACGTGCTTGATGTAATAACCTGACATTTCCTTGAATGCTAGTGTTGATCAATACCCATAGAGTCTCTTATCACTGCTGAACGTTACCTCTCTTAATATAATCCCCAGTACTTTCATACACACCCAGAACATACCAATTATCCCTTCCCTGCACTCATTCGATCAACAAATTCGTATGCTGGAATAATACTCCCACAACTTTTGAATAATTAATTCGACCTCCAATTAGCTTAATCCGAATATCTATTGGAATGAATTCTTCACCTAAATCTATCAGCATTCAAATTCTATATTCTAGAAAACTTCTTTTCATTGTATAAATAAATACAACTTCGACTGTAGATCTTCAAACTCCAAAAATGAAACTTTCTACAATTCAATATACCTCAGCATTGAATTGATATTCAGAATTATCGGTTGTGAAATTCACCATTACAGGCAATGGCTCAAATCACCAGGAAGAGGAATCCGTCCTCGAAACCCTAGCCAAGGCAATTCTTCACAAACTCCAATAAAATATGATTGCATAATGAATGAATGAAAGTGCTTTTTTCGAGCAAAATATATAGCTTTTTTCCAAAAAGCACTTTTTTAATATTTCACTTAATTGGCTTAATTAAATACTCCCACTTTATAATATAATATTATAAAGCCATTAGTTATTAAATTAAATCAATATAATTTAATTTAATAACACCTTTAAAATTAAAGCCATGAACCGTCTGACTGCAATCATCGAACTTCTGACAAAGCACCAAGACCAACTGCCCAGCCAAAAATAGATACTGCCCTGCCAGAAATAGCCACTGCTAAAAATAGACTTACTAAAAATAGTAAGTCTCTCAAACTGGAGATTCTCTCAAACTGAATCCTGAGATGTCTGACATTCCGTGCAGACACCCTGCCAATCCTGGCCATACCTGAAACCCCACTTACTAAAAATAGTAAGTTGGCCAAAATGACCCGAACGAAGAGCAGAACTGATAATCTGAATGTCCAGAATGGAATCCCAACACTGGCTCCACAATCTGACCCCCTCTGAACACCCGATTAGCTTGCGAGGGCCACCAAACCAAGCTAATCCTGAAGTCTGAAAAACGGGGACATTACAGTCCTCCCTTCTCAAGATTGCTTTTCCTCAAGCAATCAAGAAAAACAAGCAACATCACAAACCACCCGAATCCCAAGGATGGTTACAGGTAATGTCCCGATCCGCACTAAACTCTTGTGAAGAAAGAACCGACATCAACCAAACACACACCACTGAAAACAATAGCTGTAAACCAACTATAGATGCCGATACTGAAAACAACCCAATGGAACTCAACCCATTTGCAATAATAACTCCATCAAAATCTGAGTCCCTGTCAATCCAGTACTCACACTCGACTGCACCAAGGAAACAACAGTGACCAAATGTGCTAGGATCACTGTTATCAACTCTGTCACCTGATAAGCAGTCCTGAGTGTGTGGACACTGCAAGTAATCTAACTTGCAACTGCCAAAACCATCTACAAACGATGGTGCTAATCCATCCCATGATGGATGGTAGGATACCGGAGCCAGCTTACCCCTGCGTGAGAACAAATCTCCCACCTGAGGGTCAAAAGAAAAATGATGAGCATACCCCACCGTGAAATGCCAGTCAGAAACCCCAATCTCCGTCACTGGCTCACCATTACCGAACTAGGAATCAGAAGATGGCTCCCATCTCTGACTCCGCATGACTGTAGGCTGGGTAGGACCTTGCGCAATCCTCTCAACAAACCCAACCTCGAAATCTCTGTGGGGAAGCATAGTAGAAAGAGTCTCTACAATCTTCCCAACCAACCTCTGAATAGCACAAGAGCCTCAAATGAGGATACCCTCAGACACTCCATAAGAGTCTTGTCGTACATCTGCACTCTCCAACAAATACTCCATAAAAGATTCAGTGCAGTAGAAATTATATGTGGAAGCGTCAACATACTCCCCCGCAATCCACAACTGATCCCTCTGTAAATGTGGCACAGCCAACTGCACCACGCTGTCAGCTCTGTGAGAAAGATCAACCTGAGTACTCGACTCCACTGATACTCCAACCTCATCCGTATCCAGTGCTCCCATATCCTGAACATGTGTGTCTGCCACAACATCCTGTTCCTCGATACCAACTGTAGGAGCAAACTCACCACCAACCACCTCAATATGAAAATGAACTGGGTCTGGGGTTGGTGTGGACCGCAAATGCTCCAACTCCATGGTCACCTCCTCTAACTGAATCTGCGACTCCTGAAGATTCCGCTGAGTGTCCTCCAAAGCCTCAATAGTCGCTGTGAGCTCCTGAGTAAGCTCACTCACCTCCTCCCAATCCAACAGTGCCTCATAGGCTGTACTCCCCCACTCAACTAGGTGATCTCGATCGGCTACCATCTGTAAGTAATCCTGTCTCAATATCCTGACAGCTTCACGCAAAGCATGAATCTCTGTTAATGAAAGGTAACCACCGCTGGACTCATCTATCATAGGAGCATCCCAACTATTAACAACCAACAACTAACGAGCGGCATCGAAATGCTCAAGTGTAGAAGTAATATCTCTCTCACCCACTCACAACTGGCTAGTCACATGATGACTCTGCACAACGGACCTCCTATGAACAACCTCAAATGCGCTGTCCATACTATGAGAGTAAGCTATATCCAACAAACTTCCGTCAAAATCACACTCTCTCTGTGTACTTACATCTGAGTACACCTCTACACTCTGAGTATAGGCATCGGACATGTCCTCATCTAACCCCGAGAAAGCTGCTGCTGAATCTGACTCAACACAATCTCTAGCTACCTCGTCCTCTGCAATCATCTGACAATATAGATCCTGAGACACATCCTCATGAGTCACTGATGGAGTAACCCTCTCTCTACACATGGAAGCCCTGGCTGTAACAAACTCCTGCCACTCGAAAGCTTCCCTGTCCTCATCTGTGGGTCCCGGTAACACAGAATCATGGAACCCATCTCCACCATACGACAACGCTGAATCTACGCCCAAAGTCAAATATAGAAAGCCAAAAATACTACAACACTCATCATCCTCGCTCTCAACATCGGAGATATCTACAATGCTAGTGTCCACATCCTCTAACTGCATCTCCTCTACTAACTCTGGCCACGTACACAACTCAATGTCGACTTGTGGATAGACTATACTGTAGCATGGAATTACATCTGCCAAATCATCTACAACACTCCCATCCTGAGTGTCATCACTAGAAAGCTCCATGCTCACATCCTCAGCACAGGAAAAGACCACTGTCTCCTGTACTGATCCCATACTGCGACTGCCATCATAAATCTCTGAACTGTCAGAGCTCAAACTCTCCTCGCAGTTGTCACCCAACAACACACAAGGGGGGTCGTCACCAATGCAACTCATAGCATCCTCAAAAGTGTCCTCAGATATGTCTATACTGTCAACTCTCACATCACCTGCTGGAATCTCATCTGCAGACACGGGTCTCTACACACATGACTCATCGTCAAGCTATGCACCAACAATGTTGGAGCTTGAACTATCATCAACTGACCCCACTGTAGTGCCCTAATCACCAACTACATCATTGGGAGACTCCATACAAGCCTCGGGCCTATCTAAGGAAGCAACTGCCTCCTGAACTGGAGATCCACTACTGTAGCTGACATAAACATCTCCAATGACAACTCCCTCCACGGAAGAATCTGAACACTCAGAGATGACTACAACATCAGTTGTCTCTGTACAATCCATAGTGACTGCTCTGGGAGCCTCAACCCGGTGATGCTCAACACTGCTGTCCTCCAGTGGCACTGAAACATCCACTGAATCCGGTGCAATAACTGTCTCATCAGCACTGTGAATAGAAATAGCAGGTGCTGAACTAGACGAAGGTACATCAGCATCACGATCAACTGTAGGAGAAAACTCTAACCTTCTCCCCTGCAAACTCGATGTCGGCCTACTACAAGCGGAGACCATATATCTCGCTGCCCTATCCACTGTAGCAGGATCCGACAACCTCTCTGCTGATGCAGTCTCAATCTCTCAACGCTTTCCACCAAAGCATCTAAATCAGTTCTTTTTCCCCCACTGCTATGTCGACTCCCTGAATTAGATCTCCTGTATCTATCCATAGCTGGGAAATAGAAGAGTTGATCACTCTTATAATAACTTCATTAAAAAAAATAACTAGTCCCCACAGGATGGCAAGATCAGAGCTCTGATACAACTGTGAAGAACCTATGTGGCTCTTTTCGGATCAATAGATTAAGTTTGATAAAATTTGCAAATTGCCTCGCTCAAATGGTTGGATCATTCAAACAATAATAAGATAACGTTCACTACTTCCATTTATAACTTGCAAACAACAAATTCTGAAAGTATTTCCTACCAACTTAAAATATTCCATACATCGAAAATCTCTTGCATATTAATTTCCAACAACTAATGTTCCTCTATACCTCTAAGAAATTCAATGACAGCAAATTCAATAAATAAATCCAAAGCACCTGAATGGTCAGCAAGGTACTTTTCCAATTAATCATGTCACCCTGAAAGTATGCATGTGACTAATTATAATAACATGCTCAAGACTAGAATTGATCACATGGCCAAGGAGACAATACAGACTTGTTGCTTGGCTTCCACGTTACCCAAATTCAATTCACACCTGTACGTGACTCAGTTGGCTCTTGCTGATTAAGACCCACGTGTACAGGTCCAAAACATTGATTCACGACTTGCCTGGAGATATGCCGAACACAATAAATGCATCCACCTGCTTGATGTAATAACCTGACGTTTCCCTGAATGCTGGTGTTGATCAATACCCACAGAGTCTCTTATCACTGCTGAACGTTACCTCTCTTAATATAATCCCCAGTACTTTCATACACGCCCAGAACATACCGATTATCCCTTCCCTGCACTCATTCGATCAACAAATTCGTATGCTGGAATAATACTCCCACAACTTTTGAATAATTAATTCAACCTCCAATTAGCTTAATCCGAATATCTATTGGAATGAATTCTTCACCTAAATCTATCAGCATTCAAATTCTATATTCAGAAAACTTCTTTTCATTGTATAAATAAATACAACTTCGTCTGTAGATCTTCAAACTCCAGAAATGAAACTTTCTACAATTCAATATACCTCAACATTGAATTGATATTCAGAATTATCAGTTGTGAAATTCACCATTACAGGCAATGGCTCAAATCACTAGGAAGAGGAATCCGTCCTCGAAACCCTAGCCAGGGCAATTCTTCACAAACTCCAATAAAATATGATTGCATAATGAATGAATGAAAGTGCTTTTTTCGAGCAAAATATATAGCTTTTTTCGAAAAAGCACTTTTTTAACATTTCACTTAATTGGCTTTATTAAATACTCCCACTTTATAATATAATATTATAAAGCCATTAGTTATTAAATTAAATCAATATAATTTAATTTAATAACACCTTTAAAATTAAAGCCATGAACCGTCTGACTGCAATCATCGAACTTCTGACAAAGCACCAAGACCAATTGCCCAGCCAAAAACAGATACTGCCTTGCCAGAAATAGCCACTGCTAACAATAGACTTACTAAAAATAGTAAGTCTCTCAAACTAGAGATTCTCTGAAACTGAATTCTGAGATGTCTGACATTCCGTGCAGACACCCTGCCAATCCTGGCCATACCTGAAACCCCACTTACTAAAAATAATAAGTTGGCCAAAATGACCCGAACGAATAGCAGAACTGATAATCTGAATGTCCAGAATGGAATCCCAACACTGGCTCCACAATCTGACCCGCTCTAAACACCCGATTAGCTTGCGAGGGCCACCAAACCAAGCTAATCCTGAAGTCTGAAAAACGGGGACATTACATTGATTGTCATAACCCAAAAAAGGAAGAAGGAACAAATTTCGTTGGAGAGTTTTGATCTCAGATAAGTTTCAAAGCCTAAAGCTCCAAAGAATAAGAAGGCCAAAATAGTGTTGAGGATTGTGGTTGAAGATAATACAAACAAGTATGCAGAGATTGTTGAGTCTTTGATTGATAGACCTACAGAGGAGGGGCAGCTTTTTGATTATAAATTCACAAGGGTAGAGCTTGGAAAGCATACACACTTGAGTTGTCAACAAGATGCTCAAGATGTCGTTGCACAACTTACACAGAGGAATGATAAGTTGTGGAAAAAGAAAATCAAGTTAAGGGAAGAGAATGCACGCCTTCTTGAGACTATAGAAATGATGAATAATGCTCAAAATGTTGCTCCCATTTCAGTATTAGGCCTTGAGAATATGAAAAATGTCAAAGGAATACGAAAGCAGTTGATGAATGGTGTGATCAATTAGAAACACGGGGAATGCAGGTGATTAAAGATTCATACAAGGTTTTGAGGCATATACGCTTGATTGCCAATGAAATAAGGGAGCTTATTTCATCCTTTCATCAGTAGCTGAAAGTCTTGAATGAAGATTTGAATGTCTGGAGAACCATGCAAGAGTTCAATCTTAATATGTTGTGTCAATATGAGATCATTTCTTCTGTTCAGACATATTTTGAGTCCCTGGATTTAATGATCAACAAAGAAAGGGTTTTAAGTAAATTGGTCACAGATTTGCAATCAGCATTGAACTTAAAGAATGAACAAGAATGTCAAATAAAAGTTGGGTCCAGTAAACTGTCTTGTGAAATATTCTCAAAAGACGGTGAGCTGATTGAAGGAGTTGTGATGACAAGGTTTTCAGAGACAATCCGCCTTCAACTTGATGCAGATGATTTCAATCCCACCATTCTTGATCGATTCATGGAATACAAAATGTCTTTGAATCAGCTCCAAAGCGAAGTAACCAACTATACAAATTCACATGTTTTACGCAAGGTTAATGCGATTGCCCAGCATACAGGCGCACCTGATCCAGTTGTTGTACAAGAGTCTCTTCATAAGTTCGAGGCTTATGTAAGTACCCTCTGATGTTGATTCCTAAGTGTCTGGGACACGTTTTCCTCTTTGTTTTGTTAGCATATGATTGACAGATTGTATGTAGTACATGTAATGATTGTAACTACAGGAAAACATAAACTTGTATATCAGTATTATGTAATCATGTTGCAAGTGCTTTAAGCGATGTAACATTGAATAAGTCAAAAGTAGTTAGTAAATTGTTGAATGAATCAAAGTGGTTGAGGGTTTCCCCTTTTCTCTCCACTTTTCTCTCTCCTATTTTCCTATATAAAGGAGAGAGCTCATTGTAAATATTTTATCTTTTGTTTGAAGCAAGAAAGCTATACTTGAGAACTTGTGGGGTGAAAACTTTGTGTTTCATTGTGCAAATTTTCAAAAGTGAATGGAAGTAACAAGATTTTCCAAACTTTGTGTTGCAAATCTTGTGATTGAATGATGTTTTCTTATGTTGCATTATTTAATCATTCTTGAGTTCATTCTATAGTTTAACTTGTGTAAATCATTGGAGTTTCAGTTCGTCTTTTGAGAGACTTTGAGCTACAGGAGGAGGATTCCTATAGTTAATAGTGGCTGTAAATACTGGGAGTTGAAGACTTTGAGCTTCAACTTTGAATGTTTTTCTTTTAATTTTAAGATTATTAGTGAGAGACTTTGGGCCCCACTATTAGTTCTTGTTTTCTTCAAATAGGATTAGTCGCAAGAGACTTTGGACCCTTGTCTTAATCCACCAAATATATTTATAACTGTTGCCTTAGGAGTTGTTCTTACATCAATTGCTAAGTCACCAGTATTATCATAGCAGTAGGAAATCCTTGTAGAATTAGTAAGTTGTTTTTGCTTGTTTATCTTTTCTTGAAAAAAGAGGAAAAGGTTGAAAGAATCACCCATTATTCAATTTTAGTTGAAATCCTACTGAAGCCACCTACGGTAAGAAGGGAGCCTCCCCTATTGCTGAGAGGAGAGATTTATCTCATTATACCATTGCCTAAAGTGACAATTTTGTAAGGTGTAGTCTTAGTGGCTTACAAAATTTTTAGCCAACATGAATAATGACTTGTCATCTCCAAAATGCACAAATAAAGTTTCCAAATGAAAGGTGATCCCTCATATGCATAGCTACCAAATTGGCCATGTGCAAACTCAACTCATACATTACAAGACCAATCTTTCATTAAGATTTCCCAAGTTAATCAAGAATTTAAGCTTACACTAACATATCCAATGTTTATGCATATATATATGCCGCTTCTTTTCTAAATAAGCTAACTAATATGCATACTTATCAAATCAAATAACATGTAATCCATGACTGTGATTTTAATGGATTTCTACCATAGATAAAGTCACTTCCTATCCTATTTATGGAGTTTTCTTGCAATTATGAAGCTGTTTTTAGATCCAAATCAAGCTCTCATAAGTTAGTGCAAAAACAATGATAGGTAAATGAGTATCAGTTTGATAAGTATTTCCATTAACAGGTCAGTAACACACTGCATAAATAGGTAGGAAAACAATGAAAATGAGGAGAGAGAAATATGCATAAGGAATGGAATAAAAAAAGGTTAAGTGAAGTGCATATTATTGCACTAATTTTAACCATGCAAACTGCAAAAGTAATCATTGGACAGTCCATGGTATCTAATATTAAACATGAAAAATAGAATAAAAAGAGTCGCGAGAATGATTACTTATAATCCTACAAAGAGTAGGCGAGAACTATAACCTTGGAATTTAAAGATTTTAAATTCTAAAGTTTATCAAATCTTATTTTGTCTAAACTTAAGCTGTCGTGTTTCCTCAGTATGGTTCATTCACCATACATTGCATTCTATATATCGTTTTCTTATATGTATTTAATGAATCTCAAAGACACAAGTTATTTTCAAATAAAGACTAGTCTGGGTTTTGAAATATAACACTCCATGTGCCTAAAGAAAATGTCACATCCAATTAATATATTTTAACATGCAGGTGGAACTCATGGTTGTATATAAAGAAGAAACTTAAATCATATTAGAAATTTCTTGTAACAAATTCAAATTTTTACATGCATAGCACGTTTAGACAAAATTCATCCACCAGATTTTTTTAGGAGATAATACACTGCAACACAACTTACAACATAGCTATGCTAATATAGATAAATTGCAGTTTTTATACATTTATGAAGTATTGAGCTTTTAGTGCATTACTTATGAATACACCCTGATACAACATATCCCTGCAAGATGCAGGATATGTTACAGAGATGAGGGAAGAAAATACCTCTTTCAAAGGGTACTTAGCCATCCCAATAAATTCTGCATTTCCTAATGTTTCATCATCCATCAATCGAATTGTCAAGTACTGAGAAACAGGATCATCGACCTAGCATAGTAATATCAGAAAATACAATCTTAGCAAGTTTTTCCATGTTGATGATATTAATTCACTATATATTGTATTCAACATGATATAGGAACTGACCTCAATAAAAAAACCTTCATTCCAAACTGGATGTAAAGTGTTCTTTTTTGTTGAACTCCTCTTTATGCGTTCCGTTTTCATTCGTACATATAGTAATGCAAAAGGATCTGATTTCCCAAGGACATCAGTATTCATCAAGTTTGTTGCCTCAATTAAGGACGTGTCTAAAACCCCAACTGGAGTCAGTTCTAGATAGCTGCATTGTGAAAAACGTTATAAATATGTGCTCCAAAATACAGATATTAGACACTTTAATAGGCATGAAAACTCAATCAAATAAGGGAAATTATATGAAGAAATGTAAAGAGAATTATGAAATTTCAATACAGAGGGAGGGAAGCAGGAAAGGAGGAAGAGAGGGAGGTAGGGAGAGGAAGAGAGAGAAAGAGGAGAGTAATACACTAATGTGACAAGTTCCGGAGTTTACATACCTTTTCATTTCAAGTAAAACTTGCTCTCAGAACCTAACAACCACTCCAGTTTATGTGTGGTCTATTAAATAAGATATGTCTTTATTTATATCTTGAAGCATATTGGGCAGTTTATAAATCAAATATAATCCAGATAAATTTATGCATAAATGTAAATATCAACATGGCAGACAAAAGGGGAGGTAGGGAGGAAATGAGAACAAGAGAGAAAGAGAAGTGAAGAGGGAAAGGAAGAAACGTGGGAAGACAATAACAGAGAAGAGAGTAATATGATAATGTTACAAGTTCAGTCGAATTGACAATTTCATTTCAAGTAAAACTCACCCATTTTTTCTTAAAACCTGAACCTAAGAGCCACCCCATTTTATGTATTGATAAATCTATGTCACGATTTATAAATTGAAGTAAACTGACCATTTTATAAGTCACATATGATCTAGATAAACTTATGCATAAATGCAAACACTAACATGACACAGGCAGACAGCAATTTTAAGGAACACCCTTGAACTTGGGGATCCATTGAGCATCACAAAACCCAAATGATTCTATTAAAGCACATCTCTCCATACCTATACTGGAGGTACAACTTATAGTTTATCATTTTGAGTAAACTGGAATGAGTATCTGTTTCAAATTTCTATAGAATTGATTGGTGAGCTGCATGAAATCACCCCTATAAAGAAGACTTTATCTAGAAGAAAATATTCTCAAAAATCTATTAATTTGAGTCTTCAAAAACCTCCCATGAAGGAGGCTGCCCTAGACATAGGAGATACTCTTTACTCCTAATAGCAATTGATTGACAATGAAAGTCTAGCTTATAGATATGAAATGTCATGTACAAAAACATATTAAAAAGGGTTTTCCAATCTTGGGTTAAAAGCCTCCTAGACTAGAAGAAAGTTAATCCAAGGAAAAAAGACAAGTAAACCCAATATTAATCAATTGTTGAAGGAGACATGATATGTTGTCTAGCAAAAGGGGCACTAGGAGGTAGAGAAAAAGGCATAGAAATGACTGATGTCTCAACTCATGACTCTTGAGGGGTAGATTTTGATAAACTTTGGGTGGCAGGACAAAAGGGTGGGATGAAATAAAAAGCATGCATTGAGAAAGGGGGACTTGGAGTGACAAGAGTAGTGGATGCACTTCCAGGGGCTAACAATATTGGAAATGTACCCAGAGTTGACACTGCCAAGGGAGATGTCATCGCATTCATTGGTAACTCAGTGAGGGGCTGTGTTGGGGACACCATGGCAGTGTCTAACCAAGACTAACGAAAGATTGAGAAGAGAGAAAGGGAGAAAAATTTACTTGTGGAACTGTGGGTACAGTCCCCAGTTCTTGGGTGTGGATGACGACATCGTTTGCAGCTTTTGGCTCCTTTTCTTTGAGCTGATGTGTTCTCCTTCCCTTCTTTTGAAGAGGCACTCTTGATGATACATTCCCCTTCAAAGAAGAGGGAAATTGTGGCAGGTTCTTTGGCAGAGTCTTCCTCTTTGCCTCTTTGGTACATGGATATTTGATAGCTCGATATACAATTGTTGTTTGTTGAGGCAAGGGACCTACTACAGGTCTTTCTTCAACTTGTTTTTCTTTAGGCTGCCTTGTCAAAATAAGAGTAGGGCCTCCTCCTTAAGAGGAGTGCACATAGCATCAATCCATGCTTTTTCAAATTCTTGATCATTATCATTGGCATCATATTCACATTTTCTTGATTTCCTGCCTGTAAATCTATAATGCAGTAGCTATTTTTTCTTCAAGTCAGTCATAGCCTTATAAAGTTTCCGTAAATTTAGGAGACATCTTCTATGAAGGGTTGGGCTGCGCCAACACTTCATAAAAACCAAACCACTTGGGTATGGACCTTACATGCACTGAAGATAAGTCTACAAAAATGTATGCAGATGATTTAGTTGGACTCTTTCTCAATTCCCGATACGGCCTAGGAGCATGAGTAATAGAGATGGCTCTCTTTGCCAGACAACCATCTAGGTCATATTCCCAATAATCAGAAATGAAAAAAAAAGGTCCAGATGGGCCAACTTAGAAGTCAAAACAACCTCAACTCTTCTCTTTTCCAGAGTTACCCCTCCATAGGAAATCTGGGTCTTATGAACTATTTGTTTGTTTCATCTTGTGCCAATGTTGTTATCAGCTATTGCAAATTGTCTGAAAACCTCTAAGGCTAGGATTCTATTAGTTACATAGGAGGGGAGCATAAAGGGCTCTTCAGTGAAGACGTGCTCTCACCATAATAAAATTTTCTCCAAAGAACCAATCTACCTAGGATTTGTTTCTTCTTAGCCAAGACATTTGGTTCTTAGTTAGTCTAGCAACATGGTCTTGCTTGAAAAAATCTTAGAGAGCTAGGGCCAAAAATGAATCATAGAAAACATAATATTCATGTGTCCTAGATAGTACTGGAGTCTATAAAGTGACTGGCTTCCTTTTCTTGAATAGGTCAAATATGTCGAGTTGTACATATTTCTGAAAAAACACCAACATTCTGATGTAGAAGCATATGAATGAGAAAAGAAGGGTACCTGAACACGGATTAAGTATTGAAGTCACGGATTAAGTATTGAAGTCTTCCATCTTCCTGGTTATGTTCTCTGCAATAATGTGTGCAAATCTAGATGCTTCTTGAGATGATAGGCCAAACACATTCAAAATTATTTGACCACACTATTGTTGTCCAGGCCAAAGCTCAAACCCATTTAAAATTCTTTGACCACACTATTGTTGTCCAGACCAAAAATGAAAGCCAACATGGAAAAAACATCAAGTCATTTCTGAAGATCTTAATGCCCAAAGGGAAATGAGGCAATTCCATCTCCATGGTACCCATTTCTTCAACGCAAAAAGAAAGAGCCTGTCTAGTAATACTCTAGTTTCTTTCTATTGAAAATTTCCACCTTTGCAAGATCATACTGGATAGAGAGCATATCCCTGGTCAAGTCAAGGCTGGTAATAAATTTTAACCCTCTCCCATAAATTATCCCATCATGTGCATCAAAATGGGCACATTGCCTCTATTAGTTCAGGACATGAATGAACATTCAAAACCACGAGGGAAATTAAGGGTACATAAAACAAAGAGACTAAGACTTGCAACTAAGCTTTGTACCTAATGGTACTTATTGAAAAACACACATAGACACATCTAAACTACTAGTTACAAATCCCAAGGGGACTGAGTGTTAATGGAGATGTTTTAGGTGAATCCCATTAACTGGGATTTCAAGTGGATTACCTTCAAGGTCTTCCAACTCGAAAGAATTGCTTTCTTTACATTTAACGGTATGAAGGGTCCTTCCCATAATGCATCAAACTTGGCATGTTGACCTAGCTTGGTTGCTCGCTTGTTGTACTTTAGCACAAGGCCATTTTCCTTGAAAATAGGGTTTGAATATCTTTTATCAAACCAATCTTAGACAACTTGTTGATGGTTGGCCAAGGTGTTAAAAGATTTCTCTCGAGACTCCTTTACGCTAAGAAGCTTTATCGGCCACACATCCATACCTCCGTTTTCTTCAATTTTGAGAGATCTGAGTAGTTGCAAGGATGGGATCTCCATAGAGATCGATAGCACCACCTCTTTATTTTATACAAAATCATAGGGTGAGGTCTTCAAAACCTCCTTTGGCATATTGCGATCAGCCCACGAGGTTATCTATAGATGTTTGTGCTGATCCCTTTGATCATCTGAACCCAGTCTCTTGATTATTTTAATCAAATTCTTATCTGTTGATTCTCTCAAGTTGTTCCCTTGAGGATACTAATTAGAGGTCTTTAGGAAAATACTAATCCTCAGTGAAAATTGGACATCTTTGATCCAACAAAAGCCCGCACATTATTTGACATAATAGTTTTTGGTGGCCTGAACTGGAATACCAGTTCTTCAAGGAAATTGTATATTTCATTTTAGTTGTGTTTTTTAGGGGCACTTCTTTTGACCAGCAGGTGAAGTAATCTATAGCTGTCAATATCCACTTATGTTTTGCACTAGAAACCGGATTGATCATCCCAATGAAGTCTACACCCCATTGTGCCAAGGGTTTGTAGACCACTATAGGACTTAGTGGTATGGCTGAATTCTTCCTTTTCCCTACGAACAATTGACACTTTGTACATTTTTTGACAAATATCTTGCATGCATCATTTTGAGTGTAATAGTCTTTGCTGAGAATTGCCCTCCAACAAGACCATTACACATCTCCTCGAGGATCTTTTCTCCCTAGATTTGGGTGACACAACAGAGGAGAACACTGTCAAAAATTCTTTTGAACAATACTCCTTCGATCAAGATGTATTCTGCTCCTTGTAGACTATAATATCTTCTTTTGAAATTGGGAAGGTGTGATGGATACTTATCCGTCTACATAGAGTTGATGTGATCAGCTACCCAATCTTCTTCTTGAAATTGATTAACCGGAACAAAATCTTCACCCCCTTCGTTTTCTTTCACTAGATATTCACAAAGTCCTCTACCATGGATGACCTTAGTAGGTTTGACCCCACACTGTATTCTAGGATCTAAGTGATCTAGTTAGCTCTCTTATCTATGGTTTCTCCCTTTATTATATACTCTCCCACACTTGGGTGTGCGATGTATATTAGGACTTTGTTCTCAACTATTAGATGTCAAAAAAATTTGAACCCTTTGACAATAGCAAAAGCTTGATTCTCCACAAAATTATACTTTGGTTTGTAGTCTTTAAGGTTTCTTTAATGAAAAGTGATGGGGTGTTCTCCCTTCTATTCCTCGTCTTTCTGAGTTAACACAACTTCAACATTGTTCTCACTACCATATACATACATGGAAAAGTCCTTGGAAAAGTCTAAATTGACCAACACTGGTGTTGAGGCTATGGCCCTTTAATATTTTTGAAAGTCACTCTCCCCTCTGGGGTCCATTTGAAGACTTGTTCCTTTTGCAAAATGAGGGCAATTGGTCTTACTAACCCAACAAAATCACAGATGAATCTAATGAAAAAAATTTCCTTCCCCAAGAAATATTGCACTCCCTTTTTATATAATGGTATTTGTAGGTCCTTGATGGCCCTTACTCATTTGTGATCAATGGAAATCCAATCTTTAGAGACAACATACCCGAAAATTTTCACTTGAGGTACTCAAAATACACATTTCTTGGGATTGACGGATATCTCATATTGTTGGCAACTTGGAAAAACTTTCTCAAGCTGATTAAAGTGGTCTTCCATCTTTGAGGGCCGTGTGAGATAATCAAGGTAAATTATGATGATCAAATCAATCAAGTCCTTGAAAACGATACCTATTACTCTTTTATAGGTTGCTCCAGCATTAGAGAAGCCAAAAGGCATCTTAGCATAGGCGAAGGTTCCCCACTTATTGGTGAACATTGTTTTATATCGGTCTTCTTTTGTGACCCAAACTTGGTTGTAACTAGAAAAAATGTCCAACAAAGAGAACATTTCAGATCCGGCAACTGTCTGCAAGATTTGCTCCATGGAATGCAATGGATAATGATCCTTTAAGGATGCTCTATTTAGGTCACAAAAATCTACGCACATGTGGATATCTCTATTCTTCTTTCAGATTGGCACTAAGTTAGATGCCCACATACTATGCTTGATTGGATAGATGATACAGGAATCTATGAGCTTTTTCAATTCCTGTGCCATCAAACATTTGATCTTTGGATTCATTGGTCTCTGCTTCGATTTGATCAGTTCGGCTCCTTCCACAAGCTTGATAGTTTGCTCAATAATATTTCGGTCATATCCCTTCAGATTATCAAAGGTCCAAGATGACTCCATATTTTTCACACAGACATACTTGTTTCTTGTTATCTTATTGTTGTCCTCAATTTTGACATTACAAAATTGTGGCAACCCTACGCAATTTTCTCATGGATTCGTAGGTGCATCCTCTATGTTTCAATGCATCAATAGGGTGTCATGAAGGCAATTCATGTAAGAACCCTTCACAGGCTCTAATTGTTGAAGCTGTTTTGTCTCAATATTTGTTTTGAAAGTTTATAATTTTTTGTGGTTTTCACAAGTTTTAGAGCAAAAAGCAAATATACCATAATCTGAAATTCTGAAACAATTTGAAATACTGTTGCAACTTCTATTTATTTTCTAATGAAATGCAAGTAAAATCCAAACAATCTTTTATTGGAAAAATATCACCGAAGGCAACTATGAACTACATAAAAAAAACCTTGAATAAGACTGCCATGTGCTACTGTAATTATTTATTTGATGAACTAGTAAATGCTGAAGATGTCATTTTGTCTCGTATACCCACGTTTAAGCCTCTATATGATATAATCTGTCTTCGCCAATCCCCAACTACCAGCCGATATTATCTTTCCACAACTGCGAGTAAAACCCTTTGCTGAAGCACAATAAGAATCTCTAGATGAGACCCTCTCCACAATACCAGATTCACCAGGTATTTCACTGGCTCAAATGGCAGACATAGAAGAAAACTACGTTTCTCCAATGGTAAAATGCTGAAAACCATTATCTAGAGCTCAACGCAAGAAGCAATAATCAATAACAATAACAATGGATGCCTTTCTTCTTTCCTCAACAAGCATAAATAGGCTTTCCAACACTAATTCACAATTCCTTGAAAAGCTGAGATTTCTTTCTTCAAGGCATTAAAAATATAATCATTAAATAAATTTAATGATTTAGACTTAGGAAAACATGCCAATAAATTAATACTTTAATTTGGCCCCCTTCATGATATGAAGACCCATCACTTAAGTGATTTAATATAAAGTCAATTTACAACTTAATATTAAATCCTTTGCCATTTAATTAATATATAATCACCGAAAACTGAATAACTCCCTCAAAAATGTGAATCTGGCTTAACCGTCTAGAATTGGAGATGGCATAATAATTTCCCATGTGATCAAATAATATTTCTAAAAATAGCAGGGGTCCATCTCTATGACTCTAAAAGTTGCAAAAAATAGCAAAACTCAAACAAACAGTCTAAAACCTCTCCTTACCAAATCAAGGGAGCTGAGCTCTGCAAAAGTCGAACCATCAAATAAGCATATCTCCTATGTGCAAAAATTGACCATCTATCCGACTCTACTAGCCTGCTAGGGTCCAATGATAGGCTAATCAATAGCTAGAATGATGTCTATAGCTAGAAGGGGACATCACAATCCGGCCTTCCTAAAATTGTTTGTCGTCAAGCAATCTGAACTCTAGATGCTATAAAATCTCCTCGCTCTCCCAAGTGGCATCCTCAACTGTCATGTCTTTCCATTTCACCAAGTATTCCCGGATAGTGCACCTCCTCAAGTTTCTCTCCCTAAACTCCAAAATAGCCTCGGGCACTAAAACCAACTTCCCTTCATCATCCAAGGGTGGAAGCACTATAGAAGGAACAATCCGGTCTCCTAACGCCTTTTTGAGATGTGACACGTGAAAAACATTATGGACTTTACTCTTTGCTGGCAAATCCAACTCATACGCCACCTCTCCAACTCTCTTGATCACCCTGAAAGATCCATAGTATCGTGGCTTCAGTTTCTCGGCACCACTCCTTTTAAGAGTGGACTGTTGGTAAGGCTGTAACATCAAGTACACCATATCCCCTACCTCAAAAATCCGCTCAGTCCTCTTCTGATCCGCATATGGCTTCTGTTGATTTTGTGCCTTAGTAATATTCTCCTTAAGAGCCTTTACAATGTCTTGGCTCTCCTGTAACAAATCTCTAGCACTAGGCATTCTACTATCGGTCAGCAAAAGATCCATCAAATTGGGTGCCTCATACCCATACAATGCAATGAAAGGTGACATCTGAATAGACATGTGATAAGCGGAATTGTAGCAATACTCACATAGGTAAATCCACTTAACCCAAGCCTTCTGCTGCCCTACTATGTACTTCCTGAGGTATCCCTCCACCCATTTGTTAACAATCTCAGTCTGTCCATCTGTCTAGGGGTGGTAGCTAATACTCGGAGTGAGCTCTGTCCCACACAATCTGAATAACTCCTGCCAAAAGTGACTCATAAATCTGTTGTCCCGGTCACTGACTATGCTCTGAGGTAAGCCATGCAACTTGAATACCTCACAAAAGAACAACTCTGCCACCTGCGTAGTAGTGTATGTAGCTGTGATCGGAAAGAAGTTGCAAACTTCGTGAGCCGATCAACAACAACATATATACAGTCTCTGCACTGGGCTATCGGCAATCCTGTGATGAAGTCCATGGACAAACACTCCCACTTCTTATCAGGAATCGGAAGCGGCTGTAGTAGACTGGCTGGGTAAGAGTGTTCTTGTTTATTCTGCTGACAAGTAGGACACTCTAACATACTGTAACACCTCATCCTTGAGCCCTTTCCAAGAAAAGCGCTCACGAATCTGCCGGTAGGTTTTATAAAATCTTGGATGTCCTGCCATAGGTAAATCATGATAAACTCTCAACACCATCCTCCTCACCTCTGACCCTAGCACGAAATAAATGTGCCCTTTGTAAATGATGAGCTCATTCGCAAGGGTGAAATCACTGTCCTAAACCGATCCATCTATGAATCCTAATGCCCATGTATCCTTTGCATACTCTGCAAGGATCAAATGTCTCCAGTCCTCTGATATATCCGTCATCAAGCTCAAGTGGGGTCTTCGTGACAAGGCATCTGCTACTACATTTTGTGTCCCCTTGAAATAGGTAATATCAAAGTCATATGCCAGTAATTTACTTACCCATTTTTGTTGCCTGTCATTAAAATCTCGCTCCCCAGGAAATGTTTCAGATTATTGTGGTCTGTTTTTATGCTGAATTTGCTGGCCACTAAATACTGTCTGAATTTGGCCAAAGCATGCATTATGACCAACATTTCTTTATCATAAATGCTGAAGCTCCTCTCAGGTCCCATGAGCTTCCTACTCTCATACACAATCGGGTGCTTGTCTTGCATAAGCACCGCTCCAACGCCCTCACTAGATGCATCACAATGAAGCTCAAATGGCTTACTAAAATCTGGTAATGCTAGCACTGGACAAGAAATCATCAACTCCTTGAATTTATCAAAACACTCTTGTGCCTTAGGAGTCCACAAGAAAGCCCCCTTTCTCATTAAATTCGTCAAGGGTGTTGCAAGCTTGGAGTATCCACTAACAAACCTCCTGTAGAACCCACACAACCCCAAAAATCCTCTCAACTGTGTCAAGTTTACTGGAGTAGGCCACTCGACAATAGCACGAATCTTTTCAGGATAGATGCGTACTCCTTGTGCACTGATAATGTGACCCAAATATAATAACTGATAATCCCAAATCACATTTAGACTCCTTTGCATATAAGGATTCCCTGCTCAAAATGCTCAACACAGTGTCTAAGTGTCGCACATGCTCATCCCATGTCCTACTATACACCAGGATGTCATCAAAGAAGACAAACACAAATTTCCTCAACTGATGCTGAAAGACCCTGTTCATCGTGGACTAAAAAGTGGCTGGAGCATTAGTTAGCCCAAATGGCATAACTACAAACTCAAAATGGCCACAATGACACCGAAATGTTGTCTTCTCTGTATCCTGCTCTTTGACTCCGATCTGATGATAACCTGATCTCAAATCAATTTTGGAGAAGAAGCATGCTCCATGTAACTCATCTAATAACTCATCAATCTGTGGTATGGGGTACCTGTTTTTGATAGTCTTCATGTTCAGGACCCTGTAATCTATGCACATCCTAAGAGTACCATCCTTCTTCTTCACCAAAACCATAGAAGAAGCAAAAGGAGACTTACTTGGTCTAATGTGCCCCATAGCAAGTAGTTCCTTGATGGTTTTTTCAGTCTCATCCTTCAATCTCTTTGGATGTCTATAGGGTGTAATCATAATGGGTTTGGTACCCTCCTCCAACTCAATGATGTGCTCAATACCTCTATTAGGAGGACTACCTGGTGGAATGACACTGAACACCTTACTATGCTTGATTCTCAGTGCCTGTATGTCTAGATGATACTCGGAATGTTGCTGCCCCTGTGATGGCATCAAAGTGCAACGGGCTGCCCACTCAATCTGGTCATGTCTCAGTAAGCTCCCCATGCGTCTGCAGGACATCATCCTAAACTCACTGTCACGGATGGCCTTAAGTATATGTGTCTTTCCATCCGAATGGAACTTCATCTCCATGTCTCTCAAATCGAGAGTGAACACTCCAATGTCATGCAACCAAGTCATACCAAGTACTAGATCTATGTCACCCATGTTTACAACATAAAAATCAGCTTTGAAGTCATAGTTATTAATCCTCAGAGGTAGACCTATAATCTTACTATCACATTTGAGGACGTAGCCATCAGCTACCCTCACTCTCAAACCCTCAAACTGCTCTATCTGAATCCCACATCTCTCAACCAGTATAGAATCAATAAAATTATCAGCGGCACCCGTATCGAGCATGGTGATAACTCGCTGCCCTGCCAATACTCCCCTCATCTTGAATGATCCCTCCTACTACACACAGGTGAGTCGGGCCTCCTTAAGTCTACCCTCATTCTTTTCATCACCTGTAGCCATTTGGTTTAGGTTTTCATCACCCGTGCTTTCCTTTTCTTCAGCTGATCCCTCATTTTCAGATTGCTGGTCTAAATTTTCAGAATCGGAATCCTCATAATAAGCCCACATAACCCTGTTTGCTTTGCCCTTGGGTCTTAAAGGACAATCATGGTTCATGTCATAAGGTCCTTTGCAATAGAAACACAATTTCTTCTTCCGCAAATCATTAAGTGTCTCCCTGTCAAGAGGTGCAAAAGATTTATCTCTATTTTCAGGTTTAAATTCAGTCATCTCTGGTTTCTTAAAGAATGGCTTATTGTCCTTGCTGGAGGAAGCTGCCTTGGGCTGAAATTTATTCACTAGCGCTACATGCTCCATCCTTCTGACTTTCTTCATAGCATCATTCAATGTGAAAGGATCAATAGCCTTTACCCAACCTCTAACTGGTTCGGCTAAGCCTTCAGTAAATAATACTATTAACCTCCTCTCTGATATGTCTGGCACCATAACTGAGGACCGCTGAAACTCATTAATAAAATGCTCTAAGCTCCATGTCTGTTTGAGTTGTGCCAAGTCTCTAAAGTATACCTCTGGATCTTTCCTATCAAACCTTTCAACCAATCTCTCCACGAAGTCCTCGTAAGAAGTCACCTGGTTGTGCTAAAGACTGATCAACCCATGATACCACCAATCGTGTGCTACTCCCTCCAAATGTAAAGTGGCATATTTTATTGCCTCAATCTATGTCATAGGCCTCAATGCTAGAAAAGTATCAAGCTTGTTGATCCAAGCTTGCGCTGTCAATCTACCACTACCATCAAAAGTGGACAAGGAAAGCTTGCCTGTAGCACGCTTTAGTTCATTATTCTGCCCCCTGGGTCTCCTGTCCTGTTTGACTGCACGGTAGTGTTCTCTCCTTTGGTTCACAAACCTTTCAAAGGTCATCCTTTCTCGCACATGTGGGGCCTATAGTTCCCACTCATCATTTGCAGCCATAAGGATGTCTGCAAACATCTCATCCCTAGCTTCCTCTACTGGATCCTGCACCGGTTCCTTCCTAACAAAGGTAGGACGTGTGGGTCTATCTACTATCCTAGAGTGTGTCCTTTGTGCCCGTGGAGAACCTATAGCACTCCTGTTATCCTCATGATCCCTATTTTGCCTATCAAGTGGATTCATCCGCTCCATCATGGTAGTTAGTGCCTGTAATTCTTGGGCCACCTGCTACTACCCTGTTGCCATACTTCTAAAAAATTCTCTGGTTTCCTGGTCTTCATCATTCCTGTTTACCCTGGGTGGGCTACCGTCACGCCTGTCACCCATGATGACCGATTGTTCTAAAACCTGTTTGCCTTCAAGTAAGGCTCTCCTGCGTGTATAATACCCATGTGAACCAACCTGCTCTGGTTACAAGTAATAACTAAACCCTTAGGATGGTAGGATTTAACTCTGATGCCACTATAAGAACCCTTCACAAGCTCTAATTGCTGAAGTTGTTTTGTCTCAATATTTGTTTTGAAAGTTTATAATTTTTTGTGGTTTTCACAAATTTTAGAGCAAAAAGCAAATATACCATAATCTGAAATTTTGAAACAATTTGAAATACTGCTGCAACTTCTATTTATTTTCTAATGAAATGCAAGTAAAATCCAAACAATCTTTTATTGGAAAAATATCACCAAAGGCAACTATGAACTACATAAAAAAAACCTGGAATAAGACTATCATGTGCTGCTGTAATTATTTATTTGCTAAAGTAGTAAATGTTGAAGATGTCGTTCTGTCTCTTATACCCATGTTTTAGCCTCTATATGATATAATCTGTCTTCGTCAATCCCCAACTGTCAGCCGATATTATCTTTCCACAACTGCGAGTAAAACCCTCTACTGAAGCACAATAAGAATCTCTAGATAAGACCCTCTCCACAATACCAAATTCACCAAGTATTTCACTGGCTCAAATGGCGAACACAGAAGAAAACTACATTTCTCCAATGGTGAAATGCTGAAAACCCTTATCTAGAGCTCAGAGCAAGAAGCAATAATCAATAACAATAACAATGGATGCCTTCCTTCTTTCCCCAACAAGCATAAATAGGCTTTCCAACCCTAATTCACAATTCCTTGAAAAGCTGCGATTTCTTTCTTCAAGGCATTAAAAATATAATCATTAAATAAATTTAATGATTTAGACTTAGGAAAACATGCCAATAAATTAATACATTAATTTGGCCCCCTTCATGATATGAAGACCCATCACTTAAGTGATTTAATATAAAGTCAATTTACAACTTAATATTAAATCCTTTGCCATTTAATTAATATATAATCACCGAAAACTGAATAACTCCTTCAAAAATGCAAATCTGGCTTAACCGTCTAGAACTGGAGTTGGCATAATAATTTCCCATGTGATCAAATAATATTTCTAAAAATAGCAGGGGTCCATCTCTATGACTCTAAAAGTTGCTAAAAATAGCAAAACTCAAACAAATAGAGTCTGAAACCTCTCCATACCAAATCAAGGGAGTTGAGCTCTGCAAAAGTCGAACCATCGGATAAGCATATCTCCTTTGTGCACAAATTGACCCTCTATCCGTCTCTACTAACCTAGGAGGGTCCAATGATAGGCTAATCAATAGCTAGAATGATGTCTCTAGCTAGTTCACAATTCGTCATCCTTGAATTGTACTTTATGTATTGTTATTTATGCATTCTTTTTTAAGGTTTCCGTCAAGTTAAATCCCTTAAATGCTTGTCAGAATGAGGTTTCCTTCTCTGACTGCAAGCACTTGATTTTTGGCAATCTCAATGTTTATTCTTCATTTTTCCCTTTCTTGTAAGTAGTTCTTAATCTTGTTTTTCTTTTAGTTTAATAGCCCTTAGAAGTCCACTCATTTTGAGCTAACTTAGGCCTCAATCAGAGTTGTCTAGCTCAAGCTATAAAGGAAAAGGTGGGGTTTTTCAAGCTGACTACATATTTTATTAAAAATACTCCAAAAGTGGACTTTTTGTTGGTAATTGCATGTAATAAAATTATTTTTAATATTTAAAATGGATTTTAGCATCCATTTTTAATTTTCAACTCATTCTGAGTTGATTTAACCATAGTTTTTAATGTTTTGTGAAAATTAGTCTTTTTAAGTCTATTTTCATGTTACTTTATTGAAAACTATAGTTTTTTATTAAATTTAATTACATGAGACTTTTAATATGCATAAAGGTGGGGTTTTTATCACTCATTGCATATCATCCACATCCAAATCACTTTCTAAAAACCCACTACCAATGAATTCTAAGTCCCAAATACACAAAAGTAGACTTTTTAAATGCAGAGGCATGTTTTAAATTAAAAACATGTAACTTAACATGTGTAAGTGGGGTTTTTATATGCATTTGCATATTAAAATCACGTTATTATAAACCTTTAATGACTTAAAGACTTTATAAGTGGGGAATTTGAACCCAATAACACATGTTATTGCATACTCAAAGTCCACTAGCATGTATTGTTAACTTAAGTGCACAATGGTGGGGAATTTGAATTCAAAAGCACATGCTTTTGAACTTGCATATGTTATTGCATTCTAAAAGCCCATTATTAATGACTTAAAGGCAAAAGTGGCTTTTTCAAACCAAATAACATATGTTATTGCCTTTAAAAAGCACATCATTATGTGTTCTAACTTGAGTAATGACTTAAAAACATAAAGGTGGCTTTTTTAGTCAAAAAGCATGTGTTTTTACTTCTAAAAAACTCATTATTATGTTTTGACCTTATGTTTTTCTTTTAAAAGCACAAGGGTGGCAATTTTGAGATGAAAAGCGTGTGCTTTCTACTCTAAAAAGCCCGTTAGTGAACATTATAACATGCATTTGAGATAAAGAAGCCAAGAGCATGTGTTTTTGCTCTTAAAAAGACCGTTATGAAGTCTTTTTGTTTATGTTTCTTAATGCCAAAGTGCTGGGTGGCGATTTTGGAGAGAAAAACATGTGTTTTTGCCTTCTAAAAACACGTCTTTACTTCATCTCTATGCAAGTGGCAATTTTTAACATGAAAACGCATGTTTTTGACTTCTAAAACCCCACTTTTTGGGGGCGTTTTTGGAAAAAACATGATTTTGAGACAAGAAATCACTTGGAAAATGGTCAAAACTGAACCGTTTTTCCTTCTTATAGGGTCAATTTTGCACTAAATTTCCCAAGGATCATTCTTGGATCATCAAAATTGCATTTTAAAAGATGTTTTACTCTCAAAACAGCCCATTTAGGGCATGTTTTGGGCGTTTTTTTCTCAAAACAGCCCATTTTTGGCCATTTTTCTTCATCAAATCCAAATGTTTTTCTTTCAAGGTGAGTTCTTGGGTACTTTTTATCATTTGCAACTTGTCTATCATTCTTTTTAAGTTGCATTCGATGCCCTAGATGCCATTTTTAATTGTCATTACATGTGCATTTGAAATAGTCACTTTTTGTTGCTATTCTCTTGCATTTAGTTTCTCTAACTTCCCACACTTGGCAAGCAATGGATCTTGACTCAAAAATGCATTTATTTTGCAAGGATTGAGTCAACATTCGAAATCTATTTAACTATCATTCATGCAATCTTTCTAAATCCGAAAATCTCTTCATTTCATTTTCAGATTTTGCATAAGAAATTAAAGAGACTTCTTTCTTTGCTTCTAGAGGAAAAAAAGTAAAATTGCTTGTGAATTTCATACAGCTTTGTTGTATATTATTTTTCTTTTGTTCATGGTTGCAAATCCTTCATTTCATTTTCAGATTTGCACATGTTTTTGTTTGTAATATGTGCTCCTTCTATCTTCCGTCTAAATTCTCCAAGTTGCATATGCAAGTGCTTCATCTTGCTTGCATATGCAATCGAGATTAAAAACCTCGTTCTTGAATGAAACTACCAAGGAAAGTAAACTCACTTTGTCACATGCTTTTACATCGAAAAAGCCCACCTTCACGCTTGCACGCACTTCATCCACGCTTGTTATACCGCTGCCATGTAACTTAAAACTCATGATGGTGGTTGCTTGCACACTTGCTTATGATGAAAACATAATAATTCATTATAAGTAGATGTTATGCTGCTCATTTTCCATGCATAAAGTTTTCTGTCCGCATGTGTCATTACCCTCCAAAAACCCATTTTTGGGTTTTTCTACCATATAAGCACACATTTTGAGCTCAAACGCATATACCCATTCGCTGTCCCAAAAGTTTCCAACCGTCCTCCATATGCAATCCCATTTGAAAAACCTGTTTTTGGTTTTTATCACCATATGAGTGACCATTTTGAGCTCAAACTCATTCACCTTTTCACTGTTCCAAAATTTTACAACCATTCCCCTTGTTCACAGCATTCCAAAATCCATACTTGTACATCAAAAAAGCATGCAATAGACCCATCCATGCTTTATTTTCTCACCTAATACTTGTTGTCCACTCATATGTAATACCCTCTGAAAAACCTGTTTTTGGTTTTTCTCACCACACGAGCCAATCTAGCCCAAACCCATTTTTTCTTCCATTGTTCACAAGTATTTTGGTCAGTTACCTTACCCAAAAAACCTCACTTATGCCTAAAATGCATCCATCGCATGAAGATATACTCATGTTTTGGAATTTTCATGCTACAGCTACTCAGGCATATCATATTGCCATGTCAGGAGAATCTCTAGCCAACACCAGAAAAGGAAGAAGAAAAGGCCCAAAGGATTGAAAGGGAGAAACATGAAAGTTTGGAACGTGAGAGGCAAAACTGAAAGAATGATCTAAGATGGTGTTGCCTTCCTATGCTGACTATCCAGTTGTGCAACCAGGTTTGAATGTAAACGTAAGGCAGGAAGATATCATTTCACACTTAGAATCAAAAAGAAGACAATGCACACTATACAGTTGCTTGGGCCATCTTGGAGGAAGAGGAGGAAGTTGCTATTGAATTTGAAAGACAAAGACAAAGAATTGAAATGGGGCTTAGAGAAAGATTGGAACGTGAGGAAAGAGAAAGGATACAAAGAGAAAGGGAAGCTCATAGGAGAGCTCAAAGGCCACCCTTAAGAGAAATTCAACTTCGAGGGAATCAAGTGAATCAAAATTAGAACAAAAGTTGCATAAGAAGATTGGATCTTTCTCCCTAGAAAGTTTCGAAAGATTACAAGCATAGAATGCTTTCAAGAAAAAAATGGTCAATGAACACTCAACGCAACAATCAAGGATGCATATTCCTATTCCAAATCAATATGCTTTCACCAAACCAGAGCATATCAAACATTGGGCATCCTGTAGCAACATGGGGACCAATAAAGGATAATGTAATAGGGGTCATGTCTTGTCAGGCACTTAGAATATTTTCATCATGCCTTTGTAATTTGTATTTGACATATTACATGTAATGTAAAAACAAGATGTAATTGCATGTGATAGTATCACGTGCAAAGTTGTAACATATAATCGGATTGCAAGTGCTTTAGGCCTTGTAGCATTGAATAAGTCAAAGTTAGTTAGTTAGTTAGGGAATAAGTCAAGGTGGTTAAGGGTTTTCCCCTTCTTTCTCCACCTTTCTCTCCACTCATTTCTTATATAAAGGAGGGAGCTCTTTGTAAATATTGTCTTTTGGCAAGGCAAGAAAATTCTACCAGTTTGTATCTACACTCTAAGACTTTGAGCTTAGATGTAAATTTGAATTGCTTTCAATAAATGGGGCAACGTGCTTTCAAACTTTGTGTTGATTCAAGGTGTTATGTGACAACATTTTCTGGATATTAATTGTGAGTTTTGGAGTTTTGGTCAAGAGGGATTTGAATTCAATTATGCAGACTTTGAGCTGCCTTTTGCATTCAGAGCCAATTTGAACTTTTGAAGACTTTGTGCTACAACAGGACAAATTGTTATAGTTAGTAGTGGCTGCAAATACTAGGAGTTCAAGACTTTGAGCTTCATCTTTGAGTGTTTTATTTCAATTTCAAGGTTATTAGTGAGAAACTTTGAGCCTCACTATTGGTTCTAGTTATTCTTCAAATAGGATTAATCGCAAGAGACTTTGGGCCCTTGTTCTTAATCTAACAAATATAATTATAACTGTTGCCTTAGGAGTTGTTTTTATGTCAACTACCGAGTCACCAGTATTATTGTAGCAATAGGATATCTTTGTAGAGTTAGAAAGTTGTTACTTGTGAATCCATCCTGAAAAAAGAGGAACAAATTGGAAGAATCACCCCTTTATTTAATTTCAGTTGAAGTCCTACTGAAGCCACTTGCGGTAAGAAGGGAGCCTCCCCTATTGCTGAGAGGGGAGATTTATCTCACTATACCATTGCCTAAAGTTACAATTTTGTAAGGTGTAGTTTTAGTGGCTTACAAAATTTTTAGCCAACACTTCTTGAGATACTCCTTTTCCAACTTTCAGCTTCCTAACCAAAGTTTCCACAAGCTCGACAGTATGCTCGACAATATTTCGGTCATATCCCTTTAGACTATCAAAGGTCCAAGCTGACTCCGTAATTTTCACAAAGAGATACTAGTTGTTTCTTATCTTCTTGAGATACTCCTTTTCCAACTTTCAACTTCCTGACATTTGTGAGATCCAGGTCTCCATAATCTCCTTTATTTGCAACAAATTTCTACTCAACATTTCTTGCATCATTGCAGTCAAAAAGATTCTCCAAAGTTATCAACCCTTTATGTAGCTTGTTCCTTTCAGTTGGATAATATGGTCCTCATAGGGCTCTTCTATCTTAGGTTGTAGCTGCTCAACAAATTCCCCTACCTACTGAAAAAATGGCAATTTGGTCATCACTTTCAAAGACTTGCTAGTTCTGATCATTGTTTGGGATTACCGGTGTCACAATCACTCAAACTAAGTGCTTGTTGATGAACAAGTCTAACACCAACTCAAATTGGGACCCAATTGTGGCCAATTGATCTGCTTCAATTTTTTTTCTTGCAAGACTTGAATATTAAAAGCATCAAAGCTTTTGATCAAGTCTCAGACTCTCTGACAATAGGATCTTATTTAAGGGCTTCAACTATTTTCATGGGCATAACAGTAGTACTAGCCCCAAAATCAATCATAGAATTGTGCAACAATTTATCTCCTACTATGAGAGTTAGGAAGAAAGGAATAGGTTTAGATTTACCCATTCCCTCGATCTTCTGGTCTCCATTTGAGTTGATTAGTGTTGCCGGTTGTTGAACTTGTGGGATCCATTGTCCAACGGCAGGTGATTTTCCATTCAGTTGTCTGCAACATCTTCCGCTCTCGCCTGCTTGTCTCTCCCTTTCGAAACTTCTCTCAATAGCATCTTATTCTCTGGAATAGTCAATATATCCCATAAAGATATATTTGTAGGAGATTTCTTCAACTACACCATATTTGAAGTAGAGTTGTGATACCATTAAAATGTTGGAGAAGTGAGTTTACTTGCTCAAGATTGTGAGTCAATTTTTTTCATTTAATATTTTCCAAGGCTGACGTGGAAAAAAGACAAAGGGTCAGCACAGTTATTGTGCTAAGTTAGGAAAAAGACAAAACTTAGAATTTGGTATTGTAGCTTTTAGGAGAAGTTTTGATTCAAATTAGGTGTTGTAGCTTTTAGGAAAAGTTTTGATTTGATTAGGACACTTATTGACCCATCTCTTTGAATTATTAAAGAAGCTTAAGGTATCACAGGCAAAAAAGGTGAAGATTCCTATTGTGTTTAGGATTCTTTGAATCCTCAACAACCAAGCCTTAGAAAGACAACACAGGTCAAAGGCAGAATATATAAGATATCCCACAGGTGGTACGACTCTTTGTTGTCAGTTGCATCTTTTTGGAAGTACTTTTGTAGAATCCTTAAGCCTTTATAATTCTCCAAGTCTGGTGCGGCTCTTTGTTGTCAATCGCCGCTTTTTGGAAGTACGTTTGGAGAATGCTTAAGCCTTTATAATTCTCCAAGTCTGGTGCGACTCTTTGTTGTCAATCGCAGCTTTTTGGAAGTACTTTTGGAGACTCCTTAAGCCTTTACAATTCTCCAAGTCAGGTCAAAGATTTTGAAATGCCTTGTAGGTATTAACTTCTTATATCATAGTAAAGAAAAGGCGGCTTTAATCTTGCCGTGGGATCTTATTCTAAGTTAATGAGGTTGTTCAAAAAATTTGTAGCTGTTGTTATGTGCTGCAACCTGAGGCTAGTTCTGTCTATTTACAGACTTAATACTTTCTTTGAATGCTAAGCTACCATAGAAAATTATCATAAAATTTTGTAAAGTACTTCTAAGTGTCAAAAAGCCAATTAGTGTGCAATGATCTGTGTACAACAATCCATTAATTCCTTCCTTCCTAATCTTTTACGATGTAGAATTTGAATACATATCCTCTAAGATTCAATCAATGCAATGATACAAAATATTACACCTTCTCCTCTAACGATATGTTTGCATGTCACGGAGGAATAATTGCGATGTATTTGGATTGAAAGGAACTCGAATGGCCTTGTGCCTGATGAGGTTATGATTCTAAATGCCTCCCAGAAACTATTATGTGCTGGCAGTGAGTCCTTCATATTATCTCAATCTTGAGAATCAAATCGTCCTGGACATGGCCCAGTATAATCAATCTGGTCAATAATGACTGGCATGGACTAATCTTCAGCAGTTCGATTCAGTGATCAGTCTAGTTGCCTTCAATCCCAACGATGATGCATTCTTGGCTTCAATGAATCCTGATGAGTGAAGGCCAATGCCGCAGCATTCAATGATGTGCTTCTGATGTGTTGACAAAACTCGAATCTAAAGCTTGATATTTTCCCACAAATTTCTGCTATTTCATGTGCACTGAAGTTGATCACAAGGATGTCTTTCAAACTCTAAATTTGTCTCTAAACTTAAAATTTGTCTCAAAGAGACTTCACAAATTTGACCTTGCAGAGTAGGGTGGTAGTTTCCCCCACCCAAACTGCTTGACCTCTCCTTAGCTCACAGCTAGATAACAAAGAACAATGAATCCAAATCAATGATGCAATTGCTTCTCCTTGCGCTCTTTTTTAGTGCCTCCGAAGGCTTTTTCCTTCCATGAAATTTAAATTTCAAATCGGGCCCTTAAGGAGGGAAAACACTAAATGTGGTCCCAAATGATTAATTATTTAATTCAATGGGTCCTTAATATAGATTTATTACTTTAATTCCTTTGTCAACTAAAGGGGACATTAAAACTTCAATCATATAATACCATTGTTGATAAATGCATCAAGTATATGAATGAATGAAAGTTATTCAATACAAATACTTTCCAAATCCCCAAATATGACCAAACAATTACAGTTAGGGAAACTCTTACAACAATTGTAGATAAACTGTTTGACAAAATGTGTGATTGGAAGTAAGTCAAATTTTGGTAAAAAATCAAGGGTGCATACTACATATAATTTTGTGATGAAAAACGGGACCACTCTATGTGCTTTCAACATTTGACCCTCTTAATCCCCACCATATTAAAATAAATTTTCCATTTATAAACTAGATCTGTAATGTCCCCACCGCCTCGGTTGGTCAACCCCAACTCCTTGATGTGAAAAACCCTTTCTTAATAGATAACTAATCTGATCTTTGTAGTCTTTGCGGCTGTCCTCTAATAGCAAGAAGCATCAAATTATAGGTGTAATGTCCCTTCTTGGAGTATCTTGGAATTAAGGGGGATTTACTTAAATTCTGTATTCTTTTTATGAGTTACATTCTGAAAACTTGTGAATGGATAATATAAAATCGTTGATACGTCCAAGACCAATTTCCAGGCCTCTTACTATATCTGCTTGGGGCAATTTGATGCCGCCTCAATGAGCTGATCTTGTAAATGTTTTTATACTTAATGATTACTATGTTCTCTGATATATCAGGTATGACCAATCAATATGCAGAGTAGTCTTTACTTGTAGTCACTTACTATATTCTAATGCCTTGTGTTAGTAAAGCAGGTGTTTCTAGAGAATAGGATTTAACTAGAATAAAATTGTAATCTGATTTGAGTTTGCAGATTTGATTGGATAGATCTTGAATATAAATTGAATCGATCTTAGAGCATCAAACTTGTTCTGGTATATTTATACTGATCTGAATATGCAAGATTTAGGAGTCTCCTTGGCCCATATATATCTGAAGGAGAAAGATCACAAAATGTCTTCTTATGATCTGTATTCAATATATGTTAATGGCTTGTGATCTGAAAGAACGAATCTGAATCTCAATTCTTATTCCCTGTTTTCATTCTTAAATCTTATTTGCTGATCTAAATTTGGTAGATGATGAATTCCCTATCTCCCGAGAGGATGGTTTTTTTCCTTATTAAATACCTCCATAATCGAAGTATTATGGTTTGAAAGCCAAGAGACACCTCAAAGATGAAAGGTTGCATAAGACACGTCTATCCCCTTATAGGGGATCACACCCATTTGTAACTGATTCTTAAATACATCTCTAACATACTAATGCTGTTGATTACTAACGATTATTTCTTACTCACCATTATCAGAAACAAATAATATTAATCTTAAAAAGGGTCAATTAAATATTTCATTGGTTCCACATATCGTTGATGGCCCTGTTTCTGTAATTTATATCTTAATGTAATTAAGCTATGCTATCATACTTTGTCCTCTGTTTCATCTTAGACTTAGTTTAGAATTGTAATGAACGGCTATAGTATATAATTGTCGCTCCTGTATGTAACAGTAGCTTGGGTAGCGATCATAATACATTATTTTAGTTTGACCACCGTTAATGTTCGCCAACAGTTGAGCATCAGATTTACATATGTATTGTGTTCGATATTAGTATTTCTTCCAATATAGAGTAGATTGTCCAATTATAGTCATAAGAAATGGAAGCTCCACAGGGCAGTTTATATCATGATTTTGTCTAATATTTATCGAGCTTACTCATTTCATTATTTATAATTATTTTATTATATATATATTATTTTGTTATTTATGTTATTATATTGAGTATTTTGACATTTAGATATATTATTAATGTATATTATATTAGTTATATCAATATGTTATATTATTATATTAATTATGTATCATTAATATGACATATTATATTGTGATAATATATCATATTATTATATTAATAATAGACTTATTATTATTAATCTATTTATTTATATTTGATTTATTATTATTTATATTGTAATTATATTAATATTTATTTATTTAATATTATCATCTATTTCGTAGGTCTTCTTTTGGAAAAGGGACATTGTGGTCCGCCCTTCCCCAAGATTGCTTGTCCTCAAACAATGAATCTTTCGTGTGGTGTCACCGATCTTCAACCGGATGGTCCTGAAATGACAATTTCAACTTGAGGTGAGAACTAGAATAGATTCACAAATATAAGTTTATCAGTTCTAAAGATCATAATATTTACTACCAAGAATAATTCAAAAGATGGAACTTATCTTGATCTACTATGATACTTTTCGTCTGTTAAGTATTGCCCTATTCCATGATGAGCCTTGACAAGTAATCCTAATCCTTGGGGAGAGTTCATAATTAGGTTCCAAGCTCTTTGGGGAGGACCTCCTAGGGCTCTAGTTACCTTAAAGCAATTCTAGAACGGTCCTCAAGCTATGTCACTATCCTATTACGACTTTCTCCTCCCAAAGCCTTTTGGATATCCTTCACTTAGTATATCCATCCTTATAATTTTTGGGAAAGACTTTATATTTCTCTCAATCCTTACGGGAGAGTCTGTGCTCGAGCTCTTAGCCCTTGTGGGAGGACTTTGTCGGGCTCTAGTTATCTCCTAATTAACTTAGAGCAGTCCTCAAGCTATGATACCATCTCCTCACGACTCTTCTCTCCTTAAGGCCTTATGGATATCCAAAATTTGGCATATCCATCCTTTTTAGAAGATAGATCTATCTCTCTTAGGCCTTCAGCGATGTAATCTATGCCTTGTAGTGGGGTGCCTTAGCAATCCTCTCTTAATCACAGTGTAGTAGGGTGCCCTACTAGCGGTTCTCCCTTAACTACCACTGCAAAAGGGTCCCCTTGGCGGTTCTCCCTCAACTACTTTTGCAATAGGGTGCCCTTAGTGGTTCTCCCTCAAATGCAGTGCACTAGGGTGCATTTATAGCAGTTCTCCCTTACCTACTGCTGCAATGGGATGCCCTTCACGATTCTCCCTTAATTGCAGCCTTGGTTACTTCTACAATAGGGTACCCTAGTGGTTCTCCCTTAACATACTACTATAATAGGGTTCCCTAGTGATTCTCCCTTAATTGCAACCTTGGGAAGGTGCTAGCAATAGGGTGCCCTTAGTAGTTATGCCTGAATTACAACTCAATAGGGTGCCCTTATAGTGATTTTCTCTCACTACTACTGCAATACGGTGCCCTTCGCGATTCTCCCTTAATTGCAGCCCTTTCCCCTCATTTAAATTATATCTTAAATGTCTATTAATAATCATAAAAAATTTATTGAGTACATAAATATATTATTTACTATTGCTATATTATCAAAATAAACCTCCAAATTGGTGTCACATCTATGGTTGAACCTCCTCGAAGCTCTAGTGGCTTCCTATTCCTTCATTCTTTGACTGGATGTTATCGAGACTGGCAGTCCCAACCGGTGCTAAGAGGGGAGGGGTGAATCAGCACCTCTTAAACTTTTCTCTTTAAATCTAGTGAAGTATACTTGTAACTGTAAGCCAAAACAGATTTAAGCATATAATGACACAATCACACAATGACACTAGATTTATCACGTGGAAACCTGGTTAGGGTGAAAACTACGGTGTGAGGAGACCTCACAAATTCTATACTCTTCTGGAGTACGCCCTGTTAGGAGCCTTCCCGGTTAAAGTATTAAAACGCACTGTTAGATGCGACCCGGTTAAGGGATTTATTACAATAAGGCCGGTTAGTTCCCGCCTGGTCAGAGGACTTAGAACACCTTGAAAGATGTCACCCGGTTAAGGGATTTGATACAAGGGACCTGTTAGAGTCCACCCAAATACTGGGATTTAACTATTGTAATTGCTAGAAAAAAATAGAAGGATTGACATTTTACAAGTGGTTTTGCATAGCCTGATAAGATCTTTGTTTGTGCTCAACTGAGAAGCATCACCGATTGCCGCGGGTGTGTTCTCTATTGTTTGTGCTTCTCTGCACACTCTTCTTTCTTTCTTCTTCTTACTTCTTTTCACCTTAGCTTCTTAAGCATACAGGTTCACTCTTTTACTCGGCAAAATGAAGGCAACTGAAGTTCTCAACAGGCAAAAGTATATATAGAGTTCTTGCCCTAACTTTATCTCTCATGCATGACCTAATCTTCAGATCCCTTACGGATACATCACTCAGTGGAGTGTCAATTTACTGAGGAAACATCCTAAGCATGCCCTTGCTTTATCTGCTTTATAAAGAAAACAATAGATGCGTGCCAAGCATCTTTCCTTTACAAGAGATAACGCTTTGTTTTAAAGCCACAGATTCCGGCTTTAATCCTCCAGACATGCCTCGAACCGATCACCAATTTAACTCAAAGCCTTCCGGATTTAGTGCAGAAAATCCCGGTCAAAGAGTTGGTTGAAACAGATAGTTGACTATGACTTCCTCGGTTCATACCGGAGTCATTACTAGGTCGGTTGAGATCCTCATGCTGTGAACAGGTAAGAGTCTTTGACCTGTCACAGTCCCTTTGTTTGCTTTACCGGTCGCACATTCCTCGGTTGTGTTATTGACATCGGTTTGTACTTTTAGTTTCTCTGTGCATGTCTACACCGGTTGTATCCTGGTCCTCGGTTGATGGCTGAATCCTCCTTTCCTTGACTGTATACATTAACCGGTTGCTGATGCTCTGTGTAGTGACCGGTTGCATCTGTTTACAATCATGTCTTTCTTGTATTTTGGTACTTTTTGCCAAACCTGCCTCTTTGCATACAGATCTCCTTGGATCTTTAGACTTTAGAGAGATGACAAATCTCTAGCATCTTTTGCCAATCAACGACAATATTTGTACCGGTAGTAGGCTTACCGGTTACCATTTCTTAATGCCAACAGAGACTCCCTTGATAATATTTTTTTTTCTTATGTGGAGTTCCTTCCATTTTTGTTCAAGTGTTGCTTCTAATTTATGGAGTTGATTCTTCCTTTCGCACTTATGTCTTGGTTCCCAAGGGCCTTTGCATCTGAAACATATACCTTTCTTCAACACGTCATCTTTCTGTTTGAGGGCTTCCTGCCTTGGCATTGGTGCCCCCTACTCCATCGTCCTTTGCAGCAATAACGTTCATTTTCTCTATTGTCTTTCCTTGAATCTTCGTACCTATGTTCTGTCTTAGGTGGGAAATTCTTAGTTCTTTCTTTTGAAGAATTTATTTGACCTTCTTAGCTTTTTGTATTGCTTCCACAAAGGTTTGTGGTTCAAGGGGTTTTACTATACTTTTATTTGACTCCTTAAGTCCTTAAACGAATAGATAGGTGAGTCTTCTTTGAGATAAATCAAGGACCAACATTCTCTTTTGCCTTGAGGGCTTGAGCCCGAGACAAGTTAAAGGCTCGGTCTGCAAACTTTGAGGGAGCCTATCAATGGTCTCTAAGCGCTTTGGAGATTGCCTCCAATGTCTTCTCTCATCTTTATAACTGAAGTAATAATAAGATCTGACCTATAATATGGATTGGAAACAGTCAATTTCTTAGTTCATTACTTATTCCTTATTTTTATTACAAATGTTATTGTTATATTAGCAGGGGACATCACAAATAACCATAAAACTAAAAGTATGCAGTCTTTGACCTAAGTGAAAATTACCCAAAACATACTATTTCAGGTAGTATGTACCTTATAAAATCCCAGCGGTATGTAAACTAGATTGTTAGAAAAATAAATGTCATTATTACGGTATCCCTAGTTGGCAGTCAAAATCTCATGTTTTTTGAGCTAGTTAGCAACCATACCCCACATCTCATGATTTTGCAACTACAAGAGCATAACCCAATCCCAAACAAGCACTGAACCCTACCCTCACCCTAGCTACAATAAGGATGCAAGCAGGTTTTATGTGCCTTCCAAGTCTTTCAATCCATTTGCAAATACGACATTCTTCCTCTTTCAGATAGCTCCAACACAATTATCAATTCATTGTCGCCATCAAGAGCTATCTTCAAGTTTCTTCATGTTATGAGTTACTAAGCACTTGAGAAAATTATATTATTCTATGAAAATGTCAAGTTATATTATTCTATGAAAATGTCTGTTTGCTACTCAATCTTAATGTAAAATTTAAATCATTCTACAGTGTCAGTATATAAACTGCATAAATAACAAAAATAATCAACAAAATAATTCCACAAAATATAATAATATATGCCACTAGATAACATAAGAAACAAGATGAGGAATCAAGACACGAAGTCACCAAAGACAGACCTGTAGTCTCCAGGTAAAACAGGATAAACATAATGGCAGGGCCACACTAGAACATCCAGCACTGCTGTTCTGATCGTATTCTGTACATAAATGACTAAATTAGCATTTTTTCAGCATCTTTACACAATTCACAATCAATAATTCCAACAGTAAACAGAAGACTTCAATAATCCAAAGATTAGGATTAATTTGTATGGAAAGCTTCTTGTACATCTACAATGCTATCAACTCCTGGTAATGCTTTGACGTCTCCACCTAGAACCTTTATATTGAAACCCATGTCTGGCTGCATTTGAACATCATACAGATTTGAATAAGTTTTCAAAAATGAACACAAAATAGATTATAGGATCAGTACTATTTTTTTAGGTTTGTTGATAAAGCTCAACAAATAATATATATGGCAAACCTACGAAAAACATTTGCAAAAACATAATGAGAGCCAGACGTCAAAAGCATAAAATGAAAAACCTGGAGGGAAGTAAAGATATAACCTTTCAAAAGGAAAACTAAAAACTAAAATGAGCTTCTCTAAACATAAAATTTGTCATTTTGATCATTAAGATAACTAAATTTTATGGTCCAAACGAGAAATGTTCCTGTTAGACAATCATTTTAATTTTTAACAGTAACTTAATACAGTAAACATTTTATCATTAACAGATATCCAAATTTCTCCAAGAAATTGAAATTTATAATGTTTCTCTAAAAAGGGCACTAATGTCTCACAAGATAGAATGTTCAAATCCAGGACATGAACTTGAAATTGTAGAGGGGTGGAAAAACAATCTTTACAACCATATTGAAAAAGAAGATATACTCATCATGTATTCTTATAAGAAATTATAAACAGACCCTACAATTCCTCAGTAGAGTTATATGCAAGATCAAGCTCCAACCAAGGCAAATATAATATCTGTGGCCTTGGTATCTCATGGTTTTTCTTTTTTATTGCTTTTATTAGCACTTATACTTTTCTTCGCAACAGCAATGTGGAAACAAAAACAAGAAGGTTTCAGAACTGTGTTCAGACAGATCCTTTTGCATATTTAGCAATTGAGATTGTGATTATAAGGCCTTTTGGGCCAGACATATACCCGGAAATAAGTAATACTCCAGCTTTTGGTAAGCCCAGTCAACTATTGATTCATAAACAAGAACACATCTTCCAGAAAACTAGACTAGTGCCTGCTTAGTTACTCATAAACAGAGTGATTTTTCACAATTGCTGGGAATAATTATTGATGGGAATATGATAATGTTGTCCTCAATTTTGACATCACAAAATCAGGGCAACCCTATGCAATTTTCTCATGGATTCGTAAGTGCATCCTCTTTATCTCGGCATATAGATATGGTGTCATGAAGGCATGTTTGTCATCCTAGAATTATACTTTATATAGCCTTATCTATACATTCTTTTCGAAGATTTCCGTCAAGTTTTATCCCTCAAATGCTTGTCAGAATGAGTTTTTCTTCTCTGACTACAAGCACTTGATTTTTAGCAATCTTCGCGTTTAATCTTCGTTTTTATCCTTCTTGAAGAAGTTTTTAATCTTGTTTTTTCCCTTAAGTCAATGGCCCTTTGAATTCCGCTCATTTCGAGCTATCTTAGTCTTCGATTGGAGTTGTCTAGCTCAAGTTATAGAGGGAAAAGTGGGGTTTTTCAGGGCAACTACATATTTTATTAAAATCTTCCAAAAGTCAACTTTTTGATGACAATTGCACGTAATAAAATTATTTTTAAAATTTAAAGTGGATTTTGGCATCCATTTTTAATTTTCAGCTGATTCTGAGTTGATATAATCATAGTTGTTAATGTTTTATGAAAAATAGTCTTTTTAAATCTATTTTCATGTTACTTTATCAAGAACTACGGTTATTAATTTAATTTTAATTACATGAGATGTTTTTAAGTGCAAAGGTGGGTTTTTCATTATTCATTGCATACATCCATATGCATAATACCCATTAAAAAACACTCTCAAGTCCTAAAATGCAAGTTAGTGAGGTTTTTGAATGCAGTTACATATTTTTAATTAAAAATATGTTACTTAATATGTGGTAAGTGGGGAATTTAGACTCATTTACATATGCATTTTTAGACAAATATACTTTTACCTCTCAAAAGCACATTATTACTCTTTAGTGGGGATTTCAAACTCCAAAACATGTTTTTGGCTTTTGTAAAAATAATTAAATGCTAGATGGCAATTTTGGGTGTAAGAACACATGTTCTTGTGTTTTTAAAACCCGTTTTTATGTTGTCTAGTGTTTGGTGGAGTTATGAGTTTAAAAGACGTGTTTCTTCCCTTCAAAAGACCGTTATTGACTCTTTTGATTATATTTGCCAAAGCTTCAATGCTGGGTGGCGATTTTGAGTCTTGAAACCATTTTTATATGCTGCTTGTTGGGTGGCGATTTCTACCTCCAAAACATATGTTATTTGCTCATAAAAACGTATTCCAACTTAATGCATTATGAGTGGCACTTTTGGAGGAGAAAACATATCGTTTTTACATGTTTCTCCCTTTGCAAAACACGTTTTGTTCTAAATGCTTACTAGTGGCGATTTTTGCCTCATAAGCATATGCTTTTGGTTCATCTCCAGCCCGTTTTTCTATCATTTTTCCTCAAAAACGGGTCACTAAAGATCAAAAACATCATTCAATCCAAACATTTTCAGTCAAGGCGGATTCTAGGGTAAGGAGATTTCATTTTTAGTTTGTTTTTTGTTATTTTTAAATGGATTTAAAACCCTAGGCGCCGTTTTTGAAAGCATTCGCATATGTGTTGGATTTGGTCAAATTAGTTGCTATTATTTTGCAAATCTTTTCTCTTTGATTCAACACTTGTCAAGTTTCGATTCTTGACTCAAACAAACATTTATTTTTGGGAGAGTGAGTCAAGGATTGAAGTCTATATAACTCTTCTTTTCAATCATTAGTAAATTAGAAAATCTTCATGATCTTATTCAGATTTTTCAAAGATTGCAAGGGACTTCTTCCTTTGTCTTGTGTAGAAGAGAGGTAAGTTTTCTTGTATGGTTTTTGAAGATGTCTATATGCAAATCATTTCATTTTCAGATTTCCATTTGCTCTATGTCATATTTTGTGTTTCTTCTTCTTCCATCTTCATTTCTGCAAGTTGCATATGCAAAATATTTCATCTTTTTGGATATGCAGTCGGGACCAAAAACCCCATTCTTGAATAAAAATCATTGAAGAAGGAAAGCTCGTTTTGCAACATACTTCATGCACATTTAATGTGACTTCACTCCCAAAAAACCCACCTACATAAGCCTTTTTATATTCATTGAAACCACTGTCACTTGACTTAAAACTCATGATGGTGGAAAATCTTTGTTTCATTATAAAGGAAGTATCACATCCCTTCATTTGCATACACATTTCCTCCCATGCTTTTTTCTGTCAGCATATGCAGTCACCTCTAAGAAACCTGTTTTTGGGTTTTTCATGATATTTTCAAGCTAAAACTCATTCGTTCTTCCGCTGTCCCATCATTTCCAGTCATATGCAGAAATATCACAACTCGCATTTTTGTGTTTAAAAGAGTGCAATGGATCCATCCTTTGAAGATGTTCTTATATTTTGGAATTTTTATGTCACAGTTGCTTGCGCCCATAATCTTGCTATGTCAAACGAGATTGTACCAGGTAAAGGTAAAGAGAAGAAGAAAATGAAATACCAATATGATCAGCATCATAATTCTATTCCTCCTTCACAAGTTGTCTTCTATTGTGAAGATATCAAAGACACAAATATTGCACATATGAACATTGATGATTTCCTCAGAAGAGTGGATGTTGCTGCAACAAAGGATATGTTTTGCATAAAGCAAAGTAGCATACATAGGGTTTCTACTTTTCCTTTGGCTTCTCTTGAACCAGAGTTCGTGTTTGCTTGTGCCAAGAATTTTGATTACTCATCCAAAACTATCAGAGGTCATGATGGAAACACTATCATTAGTCTAGATCCTGAGACTTGATAGAATCTTCCGGGTTCCTCCTGCTCCGTTGGTCACTAATAGTTCAAAGAAGAAAGCTTTGGATAGATGGAATGAAGATACATCATATTGCATCAGATATGTTAATGATAATTGGTTGATCAACAAGAGGCCGAATCTTGTGAGATGGCCTAAGGGGGTGCGCTACACAGATTTCCAGGAGGAAATCAATGATCTTATCACCTTGTTCTCAATCGTATTGGAGGCCTTAAAAATTCTAATACCTTTGAGCCTTGGATGTATAAATATATCTCCCTTATTGTCAAAAGTAAACAAAAGAAGATCTTTTGGGGAGAAATGATTAGTGATGTCCTCTGTCAGCAATTATCTCAAGTCACTACCACTGGATATTCTACATGAATTCTTACTTGGTGTATATTGCTGCTGCCCTAGTTTTTTTCAGGACTTACTACCAAGGGAGATAGAACATCGGTACCTGTTTGGGAATATTATGATCACCTACCTCTAAGGGTCAGTAGAGTACACTATCGCAGAGTGCAAGATGCTTTCTATGGGTATTACACGTGCTTGTTTGAGAAGGAGCTTTCAAATAAGCGAGTATCAGATGAAGAGTGGATCAAAGTTAATGAATATGGTTGTCTTTTCTTACAGTTCCCAAACTTCACATAAATGCGAGTTGGGTGTTTCAGAGGAGAGTCATACACACTCCCACGATATCCTATTGACATAATCATTTTCATGGAGTTGGCAAGGCAGCTCATGTCAGTGCAGGCATACCAGTCAACCTTGCATAGACTTACGGTAGGGATTTCTTCAAAGAATCCCTTTAAGATTGGTGGTTATTCTTTAGATATTGTTCCCAAGGAAAAGAACATGGAATTCGAACTTCAAAGGATCACACTGAAAAAGTTTGTGTCCGGGAGTTGTTTTGATTGGAGAGGCCTTAATGACAAGATGAGGAGGCGATTTATTCATGTACATCGCCTCGAGGATATATGAATTGATTTGGAAATAGAGATAGATATCCGGAAGATGGACTATTGTCGTTTAACTATCAAGCAAATCATTGATTTCAACCTTGCAGAGATTCCTCCTGGCGTTGTTGATGATAATGACATCCTTGATCCACATTATACAAAACATCATGTAGAGAATTTTCCCATTCTTCCTCTAGTATGATCATCTAAGGAGAGTACATCTACATGGGATCGTTTCCAATCAATTCTTGCTAATACCAATATTTAATTAAAAAGAAGAAGTTTGAAGTGTATCAAAATCAAGCATGGTAAAGACTTTGATCCTGCTGGTCCAATTGGTTTAAGATTGGAAATCAAAGGGAACAGGTAAAGATGGTGCGTCTACCTCAGTGTCAAAACTTCCAGCTACATCCATTCCAAAGCTTTTCATCAAAGGAGGTAAACTTATAGGAAGGGTAATTGAGATGAAGACCGTACAACCCCAAAAGATCCAAATTGATTCTAGTGAAGATGAAATGCTATAGTCAATTAAGGTAACCTCCATTGTACCTCCTCCTTTGGATGTATCAGTTGCTACTACACTTCCTGATTCTTCTCCTGTGTCAGATGAATCACCTGATTCACCGTTAGATACAGTTATGAACGCATTCTCCACAAAACAAGCACCTTCACCACAAGATTCAGTGTTGATAACCCAAGCTCTTCCTATTTCATCAATTGCTCCAACAATCTTGTCAGTAGATCAATATCAGGGTTTTTGACACATTCTATAACTAGCCCCTCCATGGCAATTTCATTTGTGACAATAATGGATACCAGTTCAGCACAATTTGAGTAGTTTATGGCTGAGGTAACTTGCAATAGCCCTACTCCAGTGGCTATTCAGACAGAGACTCCTCCCATTGTGACCATAGTTGCACAAGATAATTCAGTCACTACATTGGTTACTACATCTGCGGCAGAATCTTCATCTTTCTCCCTTCCTCCATGGCTCAGCATAATCACTTAGAAAATAAAGAAGCACAATTTGAGCAGTTTATGGCTGAGGTAACTCGCAATAGCCCTAATCCATTGGCTATTCAGACAGAGACTCCTCCCATTGTAACCACAGTTGCACAAGATAATTCAGTCACTACATTGGTTACTACATCTGCGACAGAATCTTCATCTTTCTCCCTTCCTCCATGACTCTAACATAATCACTCAGAAAAGAAAGAAGGAAGAAATTCCACCTGAAGATCATGATTGCAAGCAAGTTGTTAAGACCAAGGCCCCTAAGAACAAAAAAGCGAAGATGGTTTCAAAGGTCGTGGTTGACATTAATGAGGTCAAGTATGCAGAAGTAGCTCAACCTCTTGTTGGTAAACCCACAGAAGAAATGCAAGCCACAAATTACAAGTTCAGGAGGATTGTGTTAATATTTGTGGCCTTTTCGGAAAGATCAATGACATCAACATACATCTCATAAGTTATTATATTAAACTCTAAATGAAAGATAAGAAACATTTTGTATTGTCCTAGAGGGACGACTTCATACTGTCCTAGAGGGAAAACTTCATACTATCCACAAGGGACGACTTGAGTTAATTTTATGTGAAATAATTCTTGTCGATTCTGGTCGTCCCTTACCATTGAAGTTGAGGATGTCTTCACACATATATATATATGTGTGTCTTGTGGTGTGAATTATCTAAGGCATCGAAGACATAACATGCTAAGGAAATTCATACCTCAAGCAGACCTATTCAGACCTGATTTGCAGCAGTCATACATTACATATGAATTTAATCATTTCGCATTCATTATAGAAGGAAATCTGGAGCAGTCTACTGGATGATCATTGAGGACAAATTCAAGGAGAATTGGACAGCATAAACTAAGTACTTTTTCTTCATGTCTTTGTTAATACCTTATTATGTTTTAGTTTTAAAAGAACACATATAGATTGCAAACCCTAGGTAGAAAACTGAAAATATAAACATGGTATCAGAGCTATGGTGGGAAAAAGATCATTCAGATTTAAGGGATTCAATCTTATCTTTTAAAACCTCCAAATTGGGCCTATAGTTATTACATCTACATTCAACTCATGTAAACTACTCCTTCATGATTTCTTCAAATAAATCTGATTCGATTATCATCAAGGCTCTGCCAATACACTAGAAAGGTAAGTTGGTAAGGCAACAAACATCTTATAGAGGGCAGAGAATATCATATGCAAGCGATTTATCTAATATTCACAAAATCTGGGCAGCTTCATGGCGATCTAAGCACATATCTAGGTCTGATCTAATTACACCTAGCTGTCCAAACAATATAAATTCAGGACTGCAATATATACAAAATCCGGTGAGCATGCGAAGATTTACGTCTAGTGAATACTATCTATATGAACACAGCTGAAGTGTGATCGACAAATAATCCACAGCATATAAGATATTCATGCAGTCAAAACATTTATGATCTTCTACTTTGAGAGGCTACTTGAACTTCAGGTCATAGATTTGCTTCACTATTCGGAGATCCTCATCAAATCAAATTAATACATATTAATATCTACATTTTTGCTTGGAATTCAAGTACCTATTATTGATAGACAAGTGTTCAAGGTTGCAAACATGGGTATAATCATATCAACTCATCGAACTTCAAGAATGGGAGAAGGGTGCGAAGATACAAACATATATATAAAAGAACAATGCAGAGGATTCGAAAGGGAACCTACGTAAACCAAATAAGAGGGTGGTCCTACAATAACAACTTTAGAATACTTAATGTTATATGCTGGGAGAATATTCTATGGGCAAGAGAATAATACAAATTTAGTGAATTCATCACCATCACAAGGACTTACAACGTATATTTTTGGAGAAAATATGAAAACTTCAATATTGGATATCGCCTTTGTCTAAGATGAATTTAAGTCTTGTGGATTTAGATAGGAAGAATACGATTATTCAACGAAAAGATATTTGAATAATATGCAGAATTGTCAATCAATAATTTCGAATTTGATAACATTACAGAGATAAATAAGGGACCTTAGTCAATAACGTCTCTGCTGAAGATAATCACAAGACCATGTGAGCAACCATTGCTGCTACTACTTATTGTTGTTACACTCAACCATTATGAATGCTAATAAGGGTCTGTTAATGCACAATGGTATGAATCTCGGTGTAGCCTATGAATTTAGCCTCGGTATGAATAATGGTAGAGCAAATTATATATTCTATGGGTCGGAATACTAAAATTAGCAGAGAGAATCAGAATTGATTCAACACGGGTAAAAGAAAGTCAAGTCATATGAGAAGTATGGGAGTTATAGTCAGGTCAAGAAACCAACTCGGGAAATTATGTAAGGTCCTAGTTGAGAAGCATCATCCTTTGCTCTAAATATCAAACAAGCATCGGATACAGTTTAACACCTATGGTAATGATTTTGACATAGCAATTTATGAGTGCCTCAATTCATTAATTTCAACCTCGAAAACATCTGTACTGTCAGAGGTCCTATACTTGCTGTAAGAAGGATCGGGTATTAATCTCAAGTTGACAGCTCACTGAGGATATATATGGCAGCTAGTCATTACTCTGCAATTGGACCAATGAATAGATTGGCCGTCTTTCTTGTCCTAATAGAAGAGTATATAATATAATTGCATATTTTAAATGTTAAACAATGCTATATCTCCACAATACATCCATTAACTTTTCCCGTTGTAGACAAAGGAGATAGAAACCTTAGGAACAAAAGAAAGAGAGATTATCAAATCAAGAAAGAAGGGAACTCTCACAATAATGGATGGAGAGGGAGGAACTATCAAAACAACAAATTTCAAAGGAGAGATCTCTCTAAGGTACAATGCTAGATGTGACAAATTTGGTCACAAGGCAGCAAGTATGAGGATGTCTTCACACATATATATGTGTGTCTTGTGGTGCAAATTATCTAAGGCATAGAAGACATAACATGCTATGGAAATTCATACCTCAAGCAGACCTATTCAGACCTGATTTGCATCAATCATACATTACATATGAATTTAATCATTTTGCATTCATTATAAAAGGAAATCTGGAGCAGTCTACTAGATGATCATTCAGGACAAATTCAAGGAGAATTGGACAGCATAAACCATGTACTATCTCTTCACGTCTTTGTCAATACCTTATTATGTTTTGGTTTTAAAAGAACACCTGTAGATTGAAAACCCTAGGTAGAAATCTGAAAATATTAACAAATTGAACTTGGAAAGCAAACATGTCTGGGCTGTCAACAAGATGCACAATATGCAGTGGGTTTACTCACTCTGAGGAATGATAGATTGTGGGAAAAGAAGAATAGATTGAGGGAGGAGAACGCACGACTTCTAGACATCATAGAAAAAATGAAGTCTTCTTGTTTACCAGTTAATCCTGAGCATACAAGGCAAGTGCAGAGGAAAGCAAAGGCCACAGATAAATGGGGCAGTTGTTTGGAATCACAAGGCCTACAAGTGATTCAAGATGTTTTGAAGATTTGTAAACAGGGAAGAGAAGTTTTGGCCAAGCTGAATGAGCTCATTACTTCTTTCAATCAGCAACTCAATTTCCTGGATGCAGATCTTGATGTCTAGAGGAGCATGACAAAAGTTAATCTGGGTGTTCATTGTGATTGTAAAATCATTTCTTCAGCAAAAATGTACTATAATTATCTACATCTAATGGTTAATAAGGAACAAATTATGCAAGGGCTGATGACAGAAAGTAATGAAGCAGTGGAACACCTTAATAGCTATGAGAGCGTGATGAATGGTTGCTTTCATCAATTCAAGTGCCAATTAATCACTGAAGGTGGTGAACTTGTTGAAGATAAAGATGTTTTGGCAATATTCACAAGAGTTATTCACCTACAACTAAAGGCAGATAAATTTGACTTCAGCATGATTGATACACTAACCAGCTACAAAACTTCACTGGATAGTCTACAAAACCATCTGATTGAGTATAGGAATGCTATCTCTGAAAGTGCAAGCTTAATTCAAAAAGTAACGGTTATTGCACAGCATACAAGAGGACCAAATGAAGTAGTTGTCCGTGAATCCTTGCAAAACTTTGTGTTCGCACTAACCGGTAAGAATGTAACTGGTACATGGAAAACTGGTTTAGTCATTGATTGGCAAAGAGGTGTTGTCAGTTATGACTAGGGAGGTTCACAGTGTTGTTCAGTCAGGAACCAACGACAGGTCAAGTTACAACTGACAATAATAAGCGCAGGGAGACCAGTGACACATAGTAATAAAGCTCTAACTGATCATCAAGGCAACCGGTCACTGAGGAAGGTGCAACCGGTAACAGGAACCGAGGAACCAAGGATGCAACCGATACAACCAGAGGAAGGTATGGTGACAAGTTAAGGTTCTTGCCTATGCACAACCTAAGGATATAAACCGATCAGTGAAGATTTTGTCACGACTGATGAACCAAGGAAAGTCACAGTCGACAAACGGTTGTTTGACTCTTTGACCGTGATTTGTTTCACGAAATCCTGAAGACTTTGTGTTATCAAGACGATTTGTGCAAGGCGCAATTGAGGGTTTTAATGTCGGATTTTGTGGCATTAAAACATGTAGAAAACTCTAGTGAAGGAAAGCTTGTGTTACGCATCTGTCTTTTCCTTCATAAAGCAGAAAAAGCACATGGCATGTATCGGTTGTTTCCTTAGTGAACTGAGACTCCACTAGGTGATGGATCCGAAGGTGATCTTTAAATAGGTTGTGCATGTAAAAAGCAGAAAGGGCGAGAAGTCTATATATTCCTCAGCGTGTGAAGAATATTGTTTGCCTTCATTCTGCCAAAGAAAAGAGTGAACCTGTAAGCTGAAAGAAGCTACGAAAAGGTGAAGACAAGAAGAAGAGTGCACAAGAAAACACAACAACTAAGGAGAACATACCTGTAGTGACTGGTGATGATTCTCAATTTAAGAAGAACAACGATCTTATCAGACTCAACAAAGCCATTCTTAGAAGATCAAAACCTCTATTGCTCTCTAACAATTGCAATAGCAAAATCCCAATATTTTGGGTGGACATTAACAAGTCTCTTGTATTAAATCTCTTAACCGGGTGACATTTGTTTAGGTGTTCTAAGTCCTCTAACCAGGCAGGTTCTAACAGGCCTTACAATCTAAAATCCCTTAACCGGATCGCATCTAACAGTGCGTTTGTAATTGTGTAACAGGGAAGGCTCCTTACGAGGCGCACTTCAAAAGAGTGCAAAATTTGTGAGGTTTCCTTCGCTGTGGTTTTCTCCCGATTTGGCTTTCCACGTGATAAATCTAGTGTTGTTTACTGTTGGTTTGTGTGATTGCTACTTTTGTGATAGAATCTATTCTGCTTATAGTTTAGTTAGAGTATATCAGATTTAGTACTAAAATTTTAGTGGGTGTTGATTCACCCCTCCCCTCTCAACACCGGTTGGGACCATCAATTGGTATCAGAGCCAAGTTCCTTTTCTAAGCCACTTAACCGCAACAGGGAAAAGCTCCAATGATGAGAAAGGAAGGACCAAAGTTTTCCAAGGAAAACTTCACCTTATGGTGCAGCAGAATGAAGCTGTACATGAAGACAACCGGAGATCAATACTGGAATCATGTAATCAATAATTACACTGAACCCACCAGTACCTTGACGCATGATCAACAAAAGATCAGCACAGAACACACAGTTGCAATGGATATGATAGCATGTACGTTACCTGATCATGAATATGCAGAGATTGAAAATCTGACTATTGCTTGCAAGATGTGGGCTAAGCTACAAACTGTGTATGGTGGTGACCCACATGTTCAAAGAGCAAAGATAGAGAGCCTCAGAGGAAAATATGATGATATGAGGATGAATGAAGGAGAGGATATTGAGCACTACAGCAATAGAATCAAAAAAGTGATAAGTGTTGTCAATCAGGATTGTGCCTATAGCTTGATGCGGAATCTAGCTATCCTGTTGAAACATGGAAATGTTCTCACTGATGGAGACGAGAACGAATCTCCGGATTCTAGGCCGGTTCCTCCTGGATTTGGAATATCACTTGTGGCTAAATTTGTATAGGGAAAGGGATGAAAGAAACAACGTAATGAATTATAAACCTAAACAAGGTGATACACCAATAAATGATATGTAACTTAAATTAATCCAACATAGATCTTTTAAGATAACTATGGCTCTCAGTACCCAGACAAACATGCAACTACAAAAGTGTTTCTATGTAAGGACCTACAATATTTTGCTTTGATAGGGAAGTAATACTTCGCCAATTTTCTGCAAAAAATTAGGACACAAACAAAAGACCTGTAATAGCAAGTATCAAGATTCGAAAATGTAACAAGGAATGCAGCTTAGATGAAGGCTAACACAACATCAAAGCGAATAAACTCACAGTATTACACTACAATCAATGAGAAGGAACCACTATCTTTATATATCAATGCTGGAAAAAATCTCTACTATAATTGCCTTACAATTCTCTCTCAAGTTTGCGATATGCAAAACAAGTGAGCCAAAAGAAAGCCTCAATAATGAGGTGAAAATAAGATAAATAGATCTCTCAAAACCCTAACTCGTATGAATGAGAAAACCCTCCAAAATGAGGAGTCAAACTATCAAAAAATGAAGTCAAAGTGGCCCTTGAACTCCCTCAAGTCATGCCACTCAAAATCCCCTCAAAATTGCTCCAAATCCTTAAAAAATCATGCATATATGTGGGGGTCGGATATGAAAGAAAAACCTATCAAAACATGAGCCTAACTGTTAGAAACCAAGAGTGAACTACTCCAAAGAGACCCTCAACTGATACTATCTGATGAACTCAAAGTGACTGGACCTGTCCCTAAACTGCCTCCAGAACTGAACATAACTGAAAAGCTCCTCCTTTATCAAAATGATGATCTCAACCTTGACTATATACTTATTTATTTCATATATTCTGCAAAAAATTTATATATATTTTTCCAAACTATAATCAATCTATTTAATATCTAATAAATAACAAACTTATATATAAATATATAAATAGAATAAAATTCTATTTAATATATCTAGTTCTAAGTTAAAGTTTGGTCTCTATTAAGTATTAAATAAATTGAATAGAATATCAAATTTAATTTTAACAATATAAATTATAATATAGCTCCATCTAAATTAAATAGATAATGAATTTATCTATTTAATTTAAATAGAACTTGGAGTATAGATTATATAGTGTTAAAATTAAATTTAAAAGGAACAATATATATAAAAATTAGTGCCTAATATATTAATAAAAAAGATATACAATCAACACTTTGAATACCTAATTCCAACATGCATAATAACTCAAAATTTGATTTATGGTCAACATGACCCTTTGAAATATCTGCTATCTTTTAACAAGGCATGTGACAACCTCATGCGTGGCATGCTGAGGAGGTTTCATATTCTGTTGTCTAGCGGACTCCAAATGTTATGAAAAAGAGCAAAGTCATTTCTTTATACCTCATTTGTATCCATACTTAGGCATTTTTTGCACTTCGAAGAAGAGGAGATAGGGTTATGCTGCCGCCGCCATGCATCTCTAGTAGTTACCTCTGGTTTTTCTTGCTTCTGTTGCTGGTTATTGGGCATTTGATGCCGTCTTTTCTTCTTTGGCGTGGCTGGGAAGAAATCTCTGTCATTTTCATGTCTTCTGCTGGCATTTTCATATATTGACGGCTGCTTTCTTTGACACCCTTGCTCTCTTCCATGAGGGTTTGGAAAAAAAATTTCTGTGAGACTCACTGCCGTTATCTCATTCAGCCATAACACTGTAAACATAAGATGTCTTGAATTTTAAGTCCGCTTTTGAGACTCACTAGTCACCATGAGGATTTGAAAGTCATCTCTAATGAGCTGAGGTTTCCTTCTTAAAGGTATTACACACTCACCATAATGGGTAAGTTTATTTGTTGTTTTATTGCTTACTGGCACTTACCTTTTGATATTTTCTGATTTGGGTTTATCTACTTTGCAAATAATCCTGGGTTTTTACCTGTTATTCCATAATGTTTGAGAGATTCTCTGCTAAATTTGTATAGTCTTTGTATTTACAGGTTCACCTTCCAACAATATATAGCTTGGCTTATCATTTCCCTTTTGAATTCGGCCCTGACTTGTGCTGACAGCTGAAATATATAAATGTTAAACATATATGTTTTATACCTACGTAAAAAACTAGGCTTAATTTATTTGCATTTGGTATAAACTTATCTCTTTGCTGGTTCCATAAAATATATAGCCAAAACTTGAACTGTCATTTCTTTTTTGCTTTTAAAAAAAAATGTTGCAGATTTTCCCTCAACTTGCATAAATCTGGGCTTGCTTTATTCATTGTCTCTGCATTTACATACTGAAAACTGGGTTATTATTTCTCTTATGTAAAATGATAGATATCTTGTTATTTTGTTGCCCCTTCTTCCTTTCCTTGCTGTGACTGATCACAACTAGCAATTCCCGGGCTTTCACCTGTTAACATACTTCTAGTCATTCAGCTTCCACTGTTGTAAATTTTTGGCTCTTGTATTGTACTGTTCAAATCTGAATTCATTATGATTCATTTGTGTCTTCTTCATAGATCTAAACAGCAGCCACCATATTTTATTCTGTCAGCTGGGCTATAGTTCCCTTATGGTCTTTGAAGATGTACATGAAAACATATTTATGCTGCTGTTTATCGCTTTCACCATGCTTACTGTAAATGATTTGTAGTGTAGTTGATTCTGGGTCTCTATCTTTATCAGCAACTCATTCTGGGCTTTTATCTTTGCATAAATTTTAAAGTTTCTTGAAAGCTTTCTGTTAACATTCCTTCCTTGCATAAAATTTGAACTGTTATCTCTGCATAAATGATACTGAAAATTTGAACCATATTATCTATATGGTGTAAATAGATATACTTTTCATTTATATAACAATATGAGTTTAATTTGAACTCACTGTCTTCCTCTTTCCTTGAAAAATTCTTGCACTGTGTTTCCCTTTTAGGAAACACATCCCTTATAACAGTAGCATTAATATTTATTCATTGTGACTACATATCTGCTGCCCACTGTTAATGACTATTTTCTGTTCTTTATCTGATTTGTTGTATAACCATTTTGTTATATATACAGTTTCTTTGTGCAAAAAATAGAAGTCAATCAGCATGTACATTGTTTATTCAGCTTTTTTCTGTAAACATCACCCATAAATATCATTGAAAAATGTAGAAACCGTACCTTCAGAACAGTAAACATACATGTTACCACTTGCTGTCATTTATTACTTTGAATATGGTTGTATCTATTCCAATATTTAGGATAAAAATCTGCAATGTTTACTTGATCTTCTCAACAGATCTTGAAGTTTTCCATAATTGTCAATGCAACAGGATTTCTTATATATGCATATTATAACAGCAGCATTATTATCATTCTCTCTCGACACTTGTAGATTGATTAATTCTTTAGAATAAATAATCTGACTGATACCAATCAATGAACAAAACTTACAAACATACTATTTCAACTTGAAATGATGTAACACTTCTGTGAAATCATACCAGACTAAAACAGCATAAAAACCATTTTTCTTTGAAATATATCTTGCATACTTATCTCACTGTTGGTTTATAATTTTGTTCCCTCTATGGTAATATTTTGTTCTTAGCCTTTAATAATCATTGAAGTCTTCACCTTTCTCAGCATATTAAACTATCACTCATGGGGTCCGAGCACGGGCTCGTGACTCCCATAAGTCATATTCAAGTCATGAAATTCACTTTCTTTTCACTTTTTCTGCTTTGTTCCATTACAGAAAGAAATGAACAAACTCTTGTAACATTTGTAACCTTAATTTATTGGCTGGAAGGTTTCATGACGAAAGTCATGTCCCTTCAACAGCCTGCCTACTGTAGCTCCATGATTTGGCTAGAAGGTCTCATGCCTGAAACTTATGCATGTCCCCTCAACAAACTCCTCTAGTCCACCGGTCTTCATGTCTTTGCCTCTCCATAGCTTCAGTCGGAAAGTTTCATGCGTGAAATGTATGCACGTCCTTTCAACGACCTACTTAGCCTTCATACCTATTTGCACATGAAGCAAACAATGTTAGGAAATAAAGTGTTTCTGTGATGTGATCATTCTTTCCAGCAGCTTTATGATTTGCTTTCTGTTTTACATTTGTGTAAATGCAATCAGGTAGATAACTAGAAGATAGTTTAATCTTTCTCCATTGCTCAGTTCGCATGAACTAACCCAATTTATCGCTCTTCTTTTGCAGGATGACTTGGAATATCTCGGGATGCGGGATCAAAGATGCAACAGTGTCCTAACCTGTCTTTTATTTCTCTTTTTTTTTTTTTTGCATTTACAGAAATGTAAATTGTAATTTTAGTTCCTACACTTGATTTTTACATTCAATTTAAGAAACTGAAATGCATGCCTGCATTAACCTACTTCCACGGGATGTGTGGCCTCATATGAATTTTTCATTGTACATCTTTGAAAAGTACTTTCCATTCATGTTTTTGAGAGCAACCACTGCTTGTGTGGTTAATTTAAAGCTGTACTTTAATTTTCTGAAATTCATACATATCTACTATCTCTGTTAAACTCAAAAAATCTGAATAGTGTTTTGTTCAAAAATCTGCAATAAGTGTACCTTAATGTGATGTTCTGATGTTTTTAATTGTAATGTTGAACATGTACTTTCTTTCTCTGAATTTTTTTTTTAACATTCTGAAATTTAAAACAGCAACTCTTAAGTTCAAACTTCAACAGAAAACACTTGTCAGTTTATCAATTTAGTGTGAACTAAAATGATAACAATAAGCTCCATCAAAAGCATTGGAGGAACACTGAGTGAGGAAGATGTGATAAGCAAAATACTGAGAACACTAAGGCCACAATATGCTATCAAAATCTCAACCATACAGGAGCCCAGATTAGTGATGTCTCAAGTCACTCTTGACTCCCTAATCGGTAAGTTGACTGCATTTGAATTGAGGTAATTTTGATAACAGCTTACCCATGTTAGAAGCTACTTTTAAGTCCTCTGTTAATACGTCTTCCACCAAGAAAGGAAGAGAAACCGGTAATAGTTATACCGGTAAGGCTTGAAGTTGTTGAAAATCTACTCTCTGAAGAGATGGAGCAAGATGAGTTTGAAGCACTCATCGCAAAGAGATTTCCAAGAGGAAAAGGAAAGTACAAAGGTAAACTTCCACTAAAACGTTTTTCTTGCAATAAGATAGGACCCATTGTTGCAAGGTGTCCAAATAATGAAAATAAAAAAAAGACCAACCGATTCAAGAATAAAGAAAAGGAGTGCTACCTTGCTGAAGGAGTCACGGACAATGAATCTGAAGATTCTGATGATGAAGAAGTTGCTTTTGTTGCAATAAAAGAAGAAAGCCAAGTGATAAGTGAAATGGCACTTATCTCAAAATCTCATCAGTATGATGACTGGATCATTGACAGTGGATGCACTCACCACATGACTGGTGATAAGAACAAGTTCATGAGCCTAAAGCTCAATGATGGTGGATCGGTAACCTTTGGTAACAATGCTCCCTGTGCTATCAAAGGTAAACGCTCAATTGCACTAGGCAATGAAGCTGTATGCGAGGATGTGTACTGGGTGGAAGGACTCAAGTACAATCTAATTAGTGTAGCTCAATTAAATAACAAGGGATACCTGTTGGAGTTTAGGCAAGGTTCCTGTATTGTCAGGAACCAATCAGGAGCTCATGTTGCTACCGGTAGACAAAGTAAAGGGAGCTTGTTCTATCTAGACTCAACATAGAGCTTGCCTCATAGCATCGGCAAAAGGAGAAACAATCTGTCTTGTAACCAAAGAGGACAACAGTTGGCTGTGGCATAAGAGGCTCTACCACATAAACTTTGACAGCATTGTCAAAGTAAGCAAGAAGAAGTCAGTTAGAGGGCTTTCTGAGATTACAAAGCCTAATAGAGGTATTTGTAAAGATTGTCAATAAGGAAGGCTGACAGGAACAAGTTTCAGTAGTAAATCCTTATCTACTAAAAACATTCTAGATCTTGTACACACAAACCTATGTGGACCTATGAGGACGAAGAGCTACTATGGAGACAAGTACTTCATGCTCTTTGTAGATGATTTTTCAAAAATGATGTGGACACTCTTTCTTAGACAAAAATCTGAGGCCTTCCACATGTTCAAAATCTATAAGACTCGAGTGGGGAAGGAGACCGGTAAAAGCTTGAAGTGTCTAAGGTCAGATAGAGGAGGTGAATACACCTCTCAAGAATTCACTCACTACTATGAGGAATAGGAGATAAAGAAGCAGTTATCAACACCGAGAACCCCACAAAAAAATGGAGTCACTGAAAGAAGAAATGGGACTCTGATTGACTATGCAAGAACTCTTATGATTCAAAAGGATCTTCCCCATCACTTTTGGAGAGAACCAATCAGCACAACAATATATACACTGAAACAAGTTCAAGTAAGGAAAGGAACCGGTAAGACTCACTACGAGTTGCGCTTTGGTCACACTCCCAGTGTAGGCTATTTCAGAATTTTTGGCAGCAACTGTTACATCAAAAGAGATGTTTACTCTGGTAAGTTTGAGCCAAAAAGTGATGTAGGCATATTTCTGGGTTATTCCACCAAAAGTAAAGCCTACTGGTGTCTGAATAAGAGGACAGGAAAAATAGTTGAAAGCATTACTGTAAAGATAGATGAATATTTAGAACCAAAGGAGATCAGCAATGATAAATCAGACAGTCACCAAGAACATGATGTTGAGAATCATTTGGACTTTAATAAAATGATTGTTGTTGATGAATAAAAAGAGCAAGTAATCAGACCCTTGGAGCAGGGTAATGTCCCTAAGAACATAAGACCAAATCAAGATGATGAACAGGAAATTGTTCATGACCATGGTGAAGGTATTACTCAACCAGAAGACTTAGACCGGGAACACCGACCTATTCTGCCAAGGTATGTCACATATCACTCCAATGATAACATTATTGGTGACAAACATGCAAATACTCAGACCAGGAGGAAGGCAAGGAAAAGTATCTGCTTATGTTCAAGTATAGAGCCCAAAACCACCAGAGAGGCTCTGGAGGATGAAAACTGGGTCAAGGTAATGGAAGAAGAGACTGAGCCAATTGAGAAAAATGAATCATGGATTCTTCTCCCTAAACCCCAGGACAAGAATGTCATTGGGACCAAGTGGGTCTACAGAAACAAATTGAATGAAGAAGGAAACGTGGTAAGGAACAAAGCAAGATTAGTCTGCAAAGGATATGCACAAGAGGCAGGACTGGATTATGGTGAAACTTTTGCACTTGTGGCCAAACTAGGAGTGAGAATCCTACTTGCTTATGCTGCTCATAAAAGGTTCAAAGTATACCAAATGGATGTAAAGTCTGCATTTTTTAATGGTATAGTGGAGGAGGAAGTTTACATAGAACAGCCAAAAGACTTCTCATCCACTAAGAAGAGTAGTATGGTCTGTAAACTGAAGAAGACACTTTATGGGCTAAAACAAGCCCCAAGGACCTGGTATGAAAGGTTACACTCATACCTCCTAATCATAGGATTCACAAGAACATGAGATAACAACAAAATATATCTCAAGACTGGCAAAGAAGGGAACCTGATTGCTGAGATATTTGTGGATGACATCATCTTTGAAGGAGATGACAAAATAAGCAAAGACTTTGCTGAGGAGATGAAGAAAGAATTTGAAATGTCCATGATTGGAGCTATAAAGTTCTTCATTGGATTACAAGTCCATCAGCTCAAAGAAGGTATTTTTATTTCTCAGTCCAAGTATGTCAAAGAAATTCTTAAATCCTTTGGGCTAGAAGAGTCCAGACCAGTTGACACACCAATGATAACTAACCTCAAGTTATCAATGGAAGATGATGCAAAAGATGTAAATAAGACATTGTATTGGTCTATGATTGGCAAGTTACAGTATGCAGTGCATAGTAGACCTGATATTGCACATGCAGTAGGCATTATAGCAAGATTCTCTACTAATCCAAAAGAGGCACACTTAATAGCAGTGAAGAGAATTTTCAGATACCTGAGGGCATTGAGGAGTATGGCCTATGGTTTCCTCACAAGGGAGGTTTCGAGATAAAGGTATTTACTGATGCAGATTGGGTTGGTAATATTGATGACAGAAAGAGCACAAGAGGAGATGCATTCTTTCTTGGAGAAAGGATTGTGTCATGGACAAGTAAGAAGCAGAACTGCATTTCACAGTCCACAGCAGAAGCTGAGTATGTTGTTGTTGCAGTCAATTGCACACAGGTGATCTGGATCAAACAGATATTGGAAGGAATCAAGGAACAAATACCTGAACCAATTGCAATTTACTGTGACAGCACAAGTGCAATAAACATATCTAAAAATCCTGTCATGCACTCCAAAACAAAGCACATTGCTATAAAGTGTCATCTGACTAGCCTTCATAAAGGTGACAAAGGACGGCTGCTCGAAGGGGGAGCAGGCTTCATAAAGGTGGTCATCTGACTAGCTTTTGGCATTATTGTCGAAGGGGGAGATTATGACCGGTGAAGATCCGGTAAAGTTTTGCAATCAATGCCAAAGGGGGAGATTGTTGGCACTAACCAGTAAGAATGTAACCGGTACATGGAAAACTGGTTTAGTCATTGATTGGCAAAGAGGTGTTGCCAGTTATGACTATGGAGGTCCACACTATTGTTCAGTCAGGAACCAAGGATAGTGTTGGTTCCCAAAACCACAGATTGGAAATCCAAGAGTCTGCCAATTCTCCAATAGGATTCCAAATCAGTTCTGGCCAACAAACGAGAATAATTCAAATTCCCCTGCACTTTAGGCTTCGCTACACCTAGGCGGGTAAACCTTCACCTCGAACCTGATCACTTTCTTCAAGGTTTTTCTATATCGAATTTAAGCTTGTGAGTTCTCCGACTGGCAAATTCCTTGAACTTGATCAATATGAAATTGAATGCTGAATGTTTGAATTAAATGTTGTGTAATGATTATTAATAATGGATTTGAGGTTTGTAGGAAGGAATTGATAGATTTTCTGACTTCACATATAAACCCAATACTTCAAAAATAAAAAGACCAGTGCCTCTGCTCATTCAGGCAATAGAGTCAACTTCAATGAAGATTACGTACAACTTTATAATGTTTTGCGCACTTATACTACCAGTCAATTAAATAATCAAGATGCGACAGATCAAATATTTATGCAATCTTAAATTAGTCCAAATTGAACTTTAACTCTTCAGAGACAAACTGGACACAAATTCGAAAACAATTAAATATTTCACGACATCTGTGATGATCGAGTTTAAGATGCTATTGACCGTGTCCACTTATCTGATATTTAAATTGTATACAATATTCAAAAAAATAATTATAAAGGACGGTTCACCTGCAGTTTAATTCTCCACACCTTTAATAATAAACAAAAGACATTTTATTTTATTATTAAAATAAAATAAATGAAAAATAATAAAATAATTGAATTTATATTACAAAGACATATTTTTTCTCCTTATCCCTCCTTACAAATAAATATATATGTCTTTACTGCTTCTCCGAATATCTCTCCTTTTTTATTTCTAATTATACATCTCTTATTTATATGCTTTCTATCCAAAAGAAAGACGTGACTTTTGACTAGAAGAGTCACCCTTTACTAACTTCATATCTTCTGATTATTAAATTCTTCTATTATCGGTGATCAATTATTAAACTCATTGAACGAATCTCCTCACAACACATACCGATTAACTTCATCACTAAAATAATATCTTTCTTTTCATGGAGGTTATCGGCAATATAATTCCAATAGTAATATATCATACACAGTACCGTGATGAGTGAATAAATATTTAAACCTCATGATGCCTTGATGCATAACATGCGACTTTAATCAAGTATTTTGTATTCTCAGAAATCAACGGAACCCAATAAACTCTCTTCTTTCATTTTTTGATTCACGGGCTTTCTTGTGGGCATAATTTGAGAGTTCATTGCCGTAGGTACTACAAATGGTTCTATCTTCCAGGGCGTGACTTTCTCTAGCCTATGATATTTTTACATATATCACTTTATCTTCGTGTTCATGCCCTCAATGGTACTGTCCTGATTGTAATAATCTCCATTGTTTGTTGAAGCTTCTATTCGCTAGCTACAGGTGTCCGCTAAAGCATGGATAATAAAATATCTTTTGGTCCTTATGTGTCTTGTCATAAAACATCGATGATGCTTCTTTGGTTATGAAAAATTCACTCTCAATGATGAATGAAGTATTTGAAAGTCGTGGCTATACTCTCAACGGATGAAGGCATGGATATAGTCTGAAATCATATTCCAAACAGTCAATGATGTCGTCTCCCATTATCATTGCTATTTTCTGTCACTTCTTCAGTGTATGGAGTTGTCGTTGATGATTACTGCTTTCATCATTCCTTCGAAGTGTTGCCTTCATATCACTGTGTTAAACACACCTTCGAATACCTTATATCAATATCAACTTGACATTAATGACAATATATGGCTCAGTCTCTAAAGGAATTTGACTCTATCCACATCCAAGAAGAAATAAAGACCTTCATAAGACTTGTACTGTTCAAAACAACTTGATGTGCGAATTATATCCTTCTATTCTGAAATATCCTTTCGCATCCTAGACAATGATTTAGAACATTCCCATGTTATTTTTGATATCAGATACTTTTGTATGCATATATGAACCAGTTCCCTTTCCACATTCTTTTGATCATGACTTTTAGTGTTTTGAAGCATATTGTTTGAACATCAGTAGTGGGTAAGATCTGAAAATTGACCAATGAGTGCATGCATCAAATTGGCTTTTAGGATTGATGGGAACACGCTTAAAAATGAGGATTTACACATAGTCACACATGAAGATTCTCTCTTTGGCATAGTATTTGGGACTCTAAATTTTGCCAAAATTTAGAGTTCCATCAGATAGGTCAAGTTATAGTTGACAATAATAAGCGCAGGGAGACCTGTGACACATAGTAATAAAGCTCTAACTGATCATTAGGGCAACCGGTCACTGAGGAAGGTGCAACCGGTATCCGGTAACAAGAACCGAGGAACCAAGGATACAACCGGTACAACCAGAGGAAGGTATGTTGACAGGTTAAGGTTCTTGTCTGTGCACACACAACCTAAGGATATAAACCGATTGGTGAAGATTTTGTCACCACTGATGAACCGAGGAAAGTCACAGTCGACAAACAGTTGTTTGACTCTTTGACCGGGATTTGTTGCACGAAATCCGGAAGACTTTATGTTATCAAGACGATTTGTGCAAGGTGCAATTGAGGGTTTTAATGCCGGAGTTTGTGGCATTAAAACATGTAGAAAACTCTAGTGAAGGAAAGCTTGTGTCACGCATGTCTTTTCCTTTATAAAGCAGAAAAAGCACATGGCATGCATCAGGTGTTTCTTTGGTGAATTGAGACTCCACTGGGTGATGGATCCGAAGGTGATCTTTAAACACGTCGTGCATGTAAAAAGAAGAAAGGGCAAGAAGTCTATATATTCCTTAGCCTGTGAAGAATATTGTTTGCCTTCATTCTGCCAAAGAACAGAGTGAACTTGTAAGCTGAAAGAAGCTACGAAAAGGTGAAGAGAAGAAGAAGAGTGTGCAAGGAAGCACAACAGCTAAGGAGAACATACCTGCAGTGATCGGTGATGATTCTCAATTGAAGAAGAACAACGATCTTATCAGGCTCAGCAAAGTCATTCTTAAAAGATCAAAACCTCTATTGCTCTCTGACAATTGCAATAGCAAAATCTCAGTATTTTGGATGGACATTAACAGATCCCTTGTATTAAATCTCTTAACTGGGTGACATCTGTTTAGGTGTTCTAAATCCTCTAACCAGGCAAGTTCTAACAGGCCTTACTATCTAAAATCTCTTAACTGGATTGCATCTAACAGTGCATTTGTAATCTTTTAATAGGGAAGGCTCCTTATAGGGCACACTTCAGAAGAGTGCAAAATTTGTGAGGTTTCCTTACACCGTGGTTTTCTCCCGATTTGGGTTTCTACGTGATAAATCTGGTGTTGTTTACTGTTGGTTTGTGTGATTGCTACTTTTGTGATAGAATCTATCATGCTTACAGTTTTGGTTAGAGTATATCAGATTTAGTACTAAAATTTTAGTGGGTGCTAATTCACCCCTCCCCTCTCAGCACTAGTTGGGACCATCAGTTTGGAGATTTTGTAGATACTTTATGAAGATGTTTTTAAAATGTCTCAGAAAGTTTATGCTTTAATAGAATAGATATTGTAGATTGTATATTGAAGCACAACTTTTGTAAATACAAGATAAACATGTACCTATATAACCGCTTCATACAATCAAGTTGCATATGCATTAAGAATGCAATTTTGAATAAGTCAAAGGTGTTTGGTTAGTTAGCTTTTGAATAAATCAAAGTGGTTGAGGATTTTCCCCTTTTCGCTCCACTTTTCTCTCTCCTCTTTGTTGGCATATTTAAGTTGTCATTGGTTAAGTCAAATGCAAAGATCATTCCCACCGGTACACCGAGAGACCACTCATACTCCTTAATAGGCACCGATATACTAAACAGATTATATGCACCGGTAGACTAAATAGAGGAGATGTACCGGTAGACCAAACAGAATACATAGTACTGGTCCTATAGTGCATACAGGGGGTCAAACTGGGTATAAGATTGATATCGGTCGACTGCATAATAATCTGCACCAGATTATATGGACTTGTCTGATTTAAAACCGGATTATACGGAGCATTCACCGTTTAGAACTGGAGTTAGCTTTTTAACAGGAGTCAGTTCTACTTCTACGCGGATGTTTCAAGGTAAACTCAAGATCGTCTCGCAAAGTTTTTTGCTACATGATTTTTAAGTGAGTTTACAGCTTGGCGGTTATATGAGTTAGGTTTAAATAAGATTAATTTCTTATAAATACAAGTCATAGGACACAAAAGAAGTGTTGTTGAGAATACAGAGCGGGAGAGAGATACCTTCTAAGAAGAAGCTACGGTCACAAGAGGTGAAAGGCAGAGAGGTTCAACAGCCAAGCTAAGCAGAAAGGTTAACAGGTATGATCTATTCAGACAGAAGGTGTCAATTCAGATCATTGCTTTTATTCTGTTAAAGCATATTCAAATCCCTCTATCAGGGTGAACCCTAATAGGTTCTTTGTATAAATTCTTTAACCGGGTAGCATCTTAATTGATGTTGAAAGTCCTTTAACAAGGTGGCTCCTAACAGAGTCAAGATCTTAACCGATCTTCTACCGAATCCCTTTACCAGGTAGCACTCTTGCAAGTGATTTGTAAGCTCTTAACCGGGAACCTTTATTACTGCAGTAGTGAAGTTGTGAGCTCTGGCTCACCGTGGTTTTTTCTTCTAACTAAGGGTTTCCACGTACATATGTTGTGTTGATCTGAGTATTTCTATTTCTGTTTATGAATGGTTAATTGCATGTTGTTTATTCTGCATGAATCTACAAACAAGGTTTAATTGAGTTAGAAATAGTATTTACTGATTCACCCCCCCCCCCCCCCCGTCCGCCCGCTCCCCCTCTCAGTAACCGGTTAGTAATAACACTCTTTTCCTATATAAAGGAGAGAGCTCATTATAAATATGTATCTTTTGTTTTAGGCAAGAAAGCTATGCTTGAGAAGCTTGTGTGGTGAAAACTTTGTGTTTCATTGTGCAGATTTTCAGAAGTGAATAAAAGAAACAAGATTTTCCAAACTTTGTGTTGCAAGTCTTGTGATTGAATGATGTTTTCTTATGTTGCATTATTTAATCATTCTTGAGTTCACTTTATAGTTTAAATTGTGTGAATCATTTGAGTTTCAATTCGCCTTTTGAGAGACTTTGAGCTACAAGAGGAGGATAGCTATAGTTTAATAATGGCTGCTAATACTAGGAGTTGAAGACTTTGAGCTTCAACTTTGAGTGTTTTCTTTTAATTTCAGAATTATTAGTGAGAGACTTTGAGTCTCACTAGTTGTTCTAGTTATTCTTCAAATAGGATTAATTGCAAGAGACTTTGGACCCTTGTCTTTATCCACCAAATATAATTATAACTGTTGTCTTAGGAGTTGTTCTTACGTCTGCTATTAAGTCACCAGTATTATCGTAGTAGTAGGAAATCCTTGTAGAATTAGTAAGTTGTTATTGCTTGCAAATCTTATCTTGAAAAAAGAGGAAAAGGTTGGAAAAATCACCCGTTATTCAATTTCAGTCGAAATCCTACTGAAGCCACCTACGGTAAGAAGGTAGCCTCCCCTATTGCTGAGAGGAGAGATTTGTCTCATTATACCATTGCCTAAAGTGACAATTTTGTAAGGTGTAGTCTTAGCAGCTTGCAAAGATTTTAGCTAACAGATAAGAACAAAGACTTGAACACATGAAACTTCTTTTCTAGCTTTAATATCAATATGAACCGCAGCTCAAAGTCTATGCATTCACTTTTTAACAAACTCAAATCGACAATTATAGCACAAAGTCTATACAAAGTCAGATTTAAGACTCTCCTTATAACAGCACAAATAATTCCACAAGTAACCTCAACTAAAAGATTGAAAAACACTTGCTTTTTATTCACTCAAAAATCAACTTGCACAAATTAAAGCAAAGTTTGAACTTGCACAATTTCTCCAGAGTTTTCTTGCAATGCATAAAGATAAATATTTACAATGAGCCCTCTTGTATTTATACGAGAGAGGCTATGAGAAAAACATGGAAAACTAACTACTTAGAGTTGACTTATTCAACATTACAGCCCTCTGTAATGTGATTACATGTAGCAAGATGTGTAATTGCAAATTTTTATTTTACATGTGTCATTACATATGTAATTGCAATTTTATGCTTTACGTGTAACTTGTCAATGACAAAACATGACTCCTATTACATTAACCTTTACATTAACCTCTATTCAAGAGGTTTTCCTGTCACCAAAATACCAAGTGCTGGAAATCTTCAAATTTGTACATGGGTGGGAACATCTGCAAAAAATAACACTTTGACCTCTGCATTTGGTGGTATCAACAAATCACTGATTTTTGTTATCACCCATAAGTGGAAAACTGTTCACGATCACCATTATTGATCCTGCTACCACCTGCTCTGAATCAGTCTTGAAAGCATTCTAATATTTATGAAACTTGAGTTTCATCTTTTTCTCATCTGTGATGGTTGGCCCTTCTGACTTTGGATGAATGCTTGTAGCACCGAGATGTTGGCGGCTCATGTCTGCAACTCATGCTTCAATCAAGGCTGAAAAAGATTACATTAGTGATCCATGGATGCAATTCGGGGATTTTGGGGTGCACTGCAAATTTGACTGCATGTAGTTCAACTTGTAATATTTTATGTAGTTGGACCAAAAAGTTTCTACTACAAGGGAAAAACATAGGACTTTACGTGAAATTGGGGTTTCTGGACCCAACTGCACTTAGGATTGCATGTGTAGTTTCTTATGTAGTTCATTTTACAATCGGGTCAAAAATCCCCGATATGCACTTGGAATTGCTTTTTAAAAAAGGGCAAGCTTGGATATTGTAGGAGATTTTAGATGCGACTGCGCATTTGAATGCATGGAACATTACATGCAATTGGTGCAAAACTCTCTGATTTGGGTAAACTTAGCATGGAGATTTTTGGGGTAGTTACACTTTTGATTACATGTAACAGTACATGTAATGGGTCTCAAAAATCCCGATTTTGGAATTATAGTGGATATGGAACAAACTTTTGTCGGGAATTTCTGACGTGACTGCATATTTGATTACATGAAACAAAACATGTAATAGGTGCTAAAAATCCCGATTTTGAAACAAGGATTTAGGATTTCATAACCTTTTTTTTTTGTGCATTGGGATCTATACCTCAAGTTTCATGCAATTAGCATCTATCTACTCACCAGGTTTAAGCCTCTTCTGTTTATCTTGTTTTATGTGCCTCAAAGAGTGTGAAAGATGGCTACTTTTACCAAAATATACTATTGGAAGCCAGTCAAAGTTCAATGCCTGCAGCTACAATACCTAGAAGCAGCAGATGATGATAAGTTTTGAACATCGGTGCCTTGACCATATTGTTCTAGGCAAGTCTACTTGTCCTATAATGGCAGGTCAAGATCAGGATAAATTTGGTGAGAGGAATCGAGAAATGCTCATCAAATTGTAGGTCACCGATGATCAGCTGCCTCGGGTACCTTCAGGCAAGACAGCTGCTGAAATATGGGAATATTTGAAGGGCCTACATGAAATCTCTCACAAGATTCATGTGTTCTTTCTGAAGAACATGTTTTTCTCAATCATGAAGGATGACAGGATGTTCCTAAAGGTGCATCTCACAAAAATCAAGGACGTTCGTGATCAGTTGGAAGCAATTGATCGAATAATGGAGGAAGAAGACACGATAGTAATCAGTCTAAAAAGTCTACCAAAGTCTTACGAGAACTTTATTGAGACACTCAACATTATCTCAACTAATGTGACTTGAAGTTTCCAGATCTTTAAACCAACATCTGCAGCAAGATCGATGGAGACAACAATTCAGTAGTGATGCTAGTTGGTCCTCCACAGAACAAACCTTCACAACAAACTTCTCTACTCAGAACAAAAGGAACAATCAATTCTTCAGTAGAAAGGCTCGTGTCAATCCCAAGACGGCTCCAAGAAAAACATTCAATGCGTTTATTGCCCCAAGTATGGTCACATGAAGAAAGATTGTTGACATTTCTTGTCTTCTAAATAGAAGAAGAAGAGATTGTCTCTAAACAGAAGAAGCAAAGAGTGTCTCAACAGATGGCCAATATAGTAGAGCACATTGAGAACATAGAATAGAGGGAGTCAACCTTCTACGCCTTTATGGCAAAACACCCAGTAGATCACATCAAAACATCTACTTGGTGCATTGATTCAAGTGCTTCTCAGCATTTTACTCACCATCGAGATCAGTTCACTACCTACACACCATTCACTAATTCAGTTATTTTCTATGCTCCATGTGGACGCATCCCCTAGACTTTTAGACCCGCTCTTGTCCCCGGTACAATACGAGGACATAGGGACGGATTTTTGTCGTCCCCAATGGCGCTTCAAAATGGACAAATTGGGTATCGCCTCAAAATGCCACTTTGAGAGAAGCAGGGTACAGCTAGAAGTCCCCAGGACAGCTAGGGGACGGCTTGAAGTCCCCTAACCATACCCTATGGCTCAAGCCATTTTTGGACTGCCAATGTTAAAAAATAAGGCATTTTTAAATTTGAAAAAAAAGGTTGGATGGCCCACAAGGACACCCAAACCACAGTTAACAATACCAAAACCTAATCTAAGCATAAAATAACCAAAAAGAAGAAAAATAAAAACATTTTCATATTCGAAAAGGAGAAGAACAGCAAGAGGAGCAATTGGTCAAGGAGTGAACAATAGTTGAACGAGGAGGTTAGGGCATCAAATCTATTTGATTGACTCTTAGACCTACCATCTACTGATTATGGACAATTACATATTATTGCAGACTTCTATGTTTATTGTTTAGTTGTTTAGTCATAGTATTTACATTTTAATATGTTATGCCATTTTATGGTTGAAATTTGGAGCCTTGGGCATTTTTGCCATATGCATGCCATATATTGACAATGAAAGCATTTGAATTTTGTTATTTTGCTTATCTATTCACATGTGAAATCTCAATTCAAGTCTAATGCTCTGTATTAAGCTTCTAAAATGTCTATGATGAATGCTTTATCAATGTTATGATATGCATATTTTAAATTTCTCTAGATTCCCTTTTTTTCAATAGTCGTCCCCTAAAAATTGGCCCTACACCGTACCCATACCAGAAACACGTCCCCATCCCCTAAATTGTCCCCGTCCCTAAAACTTCGTGGAACATAAGTTATTTTTGAAGAAGAGTATACTGTTGTCGGAAAGGGCAACATGCAGATTCAATCTGGAGAGGGAAATTTAATTTTCCTCAATGTATACTACATTCTAGGCATGGAACTCAACCTTCTCTCTGTCAGTCAAATTGTGAGACATTATCCTCAACTAGATGTGGTATTTAGTTTGCACAATGTAGTATTGTTGATCGAGAGACTCACCTACAGTTGTTGTGGGTATTGAAGATAATGGTCAATATAGACTCGTCACCACTAGTGCTTCTCAAAATCATGCAATGGCAGCCAAAATTTCTTCCATCAACAAGCTATGGCATTTGAACATACACTGTATCAGCCAATTCAGGAGGATCTGGTCGTTGGCTAATCTAAGATTCAAACTCAAAATCATGGAGTTTGAGGAGCTTGTCAAGCTGGAAAGCAACATTGGATTCCATTTTCAAATGGCGATACTTGGCAAGCTTCCAAGGTATTGGTTCATGTTGATGTATGTGGACCAATGAACACTCCTTCAGTTACTGGGTCCCGGTATTTTCTATTCTATTAACAGTTAATCAGAAGTGTATTTTATTAACATGTTTCAGAAGTTTAAGGCATTGGAAGAAAAAGAGTTGGGTCAACACATAATAACTCTTAGGTCAAACAATGGGGGAAATTTTATTCCTCTGATTTCTCCAACTTCTATGCCCATCAGGTATCAAGCATTAGCTTACCACAACTTACTCCCCTCAACAAAATGGTGTTGTTGAGTGGAGAAAGTGCACAATCACCAAGATGGCCTCGTCTATGTTGGAACATAAAAATGTTCTAAAGAAATTTTTGGCAAAAGCACTCTAGACTCTACACTGATGTCTATCTTCTGAACAGGTCTCCCACACAAGTCATTAAGAAGACTGCAAGGGAAAACTGGTCTAGCAAGAAGCTAAAAAACACTCACCTGAAAGTCTTTGGCTCTATAGCTTATGTTTGTTTATCATATGCCAAGTGCTCATAACTAGATTCCAAGAGCCAAAAGCTCATGTTCACAGAATACAGTGAAAACCAGAAAGCATATCGGCTAATTGATGTAGAAACTAATTGTCACGTATTCAATCAAGATGTTGTATTTGATGGAGAGCATCAGCCTTTTCAGCTCTCTTCTCGTATTTTGAGTCCTGAGGATCAACCTCTACAAGCTAAGGATTTGGGTGTTATTCTTCCATTAGGTCCACCGAATGGGAGGGATTCAAATGATCCTGACTCTAAAGTTGTGAGATCTCCCAAGAAAAATATTTCTCCACCCAACTTTCCTCAGAAAGATGTTGATCTACATCTTGTTGTACCTACTCCCACTATCCCACAATCAGATGTTGGTGCTTCTACTCTCCGGCCTAAATGGTGGGTCAAGACCATAGGTGATCTCCGTGACGATGAGCTTATTGAGAGTAGATTGACGAAAAACAAGAGCAAGCAGCTGAATACAATTAATTTTTCTCTTATAGCCAACATTCACAGTGTTTATGAGCTTCAATCTTATTCAAAGGCTATTACCTAAGTGGGAACAAACTAAGGAAGCTAAACACCATAGTCTTTTGAAAAAAAAGAATTCGATCCTATTTGATCTTCCACCTGAGAAGAAGCCCATTGGCTACAAATGACTGTATAAAGTTAAGTGCAAGGCTGATGGAACCCTTAATAAGTACAAAGCTCAACTAATTGCTAGAGGGTTCTCACGAAACGAAGGCTTTGACTATAAGAAGACTTTTCTCCTTCAGCCAAAATGAGTACGATGTGGCTCCCTACTATGTCAGTCCAGTTTGGTTGCAAAATCCATCAAATGGATGTCAAGATTGCATTCCTCAATGGTAAATTGCATGAAGAAGTCTTTACAATGAAACCTCTCGGAATTAAGGTTACTAGTAAAGAACACCAGGTATGCAGACTTGTGAAAGCACTCTATGGCCTAAAACAAGCTCCTCAGGCTTGCTACATAAAGATTGATAAGTACCTCGGTGATCAAGGTTTTCAGACAAGTCCTTCTGATTCCAATCTCTATGTCAAATCTATTGGTGGTGATCTTCTACTTGTCATCTATGTTGATCTAATTATTACTAGTAGTGTAGCACTTTTGATCAAGCAGATCAAACAAAGTTTCTGACATGACGGATCTAGGACTTTTGCATTACTACTTAGGTGTTGAGGTTTGACAGACAAATTACAATATATTTATCTTTTAGTTGAAATATGCCAGGAGTCTACTAGACAAGTTCGGATGCAAGATTGCAAACCTACATTCACCCCAATTGAGAAAGGGCTGAAGTTGTCAGCCAAATTAGATTCACCTCTGGTGGAGTAATCCACGATCAAGCAACTAGTGGGCAGTTTCATCTATCTCACTGCCACTAGGCCTGACCTCAGTTTTTCTATAAGCTACATCTCTCACTTCATGACAACCCCTACAGCTGAACACTAGGTTGCAACGAAGCATGTGCTATGTGATGTCCCCTTCTGGCTAGCGACATCATGCTAGTAAGTGATTAGCCTATCAATGGATCCTCGTAGGCTAGTAGGCATGGATAGGGGGTCTTTTCAGGCACAATGAAGGTATGGTTTTCAGATGGTTCAGTAGTGGCAGAGTTCAGTGTTTTCAGTTGGCTTAAGAGATTGTTTTTGGCTCAGTTACATGGATTTTTCTATTTTTAGCAAACGTTTCTATATTTGGGTCTATTTTTGAGCCATAGAGATGGACCCCTGCTATTTTTAGAAATATTATTTGATCACATGGGAAATTATTAGACCAACTCCAGTTCCAGACGGTTAAGCCAAATTCTCATTTTTAAGGGAGTTATTCAGTTTTCAGTGGTTATATATTTTAATTAAATGGCAAAGGATTTAATATGAAGTTAAATTGACTTTATATTTGTTGGCTAAATATTTTGTAGGTAGTCGTAGACACACTACCTGCAAAATGGGATATTTAGACACAGTGTGTGAGAAATAATCTCTCCTCTCAACTTAGGGGAGGCACCCTTCTTATTGCAACTAATTCAACTAAAACTTTAACAAGAAACTCAAGTTTAATCTAAATTGGATGTTTCACGTATCGCTTCCTCTTTCTTCGGGAAGGATTTCACTTTCACAAACATACACTTTTACAAAATGAAAACTTTTACAATTTCACCTCTAAGAACTAGTTGGAGCAATAATACCAATAAACTCAAAATTAACCGAAAGATTTTGTTAAGCGTACTAGTTGTCTATAAACTAAGGAATATATATAAGCTCACAGACTTATACACTATCCTGAAAAGAGTTTAAACTATGAAGCGACAATATGATAAGCACAAAGACTTGAACACATGAAACTTATTTTCTATTCTTAATATCGGTATGCACCACAACTCAAAGACTATGTATTCACTTTCAACTAACTCAAATTGACAATTATAACACAAAGTCTACACAAAATCAGATTCAAGGGTCTCTTTATAACAACACAAATAATTCCACAAGTCTCCTCAACTCAAAGATTGAAAACACTTGCTTTTTATTCACTCCAAAAATCAGCTTGCACAAATTAAAGCAAAGTTGAACTTGCACAATTTCTCCAGAGTTCTCTTGCAATGCATAAAGATAAATATTTAGAATGAGCCCTCTTGTATTTATAGGAGAGAGGCTATGAGAAAAATATGGAAAACTAACTACCTAAGGTTGACTTATTCAACATTACAGTCCTCTGTAATGTGATTACATGTAGCAAGATATGTAATTGCAAATTTTTACTTTACATGTTTCATTACATATGTAATTGCAATTTTATGCTTTACATATAACTTGTCAAAACTAAAAATAACAATGCATATCTAAAATCCTAGAAAGCAATGAGAAACCTATTTGAGTGCTTAAAGCACTCTTCTTTTCAATCTTCTTCATTAAGTGCCATGAAAACCCGAAACTTGTGAATGCTCTCTTGAATTTCATTCAGATTTGGCACAATGGTGTTGTCTGCAACCACAGTTGTCTTGAGAATCATATCTGAGCATCCAGAAATTGCAGCATCACTTTCCTCAAGAACAGTTTGAAGAAGATTGAGTGAATTTTGATGATCCGCAAGCTTGTGAATAGATGCCAGTGTAAAATGATCTGCCTCAAGTTCAAGATGAACCATCAACAGGAATTTTGAGACTGTATCATCTTCTGTCATCACCTTTTGATCATTATTTATCAATGTGCATGAAATCTTCATAAATTGAGTAGCAATTTCTTGCTCTTTTTCAGCACACGTCTTTATGGCTACCTCTAGATCTTCTACAAGGCTTTCAATGACTTGGCCTCTATTCACCAATAGCTCTTTAGATCTAATGTAGTTCTCACAAGAAGGTATTACCCCATTCTCGCATAGCATCTCAAGTTTCAGATCTGAAAACTTATTCCAAATTTCCAAATCTTTTCCAAGTGACTCTAAGTTTTGACTAAAATTTCTTAAAACTTCATTCAACTGAGATGTCACCATTCTGGCATAAGTAATCATTTGGAGTGCTCTTTTTATCAACTCTATTCCTTCTGCCATCATTTGGTGCACCCATGTATTAATGGTTGTAGCCATTTCTCCAACTCTCTCAACCTGTTTAACAAATTCTTCTGCAATAGAAGACGCTAGTGGATCAACCTGCTCTGAAACTCTAGTAACCTTTCGAATTACTGCCACGAGTAATTCATTATGTTCCTTGAGCTGATATTTCTTCCTTTTAAGCTCATCGCACTCCTGTGCTAGCAATGCTACAGACTCTTGAGCATCGTTGATCAATCTAGCATGTGTCTGTTTGCCCAAATCTAACCTGGTGATTTTAAAATCAGCCAACTGCATCTCATCACGGGGTTTTTCTATAAGAAGTTCCGCAATCTCCACATATTTAGTTTTATTCTTGTCCATTCTAACCCTTGAAACTGTCTTAGCTCTCTTAATACCCTTAGCCTTAACCTGTTTCAGTTGCTCAAAGTCAAAAATATCTGGTAAAACTTCCTGCTTCTTTCTCTTTGGAACAGCAGCATTGAGCCACGAAGGAAGATCAGATAAAATAGCAGGAGTTCCTTCAGACGTAACTTGTGATATGTTAGATTGAGCACATGTTGTGATGCTTACAATGGCTGGTGACTCAGTTTGTATGGCAGCAGGAGTAGGTCTTGTAGTGACATGTGGCATTCATTTTCCTTCAGACGTAACTTGTGATATGTTAGATTGAGCACATGTTGTGATGCTTACAATGGCTGGTGCCTCAGTTTGTATGGCAGCAGGAGTAGGTCTTGTAGTGACATGTGGCATTGATTCTGACATGAACCTGTCAAAGTCACTAAGAGAAGAATATCCTTCCATTGAAGGAATCATGGGTGTATATGGGCGAGAAACATAAGAGAAAACACCGACCATGTTGTCATGTGGCGTATTCTGAATGGAAGGAGTCAACACTGTTGAAAATGAATCAACATCAGGATCAATCATGAAACCAGGCGCACCTGCAAGAATGAACTCCTGTGTAGTCTCAGCAAGGGTAGATCGTGTATCTGGTATTTCTAGAAGTACTTGTACTTCATCCTCTTGTTGATCATCTTCAACTTCAAGATTTTCTTGTATTACCACCTTTTCTTTACCTGAACTTTCTCGGGTTTTCTCCTTTGATTTCAATTTCAATTTTACTGTGGTCCCTGAAAAAGATGCATTATCTTTGTTCTTACCTTTCACTTCTGATTTTCGGCCCACAGGTCCAATTGTATCATCATCTGATCCTAATTTAAATCTTTTCATCTTAATACCATAACGCTTGAGCCAAGCGTGAGTATTAGCCATGATTGACTGAAATCTGTCAGATATGGAGAAATTTTCTTTTAACGACCATTGGATTGAAGGGAGGTCCTGAGATGCAACCTTTGCTACCTAGTATTTTGGATCTAATATGTCTCCATCATCTTCTATTCCTTCTGGAATGTCAACAAGATCCATATCAATGATTTGTTCTAAGAATAACCTGCTATAGTCCATCCTTCTGATATCCTTATCTGTACGAAGATCTATCCAAACATCTTCAATACGATGAACATGAATAAAAGATCTTCTGATTTTATCCCTCATGCCCCGATAATCGAAGTCAGCTCTGATCTTGAACCTTTTCAGTTTGATCTCCTGCAATTCAGTTTCCATTGCTTTAGCCTTTACCGTGGAAGTAAGTGAATACCTACCAATTACCAAGGGATGCTGAGTAGAAATTGCAAATCCGGCTTTATGAGATGCAGATTGTTTAGCATGTACATACATTAGCTGTCTTCCCAACTCCATTAGAACAATCTTATCAGTCGGATACCTTGGCAACATATAAGGATGATCATCAAAACATCCGACTCTTATGTAGGTGAAAGTCAGAAATTGTAAGAACATACATCCATATTCATTGACCTTCCTCCACACTGCCTCTGAAACCCTTCTATTCTCAAGTGTTTTATCAAACAAACACATGAAATTTCCGAAGAAGGCATCCTGAAGTCTACGATAATGATATCTTCCTGTAACCATGGGTAATTGACTGTAGTATCCCCATACTGGCAACCTGCTTCTGCCTCCCTCATAGGATAAACCTGGTAATGCTCGGAAGGATGCAGCAATGTACACAAGATATGAATTCATATAAAATGTATGAGTAGTAGGTACCTCTGTCAATTGATTACTGTATGTGACTGAATGTGACCTCTAAATCAGGCACAACACAACATGGTCATTATTCACTTGATAGAATTCGGGAGAGAGTATGAAGAACTCAATCCAAATTCCATGGTGAGGCGACCTGTTGCCTCCTATGTGAATGGGGTGTTTGAATACTCTCAGAACGAGAGCCAACAGCCGGGAGACCAATTCAACAATGGAGGATTTGAAAGAAAATATGAGCAAAATGAAACTAAGCTAAGAATGAATGCAATTAATCTAGAAAACTTTGAAAGAAATATGAAATGCAGTTTTTTATTTGATTTTGAAATAAAGATGATATTAGACTAAGAACAAGTAAGCAAATTTAATCTAAATGTGAAATGCAATTACACTAATATGAGAAACTAAACTAGATAATGCAATAAAAGAGCTTTGAAAATAATGAGATATGAGACTAAAAAAATGCTATAGTAAGGATGCTCTCAAAAATTGCTCTCTGAATGAGAAAAAGAGGTCAAATAAATAGAAGAGCCAAGAGGAGGAGGAAGAGTTTCTTGATTCGAAACTCCTGACCCTTCATATCCTTTTTGGGACAAATAAGCATGAATTACTTTATTAAAAGAATGGAAAATGCCACATGAGGACCTTTCGAATATCTCAAATTATTAATTCAAGAAAAGGTGTCCATTCAAATAACAAGCAATTATTAATTCCTTTTTATGGGTAATTAGCTAAAGAGGGTGGTTTGATTTAATTTAATTTAAAGCGCATAGGACTTTACAATTAAATTAATGTATCATAGGGGTAATTTAGCCAATTAAGTCAAAGACTTTAGGAATTAATTTAGCATTTGATTATTGCAATTTATGGTCTTTGCAATTGACATCAAGTCAAATTAAGTCAGATAGGAGAGAGAAAATTGCCTAGGGAACTAGGACTTTGGTGATGTAAAATCGAGATAATGCACCAAAATTGATGAAATTAAATAGGTGCCAATTTTGGGGTATTACAATTACACAATGAATCACTGATCAATTCTGCCCAGAAAATCTTTTGCTTTCCTTTTTTGACGATGGCAATATACTGAAACATCCAAGGTTCGAAAACATTGGACTTCTCCAACCCCCGCATTCTGCCAAGAAGAGTAATCATATCATGGATATCTTCTTTGAACTCAGTTCTGTACAAAGTTGCAAGCCATTGGGTTGAGATTGATTGCCTCGGTTTAATGAACCAAACAGTATTGATCTCTCCTTTGCAGTCATCTTCCATTTTATTGTAATACTCTAAAGCCTTTTCATGGGTAATATCTGCATATACCAAAGCGGAAGGAACATGGAAAACTTTGTCAATGGCTTCGGCATCTAACCTGATAACAATCTGACCTTTAGAATCCTTGATTGTTCGGGTTTCTTTGTCAAAATGTGTTGCACATGCCATAATGAACTCAGGTTCCAATATTGCTACAAGAAAAGTTGAGAGTAGGTGTACATGACTTCTGAGAATTTTCTGCATTTCATCCTTTGGATTTGCAACCTTTGTCCTTTTAACAAATTCAGTCATATCCACATGCCCAACTTCTGTATCTTTGATCTCATCCAAATTTGAGACCACTGAGGTAGGAACAACAAAAGTCAAATATTTATGAAATTTGAATTTCATTATTTTTCCTGGTGTAGTGGTTGGCTCTTCTGTCATCTGATGAACACCTGTTTTATCAAGATGAAAAGATCAAAATAATGCAACGTCAAAAAGTGTTGACGTTAAGGTTCACTCTGATTTTGAATTTGGATAAAGCAAAAAGTGGAAAACATTGTATTTCGGGGATTTTTGGGTAAACTGCAGATCTGACTGTATGTAGTTCAACTTGTAATATTTTATGCAGTTGGACCAAAAAGTTCCTACTACAAGGGAAAAACATAGGGCTTTAAGTGAAATCGGGGTTTTTGGACCCAACTGCACTTAGGATTGCATGTGTAGTTACATATGTAGTTCGTTTTGCAATTGGGTCAAAATCCCCCGATTTGCACTTGGAATTGATTTTTCAACTTGGGTATTGTAGGAGATTTTAGATGCGATTACACATTTTGACTGCACGTAACAGTACATGCAGTTGGTGTAAAAATCTCTGATTTGGGAAAACTTAGGGTGGAGATTTCCGGGGTAGTTTCACTTTCGATTACATGTAACAGTACATGTAATGGGTCTCAAAAATCCCGATTTTGGAATTATAGTGAATTTGGGCAAAAATGTAATCAGGAATTTTTGAAGTGATTACATATTACATTACATGTAAAATGACATGTAATGAAATACGCAATGGATATGAAAAATCCTAAAATATGAAATGGAATTCTTGGAGGGAATGAAACATTGTGTGATATAATGAGATGTACTGATTTTGGCAAGGTACGAAATGAAAGGGAACGAAATGATAAGGAACTTCATTCTTCTCAAGGTAAATTTTTTAACTATGACTGCAGATTATGAGCAATTTGATTTCTCATACTGTATAAGGAAGATTGAAATCTGCAAGAACTGTTACTTTCCTTTTGCAGATTTAAAGCTTTGAAATGTAAGGCCATGATAGAAATTTGAAAAGGAACTTATATTTTTGTCAACACAAATCCAATGTTGATTTTTCATAAACTAAACTAATGGAGATATGTACAGCAAAAACCCGTTTTTGACAGAGAAATATATAAAACCCTAGATGTGACTGAAAACAGTAAAAACATTTGCAAAAGAAGTAAAAACAAAAGCAAAAATGATCAAATGATCAAATAAAAAAACCTAGACGCAACTGAAGAAAGTAAAAACGTTTCATTTTGAAACACGTTTTTATTAAAAACGATAATAAAATGCGCTGTTATTACTAAAAGACCACAAAAAAATGAAAGTGCAGAGTCATGGATACCTATTCTTATGCAAAAAACGGGAAAGAAGACCTGCTCTTCGAAGTTGAATGCAAGCCAAGTGAAAACCGTAGACAAAATAACCTGTATCAATGCCCTTTGTGGAAAAGTAATGAGGCGGACTGGTGATGTTTAAAGGCTCGTGATCTAGGCGTTCCTTCTCTATGCGGCGATGAAGATTAAGAGTCCTCATACGGCACTTAACGTGAACTATCAGTTCCTCCATTTGGCGCGCTCCTTATTCTTTTTGTAACGATACAATGAAAGCCCGAAAGACTTTACAATATGCGATGCAAGTAAGAAGACCCGATAGTTTTTAGGAAGATTTCGAGCTTTCTAATGTTCTTAACATTTTATTTAACATGTTTTAAAACATGCAAAGGTGTGAATAAAGTTCGACTCTTAATGATATTATCAGGATTTTTAGAAGCCTTTGCATATATTAAACCATCGATATTTTATATGCAAAGTAAAACGTAACATCAATTAAAATGTCTGCCTTAGCAATTACGATCGAGAGTTTGGAAATATTGCGCTCTTTTAAGTATTACATGCCATGAAACATGTAATATTTAATAAAAATTCCGACAACCTCCTTTTATTTTTAAAAGACTTATGTTCGAGCTAAGAAACATTTAAAATATATATACAATATTATATAAAACCTCTATTAAAGATTTTTATTTTCATATTTCAAGATTTTATATAATATTTAAATATGTTTTAAAATTTTAATAATATACTCTCAATATATTATTAAAATTGAAAAAAAATAAAAAATAAATAAAATAAGGTAAAAACTAAAATCTAAGAAAAACATTAAATTTAACGACTTAAAAAATTAAATAAATAAATAAATTTATTTATTTAATAAAAATACTTAGAGTTTTAAAACCAAAATTAATTTAATCGAAAATGCAATTAAATTCATGTGTAGTCTAAATTTTAAAAACAAAATTTACGACAACAATATTTAAATCACTTATCTAGAACTTTGGCGAAAATGTGAACTTCCCATCGAAAAAGGAAATTAGCCTTTCACAAAAGGCAGATCGATTTAGGTTTTATCCAGTCCAACCTCAGGCCGTCGAAGAATGGAGAAAAGCTTAACAATGGAAACATTAGGACAGAAATCTCCAAATCGAAGATTGAGGATCAAGGCAAAAACAAGGAATTCTCGAGTTACTGTTACAATTGTTGTCTTTACGGCCATAAAAGAGAGGATTGCTGTAAAGAGGAACAACACCCATCCTATGAACACCTGGCTGAATTTACGGCAAAACAAAAGGAAAAAGCGAATAAAAATGTTGATTTGGATCTGCTCGCCATTTTCAGTAGAGATCATGCAAAGCCCTCCTGCCACGACTATGCCAAGACCAAATCCTCTAATGAATCCTCTAAAAGCCCTCCATTAGCTAATAAGATGGAGAAAGATGCTTGGGAAGAAGAGAATAAGGTTTTGGCTAGGGTTTTGAATATGAGCACAGAAACATGGGCAAATCACTTAATCCCTACGCGGAGCAAGGAAACAAGGACAAAAATATTTTCAGTCCAAACTTTGGACAGACAATTAAGCATTTTTTAAAAGACCAAATATGCTAAACCAGTCTTAGGCTATGGGACCGCTAAGGTAGGTAAACCTGGGCATTTTCCACAATGCAGATCCAATGATCCCCTATCTGCTAAGGGGGAAGGCAGGACTTTACCTACTCAAGCGCCTTCCATCAGCACATCAAAGCAAGATTTTACTTGGCAAGTGGTTAAGGGCAAGAAAAAGGTAATAAGGCCTTCACCAGTTCTCAGTCCTTTCAATTTATCTTTGAAAAATTCTTATGAACTGCTTAGAATGGAAGAAAATAGCAAAAGTAAATACTCCCCTCCACACAAAAGGAATGGGGTTTTGATGGATAAGGGCTCTAGGGCCCGGCAGCATAAGATGGAGGTAATTAACTCCAATGCCTTAAAGCCCTACCCCTATCACACCAAAACCCCACCCTTTTGTGGGGGGAAATCTAATCAAAAAGGTAAAGATTGTTGCTCTGATGGTTCAATGATTAGTGATACAAAGTATTGCCCTCCTCATAATAGAAGGATGGAGAGGCCATCATCATTTTTAGTTAGTAATAACAGGAGGAATCATGATTTTAACAATGCTCTATTACCTAAAGCTTTAAAGTCTGCAGCCTATACACCACCACATAGGTGAAGTATCCAGCAGAAAGCAGGTAAGATTAATCATGTTCGGCACTTTGATACTATTATTATGGATTATGATACCATTTTGCAGCAACAGAAGCACCTAGCAGAGATGGGTGTGATTTGTATTTGGCAAGGCACGGGAGTACCCGTTAATCATTTGATTACAGGACTATCAATACAGTTACCAAGGGAGGTAAGTATATCACACCTTATGGATTATTTCATTTATGTAGATTGCAAAAAAAAGGAACTAAAAAATAGGATTATGGAAAAAAAGGATATTAAATTTACAAACATATACTTTTCCATGTTTGATTGGCTGCCACTGTTCAACCCAATGCATCTAAAGGATGTTAGAATAGAAAAGGCAGTCTCTTTAAAAAATCTGCCTTTGGAATTATCCAGTAAGGAAATCATAAGTACAATAGGCAATAAAATTGGAAAGTTCATTAGGATTGTAGAGCCAGCACTTAATCAAGTTGACAAAACAATCATTGTGGAAATGGACTTTCATCAAAAATGCATCTCTCCCATTCAATTAAATTTTGGCTCTAACTCTGTTATAATCGGTCCCATAATTCTAGAGAATTTTATTGAAGTTAATGCTAAATCCCAGGAATCACTCAAGAGCATAAACCTCTTAACTCAACTCAATAAAGTAATGGAGGTTGAGTTTTGCAAGGATAAAGGTGGCTTCTCTATTATTCCTATAAGGAATCAAAGAGTAGATAGGCCCTCCCCCTCATCATTTTCTAACACATGTCTGAACAACTTGGTATCCACTCATGCCCAGGGAAATAAGGAGAATCTTATCTCTGAAATTGGTTTGGATATGAACAAAAATTCTAGTACTGGTATCCAAAAGGATAAAGGTAATTTGGAAAGCATAGTTCAAGATAGAATGGAAATAGAAAGCACCCCTGCCCCCCCTCTGCCACCTAGCAATACATTCAGCCCGCCACAGAAAGTTTTTTCTCCAGCAAATTTCCAAGAAGATAATATAATATTAAAGAACTCAATTAATATACCTACTAAAAACTTAGATATTCCTCAAACAGTTGTAGCATCATCTCCAAGAACTAATAACACATCAAACAGTGTTAGGTATGAATCCAATACTAAGGAAATCGAACCAGAACACATAGAGCTAGAAGAAAACAATAAAATATGTATACAATTCGAAAGTAACAGGACTGATTCTCAAACAAAACCTGAATGTGCTAATATAGTAGAACTAGTGGATCAGGTTAACAAAACTGAAGAGGAGGTAAACCAATTCATTAATTACTTAGGAGAATCATTAACGGATGAATCAATGGACTTCTTTTTGGATGAGATCTGTGATTTTGATGAATTAAAACTTCAAAAGGAAATCCTAATAAAACAAATTCAGGAATGTATTGCAAAAGAAAATAAGGATGAGGACAATAGTTTGAAGCAGCCTTCCTCACCCTCAGATAAGGAAGTATTAGAAAATAACCCTCCGGGTAATTCGGATCAATATTCGAAGCAATCATATAAAAGAACCAAGGGAAAAATTGTAGATAGGCATAATGCAAGAGAGGATGATATAAATATAAAGCATGAGGAAAATATAATAAAAAATGATCCAATCATTGATGAGATGGAACAAGCTATTTCAATCCCTCTAGAAATAGAATCTTTAAATCTTGATTTATCAGGGAAAGCTGAAGATATAATAGAAATTTATGGTAAGGAGATTATAGATAGAATGAAACCCTTTGCTCATACAATTAATGAGCAAAAAAGACCGGATAATCAGGCCAATTCGATAATAGGGTCCTCTAGAGATTCAACACTGGTTAAAGAAGCAATTGAAGGTCTCTTCGGAATAACTAATGAAAACAAAGAATTGGGCATAGCCTTGAACAGAGGTAGTCTAAGCACACCTAATATTAATAAACTTAAAAAGAAAAGAGGTAGGAAATCAGCCGTAGAACTGAGATCCTTAGATGGCAATGCAGGCAATCAAAAAAAGATAGCTAACATTCTGAACATAGGGAAGAGGAAGTTCCTTCCCAAGGAGCAATGAAAGTCACTACTTGGAATGTTAGGGGTCTAAATGCCCCTAACAAACAAAGATTAATCAAAAGATACTTAAAAAATTTCGAGTCCGAAATCATTTTATTACAGGAAACTAAGCTTAACAAAGAAGATAGCTCTAAATTTAGTAAAAGATTAGGTATTTGGAAGTCAGAATATGCCCGGTCAGCAGGTCACTCAGGTGGACTGGCTGTCCTATCGGACCCTCGTAAAGTGGTGGCTTTACCCTCTCTTACTAATGATAATTGGATGGCATTAACAATTAAAAGCCTAAAATCAGATTTAAAATTTAACCTGATCAATGTATATGGGCCAATCCCTAATGAAGAAAAAAGAAGAGTTTGGCAGGAGATACAAATCCTTTTAACGGATAATCGAGAACACCCCTTTGTTATTGGAGGAGATTTCAATGCTATTCTAAATTTAGAAGAAAAGTATGGGGGTTCTCAATACATATCGCAAGCCCATAAAGATTTTAGCAATTGGGCTGCGGATAATCATCTAATAAGCATCAATACAATTAATGGAGTTTATACATGGAATAACAGAAGAGCTGGATTCAGCTACAAAGCTGAAAAGCTAGATAGATTCTTTATTAGAACAAATCCCGATAACTTTCATCAGATAGTCAATGCAGAGATCCTCCCAGAAGCAGGATCGGATCACTTTCCTGTCAGGCTTACCATTACAGAGAATTCCAAACCATCGAGAAATCCGTTTAAGTTCGAATTTATGTGGTTCCAAAACCCGGAATTCATAAACCTCTTAGAGGACTGGCGGAAACAAATCTCGGTAAAAGGATCGAAAATGTTCTGCTTAACAGCAAAGTTAAAAATCATCAAAAATAAAGCGTTAGATTGGAACAAGAATAATTTTAATAATATATTCGAACAAAAAACTCAGTTAGAAAAAGAAATAACTGATTTAAACAATATAATAATAGAACAAGGTATGAACAATCTTAGTTACTACAAGGAAAAAGAGCTGATGGCTAAATACAATGATATCCTCCTCAAAGAAGAAATTTCCTGGAAGCAGAAATCCAAGGAGTCATGGCTTAAAGAGGGCGACAGTAACACTAAATTTTTTCACAACACAACTAATTATAAAAGAAGTATTAAAAGAATAGCCAAAATCAAGACAACCGAGGGACTTATTACTGAAGATCCCGTTCAAATCTCAACTGTCCTTACAAATTTTTATAAATCCCTTCTCAATAACACTGAGGCAGTCGACCTCAATGCCCAAAATGAAATGCTTAAAGCCATTCCTAAGTTGATTACTGAGTTGGACAACAAAATAATGAACAACAAGCTATCCCTAGAGGAGGTCAAAGCTGCAGTGTTTCAACTCCATCCGGATAAAGCCCCGGGACCAGATGGTTTCCAAGCTGGTTTCTTCCAAAAATGTTGGCATTTTATTAGAGAAGAGGTTTGGCAAGTAGTGGAAGCAACTACAAATTCGGGATCTTTACTAAGTGAAATTAACAACACCTTTTTTACCTTAATTCCGAAAAAGAATGAAAGTACGGATCCAGGGGATTTTAGACCAATCTCCCTATGTAATACCATATACAAGATTCTTTCCAAATGCTTAGCAAATAGACTAAAAACCTTTCTTCCAACTATTATTTCGGAAGAACAAACGGGTTTTGTAGCAAACAGATCTATTTTGGACGGAATTATTATAGTGCAAGAGATAGTTCATACTGCCCAATTAACAAAGGAACCTAGTATGCTAATGAAAATTGATATTCAAAAGGCATATGATAAAGTAGACTGGAGATTCCTGTGTAAATGCTTGGAAGCTTTTGGCTTCTCTAAACAATGGGTTAACCTTATCTTTAACTGCATCTCGACCCCCAAAATTTCAATACTTATCAATGGCACCCTGGAAGGAATTTTTAGTATCTCCAGGGGCATCAGGCAAGGGGATCCGCTCTCCCCTTTTCTCTATGTCATTATGGCGGAAGCATTAGGTAGAACAATTACAAAGAAACACAAGGAAGGGAGAATCTTGGGTTTGAAGGCCTCGAAAAACGTGCCTAATATCACTCACCAACAGTTCGCAGATGACACGATTCTACCAGGCTATGCTAACAGACAAGAAGCGAGAGCCTTCAAAGAAGTTCTAAACATCTACATGAAAGCTTCAGGGCAGTGTGTTAATCCTACCAAATCGGAAATTTTCTTCATTAATACATGCCCAAAAATCGAAAAGGAAATTTGTAGTTTGATGGGATACAAAATTGGCAAATTCCCGTGCAAATACTTAGGAATAGACCTCGATAAAGGTCTCCTATCATCCAAACTATGGCAACAAGTCATAACCAAAGTTCAAAATAAGAAAAGTTCATGGAAAGGTAAATGGTTAACTAAAGCGGGTAGGTCGACAATGATCAAATCCGTCCTTTCAGCCATACCCACGTATCACCTGTCTATCCTACCCCTTCCGATTAACATTAAAAAGGAATTAGATAAAGTGTTTCAAGAATTTTATTGGCAAGGTCCTTCTGAAGACAAAAAACTTGCCTTGATTAAATGGGATACCCTATGCAAACCAATAGCAAAAGGGGGTCTATGCTTCAAAAACTTACTATGGCAAAATCAAGCCCTTGGGGCTAAACTTATATGGAGAATGTACAAAGAATCAAGCAGTAAATGGGCTTCCATATTATTAAACAAGTACATCCCTGACTCAGATCCCATCAATATCTTTAGATCACACTCCCATGTGAAAGGATCGCAGATTTGGAATTTTATTAAAGATTGCAGAGGGATTATTAGCAAATATCTCTCTTGGGATGTAGGGGCAGGTGATCAAGCTCTATTCTGGGATGATTCGTGGGCAGGCCTGACTCCCCTTAACAAACTGGGCTTCTCAAAGGAATTTATCGAAGAATGCAAGAGAGGCATAGGTTTACATCTTAAGGATTACCTATGTAAGGAGGAAGCTTCTAATTGGAGTGATCTAAAAGAAATAGATGATGTATGGAATGAGAAGCAAAACCTTTTGGCATTATTGAAAGATAGAGAGATAACACTTAAAAGTAGATCAGATACTTTAATATGGGCAGGATCAAATAACGGTAACTACTCTATCAAGGAGGGTTACAATTCAATTATTAGGGATCAAAATATGGATAATATAGACATACCTTTGAATGTTTGCTGGAATAAAGCCTGCCTCCCTAAAGCTGGCATGTTTCTATGGGCGGCCCTGCAAAATAGAATTCTCACAGCAAACAGGCTTAATAAGCTGGGATTTGAAGGGCCATCTAGATGCCCTTTATGTGAAAATCAGTCTGAGGATGTTAACCATATCCTTCTTAATTGTACTTTCGCACAAAAATGTTGGAATTGGCTACACCAAAGTTTAGGATGGAAATCTGCTCAGCATTGCGATCTAATCAGCAACCTTAAAGCTTGGCCTTCTCTTTATAAAGATAACTTATTTAAGGATATTTGGACAATAGCACCTTCAATAGTAGCATGGGAAATATGGAAAGAAAGAAATGGAAGGATTTTTACTGATCAAAAATTAACATGGAATTCGGTTACAAACAAGATAGAAGCATCCATAGTGGAAATTATTAACACCAAACTCAGGGACAAACTGAGCTATGAGGATTCTTTCAAGAGCTGGGATCACAAGATTAGGTGTAAATGGCCAAAATTAGCAATCCCCCCCCCTTTATGGTAAGGGGGGACACAAAACTAAAACTGACAGAGCCTCCTGTAAATGGTACCTCCGATAGAAGGTTGATACAAACTCAATTTCGATGGTGCGTCGCGAGGAAATCCAGGGGAAGCAAGTATTGGAGGGATCATTCGCAACTGGAAGTCAGAAGTTGTCGCTAAATTTTCGAAACCCATCAGTCCTACAACAAACAATTTGGCTAAGTGTATAGCAGCATTAGAAGGGCTTAAATTATGTAAGAATCTCAACATTACAAAAGTAATTATTGAAGGAGACTCCCAAATTATCGTCAATGCCATCCGCACTAAAAAAACTCCTAACTGGATGTTGAACTCAAAAATAGAAGAGATTAATGTATTAATGGAAAGTATATCAAAGTATGAAATCAGACATACTTTTAGAGAAGGTAATACAGAGGAGGACAAGCTAGCTAATCTAGGGGCTAACGGAGTGATAACAATGGATAAGTATATCTAAAAAGTCTTTAAACGATAAGTCAATGTAAGAATAGGACTAAGAACATCCATTTAGATAATCTTAGGTGGTAGTATATTAAACATAGTAATCATTAGTATCTTTAACTAAATCTCAATAGATTAACATGCTTTGGTAGTATAGACCTATATTAATAACTATCATTTTGGATAGGATAGCGCATGTTTAATTCATAATCTCTTATCTATAATAGACACCTTTAACCTGTAATGATTTGAATCTATACTCTGTCTAGCATGAATATAATTAACAAAACTTGGCTCACACCGTAATGATTATAAGATCAAGCCTTAGATCAGAGTAGGCTCTCTAGATAACTTAATCATAGGATTATCACATTATTACCTCTGTCTCTGCTTATTAATAAATTCATTAAGAATGTATATTACAGTATTAACAAATCAATCCAACATAGATATTTTATAGAGATAAGACATTCAGTAATTATGAGCTGGACGGGGATCAACTTCATTGTTTCCTTAAATCATGAATTGGTTGAACACCACAAGCACAATTAATAAGATGAAATGATTGTGAGGAATGGCGAACATCTAAGTTAAGACTCTCCTTTATGGATCGAGCTAAGTTTGAGAGAGTATGATGAACAGGGATGGGAAGTCTCTCCACTTCATGATTCCTATGTACCCATTCTGACCAAGTTTCAGCTGACAAGGATGTTGAATTTCTTCCTCATGACAGATGTCACAGATAAATTTAACATAATATTCATATCCCAAGCTACACACCTAGCACAGAGACCTCATCTCGGTTAGTAACCTGGTAACCTTCTTAGTAGTAAAGAGAACATTTTAGAAGCCTTATTCTCAAAAGGTAAGTTCTAGGTTTATCGAGAAACTTCGAACAGAGAATGCATTTATTCGGTTCCAAGATCAGGATCCTTTAGCTACCACCATGGAAACCAGACTCTGCACCTTCTACACATAGACTGATCATGCCATGGCTTTTCGAGGATGCATCTTCCCAGAAAGATGGAATCAGATACTCAATCCCCTGCCTAACTCAACTAAAAGGGCTGTAGAAAAGGCCATACGGAATAGACATTTTAACAACCAATTTTCTTACAGGACTAATTGAGGGGTAATAGGTCAGTTTATCGCCCTGTCCATCTTTGCAGGCAAGAACAAAACAGACATAATCAAGGTAGCTAAAGAGGTTTTTGATGAAGAACATTTAGGAGGGTTGGATAAGATGGTTTACTATGTGGATAATGACGTCACTAGCCCCTATCCGGAAGTTACAATGCAGACCTGTATAGAGGAGCTAGATAATATCCCACAATCACAGAGGATTGCCATGCTTTCTTTCAAAGAAGAAGAGCAGTTTGATTGCCATTGGCCAGAAATGGCAAGAAACCTAGAATACTGTTACAAAGAGATCTTGGAAGAGGATCTGGACATCAATTGGGTGTTAAAGTACTAGAGATTGGAAGGTTTTGATATACCTTCAGAAATGGACAACATAGCTCCCCTAATTTGTACATTATGGCTCCGGAAATTCCTAGGTGTACTTGGAAAAACAAGAAAGATTTGGAGGAGATCCAATGCATTGTTGTTATGACTAGAAAGGATAGTGCCTGGCAATGCATGACAGTACAGAAAAATCAAGATCAGCAGCTATGCTTCTCTGAGGAGTTAAGAGTTTTTGATAAATACAGTTAAGCTTTGTAAGTTCCTAGACATATATGCATAGGTCTAGAGGCTCTTTTTCAGTATTATCTGAAGGTTACTTAATGTAAATAGTATCAAGATTTGTATGTTCCCTTGAGGTTAGATAGATTCCCATTAATCGAACAGCATATGGTAAGTGGGTACAGAGACCACCTTTGTATATGTATTATGGACAAATATTTGAATTCATATAGAATCTGTAATTAGTTTGTATAATTTTGAAGGCAATATAGTGCCCTATTTAGATATGTAGATAGTATTATCATTAATTGAGTAAATGACTGCAATTATTATGATAACCAGGGCGCACTTGCATAAGATTAATTTTAAATGATCAGAAGTGAGATCAGATGCCATTGTCAGAATTCGGCCTTGCTTACACTTACCCTCTGCAAAATATCTTGGTTATGAAGCAACCTAGTTTCCAGATTTTATAGGTCCAGGAGACTATGAAGTTTATGGATACTAGTAGACTTAACAGCTATTAATCTACCACTGGCATTAGTGTTCTCAGTACAGCATAACTGGATCTGTACTTTTTTAGGATCCTTAAAAGCATTAAGGTTTATTTTATGGTATGGTTACACTCTGTTTTTCGAGAAAAGCATGAAATTGAGCTTTCTATGTAACTTGTAGTAACAGCTGTGATCTCTCTAATGAGTTTTCTGAGGATAGGCTTTGTATATAGATATATATATACTATTTTTCAGTGTATATATATCTAAATATACTGATATACATTTCGAAATTGTATAGACAGGCAAAGGTCATTATCAGGGTACCTTGAACTTGTTCTTTTCAGATTAATATATATAAATGCAGATATGTCAATTATCTTAGACCTGTATTTATATATATTAGTCTACTTTATAAATGTTAATACTGTAATCCTGGAACATCTATGAATGGCTTTGAGAAAAGTCCGAGCATTTGGCCAATTGCAAACATCACTGCGTTTTAATGGGACCATGGCTAATCAATCCTAAGAGACATGCAATTGGTCCAAGCCCAATGCTTCATACTGACAATATGCAAGGTCTGAAGTGTAATAAGACAGAGCATTATTAGAACTAGGGAGAGCAGGCTCTTACCTATGGCAATTCTTCTCAAACAATGTCCCTGATCGGAGTTGACTGATTTCTCAGTATATATATATATATATATATATATATATATATATATATATGCATTAGCATCTGCAAAGATGTATATATATATATATAGTCTGTCAAACCCTCTTTATCTTTACTGAGTTTGGTTTATGGGCATGGGTATAGGTTTATACCCTTCCTATCATGATATTAATAGACAGAGTCTAATCAAGATAGCAATATAATTAGTATCTTGAGTTTCTAGTGGTAATTTTATTTTGACTAATTTAAAAAAAAGATTACATATGGATACAAAGGATGAGATTACAAATTGAACTAGCCATGTATTTTGATTGGGTTCACATAACCTTTTAGAAGTACACATTATTATTACATGAAACTCCAAATTTAAATGCAAAATTGAAGGAATTACCTATATTAGTGGATGTGGATTAACCATTGTAGATGGAAGCTGTGTTTGTCTTATGATACAGGTACCAAATAATGTAAGGAGAAAGGGACTACAGCTAATTAAAGAATTAAAAAACAGAATAAGGAAATAAATGAGGCATAATACCTATTGAACAACTGAATCATCCGGCCTTTGCAGATTCTAAAACAATATCTAAGAAATTATTGTATGAAGGGTAAAGATGGATCAGTAAAAGCAGCATCTGTAAGTTCTTACAGAAAGGTGGGTATGCCCACTAAAAGAATGTAATTGTAATAAACCATAGAAAATCATTAAGCAGTGGGAATAAACACGGAATTTTGTAATAATCACTTTCAAAAAACCTCGACAAGTGTCGAGACGTGGGTATGCCCACGGTAATTATGTATTCAACAAATCTTGGCTAGTGTCGAGTCATGGGTATGCCCACGTAATTTTGTATAAGTACAGGACCAATGGTCCGGGGCAAGGCTGGAGGTTTTCTCAACCCCGCTCTTTCCTACCAGCGCCTGCAGCGAGCGGGGTCAACCTATAAAATTTATTTATAATAATAAAAAATCTTTCAGGGCTTCGGCTTTTTACCGATTTAAAAAAAATAATATTTAAATCACTTAAGTGATGGGTTTATAACACATCGAATGGGGCCAATTGAGTATTTTATTTTAGAGGTGAATTATTAAAAGCTTTCCCTAAGTTTAATTCAATTAAATGTTAATGATTTTATTTAATGTTATTTCATTAAATAAAAATCGCAGCCTTCAACAAGATTTTTTATTAGGGTTTTGGAGGCCTATATTTGCTTGGGAAATGAAGAATGAGCTATCCATTGTTATTTTGCAAATTGATCATTGTGATTTCGAGCTCTGAGAAGGGTTTCAGCTTTGTCATTGAAGAACGTAGTTCTTCTGTGTGTATCCATTTGAGCTGGTGAAATATCAAGTGAATTTGGAATTCCAGAGAGTTTCATCCAGAGACTCTATTTGTGCTTCAGCAATATTAGTTTCAGCAGCAAGAAGAAGAAGATAGTATTTAATTGCAGCTTTATGGAGGAATAAGCCGCAACCATTATCCTCTTTTAGATTTACAGCCACAACATTGCAGAGTTGAATTAAATAAGTTCCTACAGCAGCTGGTGTATTCTCCCAAGTTTTTTTTATGCATTTTGTAGTTGCCTTTGTTAATCATTTTCCAATAAAGGATTGTCTTGATTCCCATTTGTATTTCATTTGGAAAATAAATAGAAGTTTCAACAGTTAATTGAATAGTCTCAGAATTTTAGATTATTGCATATTTGCTTTTTATTTCTAAAACCCTTGAAAATCCAAAAAAATCATAAACTTTCAAACAACAAATTGAGCTAAACGTCTGCAGCAGTTAAGGACCGATGTGGGGTTCTTACAGTGGTATTAGAGCGGTTTCCTGCCATCCTAGGAGGTTGCATGTTAGATTTTTCAGTTGCATGTCAGCTTTTTCAATTGCAGACCATTTTCAAGCAGTACAAATTTTTGGGGTTTGATTTTAAAAAAATCATTGAGTTCACAAATTTGATTTTGAGTGTCCAACACTCTTGCAGTTGTCTCAGTTATGGAAAAGTCCAGGAAATCAATTAAACAGGAAAACCAGTTGCATAGTATGATTATTTCCAAGAAGCAGACAAATGTCATAATGAAAAACTTAGAAGATTAAGCAAAATCAAAAAAGAATAGATGAATTGCTTTCAAACCCGGCTACCATGGACAGTTTAGTACGACATATGACATCCATTTTTTAAGGGGTCTACATCACAAAACAAAAAAGAAGAGAAACAAGAGGTCTCTACAGGTGGGACATCAAGAAATCTTCATAATGAACTTTCAACAACTAGTGATCAGCATGTAGCTGATCCACTGGAGATTAAAAATCAAGCTTACATTAAAGGAGATGTTGGGCACAAAACACTTCATGATGACTTCCAGACTGGGGAGGAGTTGATGATGTTCGAAGATAAACCAGTTGCATTCAATCAGCCACATGAAGATAAATTTTCTTGTGATGTTGTTCATACTTATGAAACTCTAATAGATGTCCAAGATCAAAAGGTGAGTTTTGAGGAGAATGTTGGCACTTTTAGCGATCCAGAAGTTTTATCAGCCATGATAACAATTCTAATTTTCATGACAGCAGTCCCTTGTTTGAGCATAATGATGTTGTTGATGACAGGGCCAGCGCGGAAGATGTAGTGGGTATCTCCTTGAGTCTTGACTCGCAAGATGGGAGTGTCACTTTTGAGGATTGCATAGAAAATACGAGTACTAATAATTCTGATTTTTATGACAGCGGTGAATTATGTTTGCATCCACATGAGATAGCAAAGGTTTTACAAATGGATGATGTTAGTACTCATGATTTGGGTACTACTGACGTAATTTATGAGGATGACTCATGCTTCAACGAGTCTGATTTTTCATATCAGACTTTAGAAAATGATTCCAAAATTTAATTTGTTGGTAATAGGTCCCAGGATTGTTCTTCAGAGGGACTTACAGTTACATTGGAAGTGGGAGTGTGTGAGGAGACTGTTGTAGCGGCAGCTTCCACTTTACCGGACATGCCATTTGTTGAAGTCCCTAACAATAGTACCTTGGTTGTTGATGTGTACGGAGATGATAGCACACATGATGATGTTGATCATAAGATGAGCATTGAGGATACAGCTTTCTATCACAGTGTAGATTGTGGGTCAGAGAGCTTACATGGGAGTTGGGGAGTTCAAAAACATCATTTGATCGGGCAATTGAAGGTGAGTGATAGTCAGATTGCTACAACTATTGAGCATTATGATGTTGCCCGTCAGATGTTAGCCATATGTGGTTGGGGTACTCCTATGTTGGATGAGCACGGTGATAGTGGCCTTTCCCTTGTAGAGATCCATTCACTACGAGAACCTGTAAGGATAATGATATATAATTACTTACAGTTATTAGCTGACATGGATTACCTTCTTGAGTGCGGTTGCACTTGTTATGATGCATTGATGGGAAAGGAAGAAGAGGTAGTTGAACTCACTCATGAGCTTGAGGTGACTACAAAGATATTAGAGAGCACTCGGTTGGCTCTTCAGGAGTCGCAGTTACAGTTAGATGATGTTATCGTGGAATTGATCCGAGTACAACCTTCACTAGCTATAGATTCAGTTCAGCTTCCTACAATGGTTGTTTGTGATGAGTTGATATTCACAGGTTGTAGTGAGGATGCAAGTACATCCATTACAGATTTGGGTGCAATAGACTCAATTGGGATGAGTACTTTGGTTGAGAGTTGTAGAGAGCCTCTTGTTGTATCAGGTTCTCCAACGGTCAGCACGTTGTTAGATGATGCAAAACAGATTATTGATAGTTGTTGTGTGGCAGTGGTAGATTTATCAGAGAGTTGTGTGTTAGCAGAGGGAACTACTCCATCATTTGCACAAGGGGTTGGTACAATGTCATCTGGTTGGGAGTATAGCTCTCATGTTGATTTGTTTCCCTCTCCTAGAATTAGGTCAATTACCTCATTTCTTGCAGTTGATGGTGATAGACAGCTTGTATCACAGGGTTCGAGTGATCAACTACAAGTTTCAGAGGATAGGATTGATTTTGCATCATATCGTTTCTATTGCACAGATACATTTATTGAATACCTGCTTGAGAGTCCAAAGTTGCAGGAGGGACCATTTGGAGTCATTGAGGGTACTCTCATCCGAGGTTCTCGCGGGAATTGGCAATTGGTAGGAGCAATTGTAGATACTTTGACTGCAATGCTCCCTCACAGAGATTTCGTGGTTGGGCTTGTAGAGAGAGTTACCAATGATCCTACCCAATCAGTTATTCGGGGTCAGAGGTTGGAGCCACCTCTTGATTCTCAAGTTGTTAGTGATGAGCCCTTGACAGAGATCGGAGCATTTTACCTAAACTATATAGTGAGGAGTGCTTATCATTTTTCTTTTGATCTACATGTAGAGGATTTGGTTATATGTCGATGTGGATTGGCTCCAGGATTATACCGTCCTTTGTGGGATGGGTATTCACCATCTTTATTAGATGGAATCAGTAGCTACAAGTTAGTGGGGAGCTACTTGCAAAGTGATCATATCCATGATAGATTAGCAAAGGACGGAGATAGTGGTTGTGATACAGATACCTTTACGAGTTCTTATCTCCACAGTACAAATGGATGTGAGTCTCACTTGCAATGGGACTAGGGTGGCAACAGGGTTAGCACTTCAGTTTTGGTGGGTCCTATTGGCTGGCTTCACCACTTTTGGTATGGTGAACTTGGCATCAAAGTTGAACAACAGAAGTCTGAGGAAGTTCATTTTGGAAGACTTCCATATTGCCTATGGGATCCAGGGATTGTTCTAGCTAGTGGATTGCTTCTTCCTTTGGTTGGGGTTGACTTAGTTGTAGCATACAATGGTATTATGTTGATGCCACATGGTCTGTATGGAGTATTCTACAGAGTGAATTGGGATATTCAATTGAGCATTGAGTGTAGAGTTTTGGGTTCTTTGGGTGGATCTAGATTTCAGACAAGGTTTACAATTGAGCATTGTAGTATGTTCAGTGTGCGGGGAGTATACTGGTTCATCCTTGGCCTTCTTGAACATGTTTTGATTTTGATGCACTATTCATGTGCACAAGGGTTGGATAGTTGACATGATGATTGTCCTTGCGCAGTTGTGTTTATGTTGGTAATACAAGAGTTGGTTCGAGATGTATGGGACATGATGCAGTTCATCTTTTGGACCTCTGGTGGAGTGGAGTTACATTGCAGTAGAGATTGCTTGAGGACAAGCAATTTCAAGAAGAGCGGACTGTGATGTCCCCTTCTAGCTAGCGACATCATGCTAGTAAGTGATTAGCCTATCAGTGGATCCTCGTAGGCTAGTAGGCATGGATAGGGGGTCTTTTCAAGCACAGTGAAGGTATGCTTTTCAGATGGTTCAGTAGTGGCAGAGTTCAGTGTTTTCAGTTGGCTTAAGAGATTGTTTTTGGCTCAATTATATGATTTTTTCTATTTTTAGCAAAGGTTTTTATATTTGGGTTTATTTTTGAGCCATAGAGATGGACCCCTGCTATTTTTAGAAATATTATTTGATCACATGGGAAATTATTAGACCAACTCCAGTTCCAGACAATTAAGCCAAATTCTCATTTTTAAGGGAGTTATTCAGTTTTCAGTGGTTATATATTTTAATTAAATGGCAAAGGATTTAATATAAAGTTAAATTGACTTTATATTTAAATCACTTAAGTGATGGGTTTATAACACATCGAATGGGGCCAATTGAGTATTTTATTTTGGAGGTGAATTATTAAAAGTTTTCCCTAAGTTTAATTCAATTAAATGTTAATGATTTTATTTAATGTTATTTCATTAAATAAAAATCGCAGCCTTGAAGAGGATTTTTTATTAGGGTTTTGGAGGCCTATATTTGCTTGGGAAATGAAGAATGAGCTATCCATTGTTATTTTGCAAATTGATCATTGTGATTTTGAGCTCTGAGAAGGGTTTTAGCTTTGCCATTGAAGAACGTAGTTCTTTTGTGTGTATCCATTTGAGCTGGTGAAATATCCAGTGAATTTGGAATTCCAGAGAGTTTCATCCAGAGACTCTATTTGTGCTTCAGCAGCATTAGTTTCAGCAGCAGGAAGAAGAAGATAGTATTTAATTGCAACTTTATGGAGGAATAAGTCACAGCCATTATCCTCTTTCACATTTACAGCCACAACATTGCAAAATTGAATTAAATAAGTTCCTACAGCGGCTGGTGTATTCTCCCAGGTTATTTTTATGCATTTTGTAGTTGCCTTTGTTAATCATTTTCCAATAAAGGATTGTCTTGATTCCCGTTTGTATTTCATTTGGAAAATAAATAGAAGTTTCAGCAGTTAATTGAATAGTCTCAGAATTTCAGATTATTGCATATTTGCTTTTTATTTCTAAAACCCTTGAAAATCCAAAAAAATCATAAACTTTCAAACAACAAATTGAGATAAACGTCTGCAGCAGTTAAGGACTGATTTGGGGTTCTTACATGCTGAGATATGTGAAGGGCATTTCTGACTTTAGCATTTTGTATGAAAGAAGCAAAGATCCTAGACTCATTGGCTTTACAGTCTCAAATTAGAAAACTTTTGTTGATGATAGTAAGTCTACATTTGGGTATGTCTTCAGTTTGGGAACAGGTGTAGTCACATGGACTAGTAAGAAACAGCAGGCGGTAGCTCTTTCCTTGACTAAACCAAAGTATTGGGAAATTATTAAAGCAGCTTGTGAGGAGGTTTGAATTCGAAGGACGCTTTCTGACATGCACATGTCTCAAGCTGGTCATTCACCTCTATTTTGTGAGTTAAGGGGTTCTCAAACTTGCTAAAAATTCAGTTTTCCATGAGCAGACCAAGCATGTTCAGCTAAACTGTCATTGCATCCACAAGCTTGTAGAAGATGGATTAGTACAGTTGCAATATGTTCCAACAAAGGATCAGATTGTAGACATTCTCACCAACTCTCTGGGCCCTAACAAGTTTGTAAAATTTAGGGGGCAACTTGGTGTAGTCGACATATTGACTATTAAGGGAGGGTATTAGAGTAATACTTGTGTGTATAATATAATGGTAAATAATGTATTTTTAGGTAGATTAAATTTGTTTCTAATTTAGTCTTTAGTGTGCCTATATATGTAAATTTCATTCTATCAATAAAATCAAGCAATTACCATTGTGTAAAAGTTTTGTTGATGCGACTTGTTGATATGATTATGTTCAGATCAAATGATACTTTGTTGAACATCCACAACTATTCTAGTGGTCCAAACTTCAATTTGAGTTTGTTTGCCCAACAAGCATTAACAGCATTACCTTTTGAGGCCAACTAAAGATGTTGTGGATCTAGATGCGGTGGTTATGGTGAAAATTTTGGATCTAAAGGATGGTGTGCCAACACAGTATGATGCTTCACACGCTTTGTTTCCCTTCCACATGCATTGGAGATTGATTCGGGATTGATGGTCTTCATATTACATGCTACATCTTATTAGGCCAAACTAATGGATGTAATTTTGTGTTGTGGCGGATATATACTGGCAGATATCCTTTGGAGAGGAATACATGATGTGTGGATGACTGTGTATTAGATATTGTGAAGTGTGAAAGTGTGAATGTGCAAATATGCATAAATGAAATCAACCACAAATCTATAAACAGAAAACTGTAATTAGCATCGTAGATAATGCACTTATACTAAATTCATTCAATAGCGTTCATTGTAATCAGTATTAATGTATCTTGCCCTAAAGAAGTCATCTTCACTAATTTAAAAGTCATTTCTATATTGCCCTAAAGCATTGCGCCTTAGTTTGCAAGTCTCTATTAGGAGTAGTGAGCTCCTTGGCTGCTAGCCCAAAACATTGTAACTTGTTCTTCATATAGTGAGTGTGATTCTCATTGTGTTTTCCATGTAAAAATCCTAGTGTTATGTATATTTCTCTTCTGTTTCAGATATTTACTTCTACACATAAGTTAAACTGGAATGAATTATTAGTAATTCATTAAGTTTTAGTGCATGTTGAATCCCCCCCCCTTGGCAGCATCCAGGTGTGTTCAACTTTCAACAAACTCTTCTTCTCAAGACCCAACCTTCTATAACCTTTTTAGAGCTATATTAGGAAAAACCATTTTTTGCTTTTTATTGTTTTCTTCAAATTTATTTTTCTTTTTCATTGTTTTTCTAAAAGAGCTATTTTTTTTGTCTACATTTGTTTTTTAAATAAAAAACACTATTTTCATTGTTCTTTACAAAAAAGAGTTTTTTTTCTTTTACATTGTTTTTTTCAAAAAAACTCTTTCTTCTTTTTTATTTCCCTAACTACCTTCAACCTCCAAAACCCATGACCTATCAGCTATGGAAGGCAGACAAATTGAGGGGCGACTCCTCTTCAAAAATCAGATCTAACCAAACACTTTCCAATAACGTACAAATTGGGTTAACCGTTGAGGGGAATGTTATAAGAAAACACCCAAAAGTGTTAAAGTAATCCCCAAAAAAATACAAACAAAAAATGGGTCATCCAATTGAGGGGAATGTTTTGGGAAAACACCCAATAGTGTTCAAGTAATGTCCAAAAAAATATGAACAAAAAATGAAGGTCACCATGAGGCTGGAATTGTATGGACAAGTTCAAGAAAACTTGCAAAAACTTCAAAATTTTCAATTTCTCCAATCAACCAAAAATCTCCTAAATTTGTCTCCAAAGGACACCTCACAAATTTTTGAAAACCACCACAATCTAATACTTAGTGCAACTATGAATTCTGAGATGAATCCACCAAGGGTTGCATTGGATTTTTGTCCAACCAACTGAAATACCCAAGGATTTTCATCCTAAGACATGCTGAACCAAACAAGTGACAGTCCCAACCGGTGCTGAGAGGGGAGGGGTGAATCAGCACTTGTTAAAACTTTTTCTAGCTGAATCCAGTGAAGTAAACTTACAGCACAAAAGGAAAACAGATTTAAGCAAATAATAACAGTAAGTAAACAATCACAAAGTGACACCAGATTTATCACATGGAAACTCGGTTAGGGTAAAAACCACGGTGTGAGGAGACCTCACAAATTTTGTACTCCTGGAGTACGCCCTGTTAAGAGCTTTCCCGTTTAAAGGATAAAAGCGCACTTGCTAGATGCGACCTAGTCAAGGGATTTGTTACAATAAGGTCTACTAGGACCTGCCTGGTTAAAGGACTTTTAAACACTTTGAAAGATGTCACCCAGTTAAGGGATTTCAATACAAGGGACATGTTAGAGTCCACCCAAATACTGGGATTTGTCTATTGTAGTTTGCCAGAAAACAATAGAAGTGTGATTTTTACAGATGGCTTTGCTTAGCCTGAGAAGATCTTTATTTACGCTCAACTGAGAATCAACACCGGTCACCGCAAGTGTATTCTCATCTACTATTGTGTTGTTTTGCACAATCTATTATCTCTCTTTCTCTACTTTCTTTTACCCCTGCTTCTGTAGCATATAGGTTCACTCTTTTTCTTGGCAGAATGAAGGGAACTCTTCTTCTCAACAAGCATAAGAACATATACAGTTTTGTTGCCCTAACTGCGTCTCAAATGCATGACCTAATCTTGAGATCTTACGAATACATCGCTCAGTAGAGTATTGATTCACTGAGAAAACATCCGATGCATGCTCTGGCTTTATCCGCCTCATGAAGAAAACAGCAGTTGCGTGTCAGGCAACCTTCCTTCATAGGAGATAACACCTTGATTTAAAGTCACTGAATCCGGCTTTAAATCCTTTAGTCGCACCTCAAGAAACCATTGGTTCCGGCTTTAAATCCTTTACCTGCGCCTCAAACCAATCACCAAGACAACTCAAGATCACCCGGATTTACTACAATAAATCCCAGTAGAAAGAGCTGGTTGGAACAGATAATTGACAGTTGACTATGACTTCCTTGGTTCATACCGGAATCTTATAACATATTCGGTTGAGTCCTTCGATCTATTGTAGTCTCTTTCTTGTCTTATCGGTTGCATTGTCCTGGTTGTGTTATAGACACTAGTTGGATATTGCTTTTAGCTGTACTTGTCTATACCAGTTTGTAGTTCGGTCCTTGGTTGATACTAGAATACTCTCTTTCTAATTGAATGCATTGCCCGGTTACTGATGCTTAGTGTGGAGACCGGTTACAATGGATTACAGTTATTCTTTTCTTGCCAAACCAGCCTCTCTTAATGTAGATTTTCTTAGAGCTTCAGCCTGGATAGAGATGACAAATCTCTATCCTCTTTTGCCAATCAATGACAATACTTGGACCGGTAGAGAGCTTACCGATTACTATCATTCGATGCTAACAATCTCCCCCTTTGACATTGATGGCAAAACTCAAAACTTTGAAGGACATTTGGAGTCTTGTATTACTTCCCCAGTTTACCAACCGGTTTGATTGCCGATTGCCAATTGCCACAATCTCTCCCCATTTTTGACAATAATGCCAAAAGGCTAATCAGAAAGATTTTCATTCTCTAACCTACTCCCCCTGCGAGAAGCAGTCTCTTTTCATCAATTCATAAAAGATAAGGTGTAACCTTCTGTTGAATCATAATCAACTGATGACTCCCTGTTGATGATTACTAATGATCTGAGAGGGGTACAACCCCCAGTCTACATCTGAGATATTCAAAAGTACTCTTTGGTAAAGGTTTTGTAAATATATCAGCAATCTGTTCTTTGGTGGGGACATACTCCAATCTTACTTCTTTATCCTGTACTAGTTCCCTCAAGTAGTGATACTTGATGGCAATGTGCTTGGTCTTGGAGTGCATAGCAGGATTTTTGGATATGTTGATGGCACTGGTACTGTCACAGTGAATTGCGATCGGTTCAGGTACCTGTTCCTGAATACCTTCCAGTAGTTGTTTGATCCAAATCACCTATGTGCAGTTGATTGCAACAGCAACATATTCAGCTTCAGCAGTGGACTGTGATATGCAGTTCTGCTTCTTACTTGTCCACGATACAATCCTTTCACCTAGAAAGAAAGCACCACCGGTTGTGCTCTTTCTATCATCAATGTTGCCAGCCCAGTCTGCATCAATGTAGACCTTTATTTGAAATCATCCTTGGTGAGGAAACCACAAGCCATATTCCTCGGTTCCTTTTAGATATCTGAAGATTCTCTTTACTGCCACCAGACGTGTTTCTTTGGGATTAGCTGAGAATCTTGCCACTATGCCAACTACTTGAGCAATGTCCGGTCTGCTGTGAACAACATACTGCAATTTTCCTATCATGGACCGATACATTGTTTCATTTACTTCTTTGGCATCATCCTCTTTTGATAACTTGAGGTTAGTTATCATTGGAGTTCCAACCGGTTTCGATTCTTCTAGTCGAAAAGTCTTAAGAATTTCTTTTATGTACTTGGACTGAGAGATGAAGATACCCGCTTCCAGCTAGTGGACCTGTAGTCCAATAAAGAATTTTATGGGCCCAATTTTTTTCTTCATTTCTTCAGCGAAGGCTTTACTCATCCTGTCATCCCTTCCAAAAATGATGTCATCAACAAAGATTTCAGCAATTAGATTTCCATCTTTTCCAGTTTTGAGATACATATTGTTGTCGTCACCGGTTCTTGTGAATCCAATGGTCAGAAGGTATGAATGCAACCTTTCATACCAAGCCCTTGGAGCTTGCTTAAGCCCATAGAGAGCCTTTTTTAGTTTGCAGACCATATCAATCTTTTGAGCAAATATAAACCCTTCCAGTTGCTCAATGTAGACTTCCTCTTCCAATATTCCATTGAGGAACGCAGACTTCACATCCATCTAATAGACTTTAAACCTTTTGTGAGCTGCATAGGCAAGAAGAATTCTTACCCCTTCCAATCTAGCCACTAGTGCAAAAGTTTCTCCATAGTCTAGTCCAACTTCCTGAGCATATCCTTTGCAAACCAGTCTTGCTTTATTCCTGATGACTTTACCGTCCTCATTCAGTTTGTTCTTATAGACCCATTTTGTCCCAATGACATTTTTGTCCTAAGGTCTAGGCACAAGTTCCCATGTGTCATTCTTCTCTATTTGTTCAATTTCTTCATCCATGGCCTTGACCCAATACTCATCTACCAAGGCTTCTCTGGTGGATTTGGGCTCAATACATGAAAGAAGACAGATGTTTTCTTTGGCTTTCTTCCTGGTCAAGACATTCCCATATTTGTCACCAATTATATTGTCAGTAGAATGATGTGACATACCTTGGAAGAACAGGTCTCTGTTCCCTGTCTGGTTCTTCCGGTTGAGCATTGTCTTCATCATGGTTCAGGACATCAACTTGTTCGCCCTCCTGTATCAACCTGTTGGGTTCAGGTACATTTTCTTGCTCCAGATGTCTGTCCATGTGTATTTCTCCATCATCTTGAGTCATATCTTTGTTGAATTCAAAGGCATTCCCTTTGTTTAGGCCTTGAAGACTGTTGTGATCATTGCGATCGGTCTTTATTCCTAGTTCTGAAGATTCATCAACTTTTACATTGATGCTTTCAACTATCTTCCCTGTTCTTTTGTTCAGACACCGATAGGCCTTACTTTTGGTAGAGTAACCCAAGAATGTTCCCTCATCGCTCTTGGGATCAAACTTCCCAAAGTACATATCTCTTTTGACATAGCACTTACTACCGAAGATTTTGAAGTATCCTACACTGGGAGTATGTTTGAACCAAAGTTCATAAGGAGTCTTACCAATTCCCTTTTTACTTGAACTCGGTTGAGTGTGTAGACTGCAGTACTAACGGCTTCCCTCCAGAAGTGATGAGGCAGATCTTTTTGAATCAGCAATGTTGTAGCACAATCAATCAGCGTTCTGTTTCTTCTTTCTGCTACTCCATTTTGTTGAGGAATCCTTGGTGCAGATAGCTGTCTTTTTATTCCATGTTCCTCACAGTAGTGAGTGAACTCTTGAGAGGTAAATTCACCTCCTCTATCTGATCTCAGACACTTCAAGTTTTTACCGGTTTCTTTTTCCACTCTAGCTTTGTAGATTTTGTACATGTGGAAAGCTTCTGATTTCTCCTTAAGAAAGAGTGTCCACATCATTCTTGAGAAGTCGTCCACAAAAACCATAAAGTATCGGTCTCCATGGTAGCTTTTTGTTCTCATTGGTCCACATAGGTCAGTGTGCACCAGATCTATAACATTCTCAGCAGAGAAGGACTTACTGTTGAAGGATGTTCCGGTCATCTTTCCCAACTAACAATCTTTACAAACGCCTTTGATGGGCTTTGTAATTTCAGGAATTCCTCTTACCATTTTCTTTTTGCTCACTTTGACAATACTGTCAAAGTTTATGTGGCAGAGCCTCCCGTGTCATAACCAGTTGTTGTCCTCTTTGGTCATAAGACAAATTTTGCTAGATTCTCCTTTGACCGAGGCTATGAGATAGGCTCCTTCCATTGAGTCAAGATAGAAAAGGTTACCTTTGCTTGGTGAGTCTTTGGCCGAAAAACTCGCAGCCAAGACTCGCCGAGTTTTACTGAAAAACTCGCCGATTTTTCCGCAAGTTTTTCAGTAAAACTCGGCAAGTTTTTCAATAAAACTCGACGAGTTTTTTAAAAAAAACTCGCCCACGTTCAGCCTATACAACCACAAGCAAAAAAAACACAGTTTTCATATTGCGATTTTCATTTGCTGCTTCTTGAGCAACTAGGGGAGGAGCAGAGTGGGCTTCCAAGTGGATTCGAGTGGATTCAAGTCGGATTTGAGTGGATTGAAGGTGGATTTCAAATGTTTTTTTGAAGAAAAAACACATTTCCAGGTAGGCTTGTTGAGATTGTTTTTTATTTTATAAACATTCTATTTTGTTCTTGTTGAATCTAAATGAATACAAAATCATTTCTAAGTAGTTACAAATGATTTTGAATCATTAGAATAAGATTCAACACTGTTTTGGACAAGTTTTTAAGAAAATGATGAATCTATCAATTTTTTTTTAAGAATATCTAGTTTTTTTTAAATATCAAACCCTACCAGTTTGTTTAGTTTTTTTTTGTAACTTTGAATGATGTCTAAAAAGATTGTAACTAATTTAGATAGTTTCTAACTTTGTTTAATTTATTTTCTAAAATATTTATTTTATGTTTTGAATTTCTATGTGTAGGGCAGCAGTTAACCATTAATTGGCATGGTAAATTCAGAAGAATTGTGGCCACAAACACCATGCCCTTCTGGATTTATAGGCACCTGGCCTAAAAATGTTAGAGATAAGACATGGAGGTATGCCTATGAAGTACCCAATGAGCTTAGGAAAGCGATTTGCATAAACTGAGAAAGTAGTTTCTGGAGGCATAAACCGCCTCAAATACCACCTTGCAGGCATTAGGAAGACTGATACAAATCATTGTGAAAAAAATACAAAAGAGATTAAAAGATTTGTTAATGCCCTACTTGCAGCCGGGGAAGACAAAAAATTGCAAAGGGAGAGGGAAAGATTAGCTGTGAGGGCAGCCATAGCTGAAACTCAAGGTGCTCCTATTGACATTCAGGAAGAAGAAGAAGCACTTGAGAGCATAGTGGGCTCTCTTCGTGGCCCACGCATCCACAAACAGAGTGCCTCTTTTACTGCTTCTGCTTCCTCTAGTAGAGTGCCTAGTTCTTCACCACCATCAGCATCAGGGATAGGCAATTTTTTTATGCCCAGGAATACACCTGGTGCACAACCATCATTAGAGGCCACTGGATGGAACAAGGAGGCACATGAGAAAACTGATATTGCATGTGCTGATTTTTGGTATTTCAACAATCTCGCATTGAGTATGATTGAGAGCCCCTATTGGCTCAATTTTGGGACTGCAATGACAGTTTCGGGAAAAGGGTACAAGGCCCCTTCTCGCAAGGAATTGAGTGGAAGGTAAGTAAATAATCGGAATCCACTTGGTTTCATTTTGAAATTTTAACTGTTATTTCTTGTTTATTAAATCAAAATTGAGTACTAAGACTTCATTTGACTTTGATTTTGTAGGTTGCTTGTAAATGTTGTTGATAGGGCAAGACTAGTGGTGGAGGAGCAAAAAAAGAGTGGAGTAAATATGGCTGCACCATTCTTTCTGATGGGTGGATAGACGGAAAAAACCGAACCATTATTAATTTTTTGATCACTTGCAAGGATGATGTGGTATTTTGGAAATAGGTCGATGCCTCCAACAAAGTGAAAAATACACAAACTTTGACATTAATATTGGAGAATGTTGTCATGGAGGTGGGAGTAGAGAGTGTGGTGCAAATCATCACAGATAATGCAGCAGCATATGTGGCAACAGGTAATTTTAAATTTTAATATTTATGTTGCACATGATTATCATTAAAATTTAAATATTAAAAAATGATATTTAATTTAGTTTTTAGGTAAAATATGGAAATTGGAAACTAATTATTGAATTTTTACTAATATGCCTGGTAGACTCCTCCAAGACAAGCACGCCACTCTTTTTTGGACACCTTGTGCAGCACATGTCCTTGACCTTCTTTTGGAGGACATAGGAAAACTTGATTGGGTAACTCCAATTGTGGAAGATGCAAAGCGGGTAACAAAGTATATCTACAATCACCCTTGGGTTCTAAACTTGATGAGACAATTCACTAAAGGGAAAGATTTGGTGAGACCCGCAGTCACAAGATTTGCAACGGTTTTCTTGACGTTGCAAAGTATTATTGATGCATTGAATTGTTTGAAACAAATGTTAGAGTCCACCATGGCTTGAATCAGCTTATTCAAAGAAGCCTGAAGGAGAATTTGTTGCGCGCATTGTCTTTGATCAACATTTTATGGACAAGGCTCTTGAGATTGTGAATGTAACTTCAAGAATCAAAACTTTAATTTTTAATTATTCTTGATTCAAGTCTTTGATTATTAATTTGTAACTTACTGTTACTAACTTCATTAATTAATCTTTTTGTAAACTAATTTGTATTTTTAAAATTTCAATTGTAGGTATTTGAGCCCTTTGTGAGAGTTCTACACATGGTTGATGGGGATCAAACCCCAATGGGGTGTCTGTATGAGGCCATGGATAGGGCCAAAGAGTCTATCAAAAATTACTACAAGGGGGAATAGACTCAGATTTGACCCCATTTGGGAGATTGTTGATAGGTGGAACAATTAGCTCCACCAACCCATTCATGCACCAGGATACTTCCTCAACCCTCGTTTCAGGTACGGTGATTCTTATTCAGATTTTACTAAGACTTAATTTCACTTTGTTTTTTTAGGTTGTGTACTAAGACTTGGTTTTACTTTGTTTTTGTTTTAGATATGATGATTCCTTTCCAGATCCTAATGGCGAGGTCGTGGAGGGCCTCTCTATATGCATTTAAAGGATGCTACCTGATGCTTACTAAGAGAGACCTTGTTGTGAGTGAACAACAGATCTATGTGGAATCAAAGGGTAAATTATTCTCTTCAGAGTTGGCAAAGAGAGCAAGAGGCACTCAAACCCCAGGTAAAAGTAGAACATTTGCAATTTTGCCATTTGATAAATTATGTTTCGCTTGTCTCTTTTCTTTCTAACTTCTCAATATTTTAATTTGCAGAGGCTTGGTGGCAAAGTTGGGGTGGAAATACCCCACATCTAAAGAAATTCGCTCTCAGAATCTTATGCCAGCCTTGTAGCTCATCCCATTGTGAGCGCAATTGGAGCTTATTTGAGTCCATCCACACAAAGAAGAGAAACAAGTTAGCCCAAAAATGCCTCAATGACCTTGTCTATGTGCAATACAATCTTAAGTTGCGCTTGAGAAGGGCAAAGGAAGCACCAACTAGTCCAATTGATATGGACGCCTCCATTGTTTACAGAGGATGACATCGCTGATTTGGAGAGGCGGGCTATGGAGGAGGGGGGTTGATTTGGTTTCACATTGGATGTCATTGAGAAGGATGATGAGGATTCAAACGAGGAGTCATTAGCAGTGTCAGTGCCAGAAGATACATCCAGGATGGAGAGCGAGCCAGACACATCAAGAGGGATACCGAGCGAGGAGGCACAATCACGCTCAGTGCAGGCTTCTACTTCTAGGACTAGGCCCTCTATAGAGGATGACATTGCTGATTTGGAGAGGTGGGCTATGGAGGAGGGGGGTGGATTTGGTTTCACATTGGATGACATTGAGGAGGATGATGAGGATTCAGACGAGGAGTCATTAGCAGTGCCAGTGCCAGAAGATACATCCAGGATGGAGAGTGAGCCACACACATCAGGAGGGATACCGAGCAAGGAGGCATAGTCACACTCAGTGCAGGCTTCTACTTCTAGGACTAGGCCCTCTACAGAGGATGACATCACTGATTTCGAGAGGCGGGCTATGGAGGAGGGGGGTGGATTCAGTTTCACATTGGATGACATTGAGGAGGATGATGAGGATTCAGACAAGGAGTCATTAGTAGTGCCAGTGCCAGAAGATACATCCAGGATGGAGAGCGAGCCACACACATCAAGAGGGATACTGAGTGAGGAGGCACAGTCACGCTCAGTACAGGCTTCTACTTCTAGGACTAGGCCCTCTACTTCTAGTTCCTCTCCCTTATTTTCTCATAGATTTGGGAAGAGGAAGATATAATTGTAATTTGTAATGATGTATTTCCTTCTAGTTTTGTAGAGCTAGAAACTATTTAACTTTACTATTTTGCTTCCAATCATCAGCATTCCACATGAGAATGCGATTTTGTACCCACTTTGCATTTATACATATCTAAACTTAGATTGTTTATTTTGTTTTCTCATTAATTAACTCATTGGATGCATCTTCTCATAGAATTTTGCAAAAAAAAATGCATTTTTAATTAAATTTTATGCTATTTTTTAGTTCCCGAGTTTTTTGCCGAGTTTTTCCAAAAACTGGCCGATTTTTTCCCGAGTATTCTTTTTCAAGGCTTGGCAAGTTTTTGCCCAGTGAGAGTTTTCCATCTATGGTTTTAAGAGCTTACTACCATTATCAAAATTTCTTTTTGAGAAAGATGATACTCTCTAAGAAAGTTAGAGTTTCGAAGAATGTTGGAATGGATAAAAAAGGATATATTATGAATCCTCCCATTATAATTTCTTGATATAAATTCAACAAATTTCCACATCATACTATTCCAATATAAAATCCATCTTCATACAGAGAAACTTCATATTTGCATGATTATACTAGGAATTAGAACAAACATACATCTTCTGAAAGGGAGACAATTATTGCTCCAAATCCAGGTAGCTCTTCTTTCAAAGGCTTGAACACCAATTTCAATATGCCAGAAATAAACACATCATTTATCTGAAACAAGAAAAAAACAAGAAAATTATTTAGACAATATGTCGTATAAGGGGGAAAATAGATATAGTTATGTATTTGCAAGTAGAAAGTATCTTAAGTAGGATACATACTTTTAAGACAAAATCAGGTCCATTTGTTTTTACAGTGATTACAACTTCCTCTTTCTCACAATGCAACCTAAACATAGCTTCCAATACCACCTCATCATCACTTCCTTTTAAGACTCTTACACCTGCTCAAATCCAATCATTAAAAGAAAACTGTGACACAAGCATCAAAAATAGAACAAAATTTTTGCAACAATTTTATCTCTGTATGGATTAGGCTCTTAAATTTGGAATTCCACATTCGTTAATGAAAGGTACATCTCAAGCAGTAATGATAAAGAAATAATGTGCACTTGAAAAAGACCTCCAAATTGAGGACTTCCTTCCCCCAATTCAAGGGACTTGACAGATAGTTTCTCAATTAAACCCATCTTGTAGTCATCAAGAATAAGTTGCAACTGTTCCTTCAATAAATATGACATTGGCTGCATTGCAAATGAAAATATGTATATCAAAAACATATAAAAATGACACACAACAACAATACATTTATTTCATGAAACTAACTATTTGCGTTCTTCCTCTTTCCCTCAATTTTGGCGCAATGACTATTCTATAATATAGCAAAGAAAAATGAATTCATGAAGAAAAGAGTCTAGGACACATGCAAAGAAAAATGAATTCATGAAAAGAAAGAAGTGTAGGCCGCATGCAAGAATTAGAGAATGTAAAGTCCCCATTTTTCATCACTCCAGCATTTTAGTTTGCTCCAGCTTTCTAGTTGGGCGCCAACCTCATCAGAAGGAATGTTTGTTGTTGGCTGTGAGCTCAACCGGTCTTCAGAACTTCTTTGACACTTTCCGAAGTGAATTACAACTTCTGATGTGTTCTCCAGGATTCTTGGAGTGAGCGTCTATTTATAGAAAGGCCCATAGTCTACCCCGACTTTCATTTTTCATTATCAATATCATTCCAGTATAGTCAGATTTTGATTCTGATGCTGTTTGGTGGTTATCACAACTCCTTTGAATTATTGAGCTGTAATTTAATTACTTCACTAAGCTTGCTTCATTTTAGAAAATAATTTTGAAAGCAATTTAGTGTAATAGCTCATTGGAAAGGGAATTATGTGTTTTATATCATGGACACGTGAAAAAGGGACCTTGCACATCAAATATGATTATTTTTATATAAAAGGTATCATTTGGAACAAAAAGGGATTATTTTAATTATTATGCGATTCTAAATTGTAATTTCTGGAAAGTTCCCTCAAGGATTATTAAAGGGGGTTGAGGGGTCTCATTTGAAGCATTCGGCAAGGAAGTTTTACAATATCGAAAGCATTTATCAAGTCCATAATGGCCACCTCTGTATGCTAGGCTGGTCATTAGATTTAAAAATACAATTTGAAGGGTTTTAATGCTGATATAAGGAAGATGTGGAGTTGTAGTTTCTGGTCGCCAAGTCATAGCTGAGATACATTAGTTGCTGGTTTATCTATTTTGCAAGGGGTTAATAGTATGTATATGATCGGCATGGTATGGGATTAATAAGGCAAGGCATTAGATTACAAGGAATCTTGGGATGAATGTATTTGTAGCAGTCACAAGGCAATTTTGAGGGCTTTCAATAGCCCTCTGGTGAAAATATATTTGTATTTGAGACGTGGAGTTTGGCAAACACCAGGAGTTGAAGTTTGTGGTCCGTTTGAAGCTATTGGTGAGTTCTTCTGTGCAGGTCAAAGGCTCTTTTTAAGACCTTTCTTTAGCGTGTGATGATCCCAGTGCCTTGGCATTTCAAATGGCCTAATTGGCACAAGAATGCTGGTTGGTTTCCTCATATATACAAGGCAAGCTTCCAACAGATTGGTCTAACCAGGCTAGGCGTTCAAATGTTCCATTTTTGAGCAATTTCATCATTCATGACCAGGCAATAAAACTCTCATTTGCTAGCATCAGAGTCTAACCATCTAGCTGGGCAATTAATACTAGCATTTCTGAGTGCCATATCAATTTATAGCAGGGCAACCATCATCCTAGTCGCTGGCAGGTCTTTATAGACCTGTGTGTGGAGATTGCAGCTATTGGAGGAGGTTGACAAGCAAGAAAAAGAAGGAATTTTCAAGCTGGGTAATTGTTGAGAGAGTTTTGAAAATACACTGCTGTCACATTTCATTGTTGTCACATCAAAGAGATCAGAAACTATGTGTACAAATCTCTATACTCCTCATATTGCAACAATTAATTACTCAAAAAATGTCATTCATTTCCAAGATGTTCAGTTAAAATTCCTAATTGTTGAGTTTGTTAAATTCTGGTTATGGCTATTGATACTTGATCACGAGATTATGCATTATTTAAACCCAACACCTCAAGCAACATAAAAAGTAATTCTTCTTAACCGCAACATACCATTTGTCCAAATTACTACTCTTGCAGTTGAAAAAGTGGAAAAAAATTGTAAAAAATCAGAGGGGACCTTACAGGGAAAAAAGATGGAATACTAAAACATGGCATTTTCAACTCGTGGACATAAAAAATTGTTTCCTTTTAAGACCTACATCAATTTTTTTATTGTAGAATTACATGATATTAATGAAGAAGAAGCTCTGATGTTGTTGCAAATCGCTCAACATAGATTGAAAACCAATGTGCTTAATTATGCAACTTTATGTTGACAAAAAATGTTTGCATTTACTGTTCTTAATTTATTTTAGTCATTTAGGTTGTAACCTGAAACAATTAATATATCTTTCCTGTGTTATGATGTATATAACAATGAGATTTAAAACATTGGGTCATTGGGAGATGATTGTTACAAATTATTGTTACACTAAGATAAAGATGAGATTTTTTACAAAACTAAGCTTCAAAATTCAATGGTTCTCAGGAGATCATGGTATTTTATTATTATAAATCATATTCCACATAAGAAGATAAGCATTATGAATTTTTCATGCGCAATGAGAGAATAATAACACGTGCTATACCTTTTTCGTATGGTAGAAAATTAAAGTATTGTCAATTAAATAAAAGGTAGCAGTTGCATACGTATTGTATTTAATTTTTCATCACCATATGTGATCAATCATTACATGTGATCTGTAAAATAGATCGTAGCAATTGCATGATGAACAAAAGCTATCACTTTCAATCAAAAAGTTTTTAAAAAAATTGTTTTACTGTCATAATCATTTTCAAAGGCAATTGTCAACTCTACGTGCTGAACATGACTTTAGGGTCATCCAAAATATCTTAGATAGGTTAGAAAATAGCTAAGTTGTCAATCCGGGTATGGGTAGGATATGGATACGGGACAAGAGTACGTAAATTCTTTTTCCTTGGATACAGGTATAGATACATCCATACATCCATACATATAAGTTTATATATATGTTCAAGCATCAAAGTTATAACTTTTAAGTAAAAAAGGAGGGCAATACTCATAAATCCATAATATCCACTAAAATTATAAATCAGTTACCTCATCTATCATATTCATAATTTGCAAAAATGAAAATACTCAACTCTCAAAATGTAAATACTCAACTCTCAAAATGTCATTACATAATGAAAATCCAAATTACAATTGACATTTGATATTCATATTTTCATCAAAACCACTGTAATGTCCCCTATCGGTACTCTACTTGATTTACCCTAAAGTTCCCAAATAGGGTTTGGTTTGTGTTTGGAAATGGCAATTTACTTAATCTCTGTAATATTCACTACTAGGAGGCTGCCAATTTCCAAAGACTAACATACATCACTATGCATTTAAATCAGATCAAATTGAGAAACAATTACTGATTCATAATACATACTTAAGCCCTAATTCGTTACTCCTCTCCAAATCAATAACCTTAAGAAGGATGGGGAATTACTTGTTCGTGGGCACTTGGAAACCAATCACAAGTAGGCTCCCTCAAGGATTTTGGAACACGTATGCATACCTATTTTGGGACATCTCCCTCAAGGATTTGTGATATATGTCCTTACCATAGATCCAAGAATCGCCAGTGAATCACCAGAATTGCCGATTCAACGATTCGATTCACACTGGCTGATTTTTTATGAATCGTTGAATCGGCGCGGCGATTTTTTAAATTTGTTAAAATCTAGGGTTTTTTAAATAGTTAAAATTTAGGGTTTTTTTAATTTGCCGATTCATGGGCGATTCGATTTCGATTCATGGCCGATTCACGATTTGATTCGGCCTTGCCGATTCCGATTCTCGTTTCTTTGGTCCTTACCCATCTTGGAGTTTTCTCCTACATTGCAAGGTATTACTCTATCTCTCCCTGACAAAACCAACCTATCCTCTTAATGATATTAGTGAGTAATCAAGGAATACAATATGTATATATTATTAACTTGTGTATTACAACTATATATATATATATATGACCAATACACACACAAAAAAAAAAAAAAATTTAACATAACTGATATATGATTCTGATTTCATATATATATATCAGAACATATGAAGGTTCTCATCCATAATAGAATTCTGATATACTACTATTCTGTAGATCAGAATTGATTCATATCTAAATTACAGCATGCTTTGCTGTCACGTGATGCTTGCCAGCAATATAATACGATTCATTGATGCACAGATTATAAATAATAATTCTCATTCTCCGATGAGTACTTATTACCATTAGTAATCTCTCATTTCTAATTCATTCCCTTGATGAATAAAATAATAATTTCTGATTCTTCCATCAGAAATAAATAATTATTTTCTGATCCTTTGGATCATCTCAATCCATTATCCAATTCCTTATTGATCCTTCCTTCTAATCAGTACCAATTATATTTAATAATCTATGATCCTTTGATGTCTGATCCCTTCAGTCAGATCTCCCATATATAACTAACTTCCGCTAAAAGTTGTGACTCTTTAACCAATAACCGCACCTCTCTGACTTAGAATACTAATTATTATCTGTTTATTCTAATCGCTTCTTTAGTGAGTAATTACTGACACCTCTAAATTATCAATTGTTTCTTTGTGAGCTGCTGATACTGCTTATTCACTTTTCTTTCTAAAACTTCTTCCATCTTGCTGACTTAGACATTGGTGATAGCTGCTGCTTCAGACATTGGTCACTGTCATCGAAGATAACAATTGCTGTTTAATCAGTTAATTTAAATTTATTTAAATGCCTTCACTATATTGGCAACCTTCATATTAATATTGCTGGTGATATACTCTGAGTGCTGCAATCCAAATAAGGCTTGTGATATTTTCTGAAGTGAAGATATACAGTGGTTTACCCAGCCTAATAAAATATGGAAGAATCAAATAAAACAGATTTTTACGTCAGAGATAGTCTCCTCCAGTATGGGGGTTCCCTTGTGGAAATGTACAGCTGGCAACTCGAGGAAATAATGTACCAATTGATCATCACTATCACTATTTTCTTTGAGTATATGTATTAATTTTATTTTATTTATTATTATTATATATTTATTATTATTTTTTATGTTTCAATTTATTATTATTATTTATTAAATTCTATTTTAGAATTCAGGATATCACTCATACGTGGTCTAGGGTACTTCATATTTTGCTTCTACATATTTAAAGGCTTAATATAGAGATCTGCTTGGTATATTCCTACAAAGATTTGCTGAGAATTTAAAAGTAATGCATATTTTATTTCATATGCATGCACATATTTTGGTATATTTGCTTGGGTGCTTACTGGGTGCTTGGATTCACTTTGAGTCCTTTATAGAGGGACCCACACTTAACCAAGCACCCAGGAAGTACCCAAGCCGTACCTAAAACTGTACTAGAACCATTCGTGTACCTGAACCGCACCAATATCAAGACCCAGCCCTTACCAGCAGTACCCAGTACCATAGGGAAATAGGTAAGCAAATGGAAAAATGTAGCATTTTGGAGTCAACAAAGAAACCACCAATTGTTGCAAGAGGAAACTTTGTGACCACACTGATATTTTTGCAATTGTCGGTTGCAGCAAGGGATGTTTTAGTCAGTTGAAAAACTCAGACTCGGCAAGGGATGTTTTAATCATAGTTGAAAAACTCAGACTCAGAAATTACTCGGCAGGCTTAAAATTTTCAAAAGCTCAGGACTCGGCAAAAAGTTGAGGAAAAAATTGGCTAACTCAGCAAATTTATCAAACATTTGAAAATATATAATTTTTTAAATATTCTTAAGAAATGTACTTACACACCAATGTCAGTAGTAACATCTCTCTTGCTAAAGCCTTCACTGAATAGGGGGTGAGAAAGGGTGTCCGGTTCAAGATGGATGACTAAATGGGCATTCGAAGCATGCCGTGCCTAGCCGATGCGATAACTTCTCTTCCCAATGAGAAACCAACGAGAACAGCCATATTCAGTTTAGTCTCGATAAATCCACCAATCTAACTCTCACCGCAAGTAAGGGAGGAGCGTATTCTGGATGGTCCGAGAACAAAGGATAGCTAGATGGTGACCGGACTTCCTTGCACCCTTCCTTATTTTAGTTGTTGAATTAGTTGCCTTCCACTGAGGTAGGCCAGTCGGCTTACACTTCAATTAATTACATATATTAATTATATATTAATATACATATTAAAAAATATGGATAACAGGTAGGCTTAAATGGTGTCAATCATATTGATATTGCATTGGACGGACTGGATGAAGTGGATTCTTCCATGCATGTTCTTAACTTTAAGGTAGTTACCTCAAGTGCTAATTACATATATTAATGCACTTATAATTTTGTTTTTATGGATGGTGTGATTATCCTTACATTTACATTCCAAGCTTCCTCCATTATTAGTTGCGCATGGAAGCACCTTTATCGAAGCTCATGACCTTATTAAAAAAGACACAATAACTTTTGATAACTTAATCAAACAAAATCTAATGCCAATGTTTGAACAGTCCAATGGCATTAAAAATCTAGAACTCCATTGTCCTTGAATACTAAAAATTACTATAGCTGCCACTAGGAGATTATTTTGCACAGGTGAAACGTAGGAATTTGTTTCCAATCACTCTCATTGTGCCCTTTTCTCCCTCCGTCACACCTCCATGAAACGTAGGAGCACTAATAAAATTTAACAAAAGCCTAAAAAATGTGTGTTTCCTGTTTTTGTCGGTTATTCCTTGCTTACCATCGATTTTCTCTCAGAAAGTTGCGCGATTTCCATGACCTAAATTGCAATCAACAAGAGAGGATCTCTAACCACCACAACCGATCTTCTTCATAAGGGTTTTCATCCTCCAAAAAGTTGGATCAAACATAGTTCAATTCCCGAACCACAAAGGTTTCCCCAGAGATAAGATAAGGTAAATTTATTAATTTCCAATAAAAGACCACAAAGGCCAGCCCATAGCAAGTGCACCAAACGGCACCCGAAAAAAAATAGAAACAACAACAACAAGAGCAAGCAAGCAACAACAAAAGAGCGGGGGGAGGGGGCAACAGAAAACCCCCGAAACCCCACTACAAAACCGGAGCAGTAGAGAAAAACCCCGAGACAGAAGGGTAAGTTGAAGAGCTGGTAGTGCACGTGGAATGCCTTTGAGACTCCTTGGAAGAGGAAGAAAGCCATTGTTGGAAAGAGCTCCTCTGAGATCTCATGGATCTGGAATGACTAGAAGGGGGTCCAAACTAATGCTTGGTACTACGTGTTGACTGAAGCCCAAATAAGGAGGTGTTAAGCTGACAAGATTATGAACTAGTGGGCTGTTGATGCTGGAGTGAATGGTCCCAAAGCCTAACAGCCTCCTGAAGATAAAGTGCAAGACATCTCTAACTAGTGAACCTAGAAAAGGCAGAAAGAGATTGAAAACCCTGAAAAGGCAAAACCTCCCTCTAATCTCATAGTACATAGGATACCAGAATATGAAGTGCTCCTCCTGTACTCTTTGTCCAGCTGATGATTTATCTCAATACGGAGCCGATGAGAGCCCACTCTAAAAGAACCAAGGAGAAGAAAATAATAATGCATGTAATGCCAAATGAGCACCCTCAACTCCCTTTTATACTTTTTCCCACCAACTTCCGGAATACTCCATTTAATATTCACTTTATTAATTTAAACTCCCTTTATAGCTAGGAAAAAGGCCTTTTCAAAATAATGAAATTTTCACATGCAAGGTCCTTTTCTACACCCAAGATTTAAAACTTTTCGCCCCAATTCTAACGAGCTATAACACTAACATGCAAATAAAATATTTTGATTAAATATTTAGTAACCTTAGCAAAATAATTAAAAATAAGCCATCAATACACCCATTTTGCAAAAAGTGTCAATACGCATCGGAATAAAAATCTAAATCGCACAAGAATATTCCCAATGAAGAATAATGACGAATGGAGCCAGCTGGACAACTTATTAAAAATAGACCGCATCTCCGCAATTCTTGGAGAGCGCACCAGATGTCAAAAATCACTTTTGAAAGATGCATGAGTCCTCAGACCATTTGAGCTCACTAGCGACATCAAATAACTCATATGACAATACAGACACCCACCGAGAAAGTCAAAGTCAACTGCAATGCAAGAGAACCCTAAAATTGGGACAATATAGTTTAGATCATTTGACATACAATTGTATTCATCAAAACTGTTGGGTAGATATTTCGCAACCGACAATTTTTAAGGATCAATTACAAAGTAGTGGTTCTAGATACAGTGTGTGAGACACACTCTCTCCTAATTATAAGGGAAGGCTCCCCCTACTTATTGCTACAAGAATCAACAAAACACTTAACTATTTCTATTTACACTGAGCTAAATACGGGCAAGACATTCATCCTATTCTCTTATTTCATAGTAATGTTACCAGTACAATGCCATCTTTAATCAATGGTGTTTTTCACTTACAAAGTATTCTTTGGAGCAATAATCCTGATAAACAAAAGATTAGACGTAAGAATAATCTTAAGCATACCGGCAACTTTAAGTAACTTAGGAGTTCATAAAAGCTCAAAGTCTTTCAGTGACCCCTTATAAGATTACGAGAACAAGAATGAAACACATGTGCAGCCCAAAGTCTCTAACACGTATTTCACCTTGCATGCACAAACAAAGAAAACAAAGCAGCACAAAGTCTGCAAGATACTTCCTTCCTTGAGCGTTCTATATAACCTCAGACTTGATAAGCAGATCAAAGTCTACAAGACCAAATCTGAAACCAAAATTATAACTTTGAACACTATCCAACTCAAAGTCTACAAGATTGAGTTCAAATCCCTCTCAAACAAAAGAACAAAACTCACAATCAACTCAAGAAAATGTCGTCACATGACAATTTGGATTGGTACAAAGTCTCAAACAACTTGCTTCTTTTATTGAAAGCAATCTAATTTACGTCTAAGCTCAAACTCTTAGAGTGGATTTATAAACCAACAGAGTTTTGTTGTATTACCAAAAGATGATTATTTACAATTAGTCCTCTTGTATTTATAGAAGAGAGGCTGAGAAAACGATGTAAAACTAACTACCTAAAGTTGACTTATTCAACATTACAATTCTATGAAATGTGATTACATGTAATAAGATGTGCAGTTGCAATTTTTTGCTTTACATGTGACATTGCATATGCAATTGCAATTTTTTGCTTTACATGTGACATTGCATATGCAATTGCAATTTTCCGCTTTACATATAACTTGTCAAAACTAAATTACAAAATAAATGATGAATACTAATCTAAGTGTCTGACAAGACACGACTCCTATTGCATCAACCTCTATCAAAGTAGTCTTCCTGTCACGAGATTGACAAGTGCTAGAAATCTTCAAATTTGTACATGGGTGGGAACATCTGCAGAAAATAACACTTTGACCTCTGTATTTGGTGGCATCAACAAATCACTGATTTTCGTTCTCACCCATGATTGGAGAAATGTTCACAATCCCTCTTATTGGTCTGCTACCGCCTGCTTGGAATCAGTCTTGAAAGCATTCTAATATTTATGAAACGTGAATTTCATCTTTTTCTCATGCGTGATGGTTGGCCATTCTGACTTTGGATGGGCACTTCTAGCATTAAAGTGAAAGACCAGAAAACTATAATGTCAGAATATGTTGATCTTAGTTCCATATCATTCTTCATACAATACTGGAGAACTGTGCAAATTTCAAAGTAATCTCCTCTTAGATCTAGGATTGCAAGATTTGATCTGCAATATGTTTCATCATTTCTTGGTCACGATAAGGGAGCAGCATGATAATAAGATTTTCTCTGCCATGGAGAATATTATGATTTTGATGCAGAGTGTGAAGCGGTGTGGTGCTAAGGTTATCAACAAAGGTTATGATTTGAGTGGTTTAGGCTCTCCAAGCCTACTAGCCTCCAAGACACCCAAATAGCCATAGAGACACAAACAACTCAAGAACCTTCCCAATGACCAAGGTTGATAGAAAAGGTCTAAATAAGATGTTTTAAGCAGGTTTCAATCATTTTTGGGCTTTGACACAACACCCAACACCCATATTGCTAAAACTGCCTATTAGGCAAAATTGCCCCTCAACTACCCTTGTTGGGACTGTTTCTGCCCGTTTTCTCTTACTTTTCCCAAAACACTAACCAAGTAAATTATATTTTTGGATACCCTTTTCGGGTTTACACAACATACTCGAAGATTGGGTAGGGTTGTTTTGGAGCACTATCTGCTGCTCACCCTAGTGACCCCTTTTTAGGCCAAAAAGATGGTCATTTAACAAAGCAACTATAACTTATATTTATCCCCCAACCATGAAACTTTCAGCGGTCCTCTAATATGACTCCAAACCAATAAAAATCAACTCAAAATGACCCTAAGGTCTCTGCAACTATCAAAGCTCCAATTTGGTCTTCAACAAGCCCTTAAGGCTAGGGCCTCCTCAATGTATCCTCTCCAAGCACTTCTCGGCTTAACCAATGGTTGATTCACCATACATAGGCCAATACAAGACTATCCAAGTCATTGAAACTATATCTCCTTCAGGTAGATTGATGGCTGCTGCTCCCAACCAAGCATTTCCTTAAGGAATCATTCCACAAATTCAATGATCACCCTGTCAAAACATTATCTTTGCAAAATATCATGTTAATAATATAATGTACAAATCAAATAAACACCATTCCATGAGAATCAGTGAAATCATTCATGGAATGATGCCCTCATCTTGGATTTGTCAACTGTTATGGCAAAACAGTGACCCCCAAAACACAATCAGTCAAGACCCATGATTAAAACTGAATCAAAAGATCCTTCAAAGCATTCAACAAGGTCTGAAATGAAGTTAACAATGTCCCTACTGCATTGGAATGGTAATCAAACTTCTAAAAACTCAAAACTATGCAAGAAACATATGGAAATTGATTAAATTTCTGATTTTTATTGCATTTGCTGTGACAATCCATACATGCCCTTCATTCTTGTCGTACTACTCCTTCATTTAACATTATATAACCTTCTATTAACTTCCCCAACCATATTGGATCGGTTGGAGGGACTAGTTACCCCTAGAACAACTTAAATTAAGTTTCCCTCCTATTTGCTCATAACCGTTGGAATTCAAATGTTTGAATTTCCAACTTTGATTTTTATTGCATAATTCATCAAACTAACTACTCTAACCTTATGGATCCAACTTCAAATCACCCCTAGGACATAATTAATTTATTCAAACCATTTCTAGATCTCATTTGGCACTATTGGGCACCCATACAATATTTTGGTCCTAAGTCCTTACCAAGACTTCTAGGACATTTAACTTTTAAATCAAATTGATTATTACAAATTGCCATTATTGGCTTCAATATTTCCCAATTAACATTCAAGGATGCTTTTGATCCTCTGACTTCATTTGGTTCCAAGGTGGACTTAGGTGATTGGATAGGTGCTCTTGCACCAGATTTCATGTATTGAGGAGATGGATATAATGCCCCAACCTATCATATCTATGCTATTGGTTGTTTGTAATCTAGAATGTATTCCTTCAATTACAGCATGTAGATTGCTCAATAATTTATTCAAGCATAAGCATTGTGAAGAAAAATTAAACTCTCATTTGCACAAGCGAGAGGAAGTTGGTGACGGCAATAAGAGCGATCCACTACATGAAGAAGATGAAGAGCCACACGAGGATATGCAAGAATTTGTTGCTACCTGTACAAGTGGAGAAAACATAAGCCTACATGACAAAAAAAAGATTGAAGAAGATACTTGTAAGGAGCTTGTCTGGAAGACAACATTGATCAATCAGCTACATGAAGAAGTAAACACTACTAGTGATCCTCTTTATGGGCATGACAGCATGAAGATTTTGAATCAGAGCTCCATGTGTTTTATGATTGGCTTCCGAGGGATCCCGATGACCCCAAGCATGGCAATATTTATATCAAACTAGAGCAATGGAAACTTGATAGAGAGTTACTCTTCACTGTCACGGGACTGTGTCGACTAGCATCGTGGCAGTACCCACTAACATGATGACAGTGTCGATTGGCATCGTGGCAGTACTGACTGGCATGGTGAGAGTGTCGACTAATATAGGTACAGTGGCAGTGTCGGCTGACATAGTGGCAGTACCGACGGATACGGGTACGGTGGCAGTGCTGACTGGTATGGGTATGGTGGTAGTGTCGAATGGCATTGTGGCAATGGTAATTGGTACGGTGGAAGTGTCAACTGTGGCGGTGTTGACTACTACAGGTATGGAGGTAGTGTCGATTAGCATCGTGGCAATACCAATTGGTACAGTGGAAGGGTCGAATGGCATGGTGGTTGTAAGAACCCCAAATCGGTCCTTAACTGCTGCAAACATTTATCTCAATTTGTTGTTTGAAAGTTTATGATATTTTTGGATTTTCAAGGGTTTTAGAAATTAAAAAAAGCAAATATGCAATAATCTGAAATTCTAAAGCTATTTAATTAACTGCTGCAACTTCTATTTATTTTCCAAATGAAATACAAAAGGGAATCAAGACAATCCTTTATTGGAAAATGATTAACAAAGGCAACTACAAAATGCATAAAAAACCTGGGAGAATACACCAGCTGCTGTAGGAACTTATTTATTTCAACTCTACAATGTTGTGGTTGTAAATCTGAAAGAGGATAATGGCTACAACTTATTTATCCGTAAAGTTGTCATTAAATACTATCTTCATCTTCCTTCTGCTGAAACTAATACTGCTGAAGCACAAATAGAGTCTCTAGATGAAACTCTCCGAAATTCCAAATTCACTGGATATTCACCAGCTCAAATGGATACACACAGAATAACTACATTCTTCAATGGCAAAGCTGAAACCCTTCTCAGAGCTCGAAATCACAATGATCAATTTGCAAAATAACAATGGATGCCTTTCTTCTTTCCCCAGCAAGCACAAATAGGCTTTCGAACCCTAAATCACAATTCCTTGAAAAGTTGCGATTTCTTACTTCACGGCATTAAAAATATAATCATTAAATAAATTTAATGATTTAGACTTAGGAAAACATGCCAATAAATTAATACATTAATTTGGCCCCCTTCATGATATTAAGACCCATGTGATTTAATATAAAGTCAATTTACAACTTAATATTAAATCCTTTGCCATTTCATTAATATATAATCACTGAAATCTGAATAACTCCCTCAAAAATGAGAATCTGGCTTAACCGTCTGGAACTAAAGTTGGCATAACAATTTCCCATGTGATCAAATAGTATTTCTTAAAATAACAAGGGTCCATCTCTGACTCTAAAAATTGCTAAAAATAGCAAAACTCAAACAAACAGAGTCTGAAACCTCTCCATACCAAATCAAGGATGTTGAGCTCTGCAAAAGTCGACCCATCAGATAAGCATATCTCCTCGACACACAAATTGAACCTCTATCTGTCTCTTCTAGCCTACGAGGGTCCAATGATAGGCTAATTAATAGCTAGAATGATGTCTCTAGCTAGAAGGGGGGACATCACAATCCGCCCTTCCTGAAATTGCTTGTCCTCAAGCAATCTCAACTCTAGATGCTGTAAAATCTCCTCGCTCTCCCAAGTGGCATCCTCAACCGGCATGTCCTTCCATTTCACCAAGTATTCCCTGATAGTGCGCCTCCTCAAGTTTCTCTCCCTAAACTCCAAAATAGCCTCAGGCACTAAAACCAACTTCCCCTCATCATCCAAGGGTGGAAGCACTATAGAAGGAACAATCTGGTGTCCTAATGCCTTTTTGAGGCGTGACACATGAAAAACATTATGGACTTTACTCTGCGCTAACAAATCCAACTCATACGCCACCTCTCCAACTCTCTTGATCACCCTGAAAGATCCATAGTACTATGGCTTCAGTTTCTCAGCACCACTCCTTTTAAGAGTGGACTAGCGGTAAGGCCATAACATCAAGTACACCATATCCCCTACCTCAAAAATTCGCTCAGTCCTTTTCTAATCCGCATACTGCTTATGTTGATTCTGTGCCTTCGTAATATTCTGCTTAAAAGCCTTTACAATGTCCTGGCTCTCTTGTAACAAGTCTCCAACACTAGGCATTCTACTGTCGCTTAGCAAAAGATCCATGAAATTGGGTGCCTCATACCCATACAATGCCATGAAAGGTGACATCTGAATAGACATGTGATAAGTGGAATTGTAGCAATACTCACATAGGTAAATCCACTTAACCCAAGCCTTTTGCTGCCCTGCTATGTAGTTCCTGAGGTATCCCTCCACCCATTTGTTGACTATCTCAGTCTGTCCATCCGTCTGGGGTGGTAGCTAGTGCTCGAAGTGAGCTCTGTCCCGCGAATAACTCCTGCCAAAAGTAACTCATAAATCTACTGTCCTTGTCACTAACAATGCTCTGAGCTAAGCCATGCAACTTGAATACCTCTCTGAAGAATAAATTTGCCACCTGCCTAGTAGTGTATGTAGCAGTGATCGGAAAGAAGTCGGTAAACTTCATAAGCCGATCAACGACAACATATATATAGTCTCTGCCCTAGGGCTCTCGACAATCCTGTGATGAAGTCCATGGACAAACACTCCCACTTTCTATCAAGAATCGGAAGTGGCTGAAGTAAACCGGTTGGATAAGAGTGCTCCTGTTTATTCTGTTGGCAAGTAGGACACTCTCTAATAACATACTGTAACACCTAAACCTTGAGCCCTTTCCAAGAAAAACGCTCACGAATTTGCCGGTAGGTTTTATAAAAACCAAGATGTCCTGCCAAAGGTGAGTCATGATAAACTCTAAACACCATCCTCTTCACCTCTAACCCTGGCACCAAATAAATGCGCCCTTTGTAAATGATGAGCTCATTCGCAAGGATGAAATCACTATCCTGAACTGATCTGTCTATGAATCTTGATGCCCATGTATCCTTTGCATACTCTGCAAGGATCAAATGTCTCCAGTCCTCTGATATATCCATCATCAAGCTCAAGTGGGGTCTTCGTGACAAGGCATCTGCTACTACATTTTGTGTCCCCTTGAAATAGGTAATATCAAAGTCATATGCCTGTAATTTACTTACCCATTTTTGTTGCCTGTCATTAAGATCTCGCTGGCCCAGGAAACGTTTCAGACTATTGTGGTATATTTTTATGCTGAATTTGCTGCCCACTAAATACTACCTGAATTTGGCCAATACATGCATTATGGCCAACATTTCCTTATCATAAATGCTAAAGCTCCTCTTAGGTCCCATGAGCTTCCTACTCTCATACACAATCGGGTGCTTGTCTTGCATAAGCAAAGCTCCAACGCCCTCACCAGATGCATCACAATGAAGCTCAAATGGCTTACTAAAATCTAGTAATGCTAGCACTGGACAAGAAGTCATCAACTCCTTGAATTTATCAAAACACTCTTGTGCCTCAGGAATCCACAAGAAAGCCCCCTTTCTCATTAAATTCGTCAAGGGTGCTGCATGCCTGGTGTATCCACTAACAAACCTCCTGTAGAACCCACACAACCCCAAAAATCCTCTCAACTGTGTCAAGTTTACTAGAGTAGGCCACTCGACAATAGCACGAATCTTTTTAGGATCCATACGTACTCCCTGTGCACTGATAATGTGACCCAGATATAATAACTCTGATAATCCCAAACACATTTAGACTCCTTTGCATACAAGGATTCCCTACTCAAAATGTTCAACACAGTGTCTAAGTGTCGCACATCCTCATCCCATGTCCTACTATACACCAGGATGTCATCAAAGAAGACTAACACAAATTTCCTCAACTGAGGCTAAAAGACCCTGTTCATTGTGGACTGAAAAGTGGCAGGAGCATTAGTTAGCCCAAATGGCATAACTACAAACTCAAAATGGCCACAATGACACCGAAATGTCATCTTCTCTATATCCTGCTCTCTGACTCGGATCTAATGATAGCCTGATCTCAAATCAATTTTGGAGAAGAAGCATGCTCCGTGTAAGTCATCTAATAACTCATCAATCCGTGGTATGGGGTACCTGTTTTTGATAGTCTTCTTGTTCAGGACCCTGTAATCTATGCACGTCCTAAGAGTACTATCCTTCTTCACCAAAACCACAAAAGAAGCAAAAGGAGACTTACTTGGTCTAATGTGCCCCATAGCAAGTAGTTCCTTGATGGTTTTCTCAATCTCATCCTTCAATCTCTTTGGATGTCTATAAGGTGTAATCATAATGGGTTTGGCACCTTCCTCCAACTCAATGATGTGCTCAATACCTCTATTTGGAGGACTACCTGGTGGAATGTCACTGAACACCTTACTATGCTTGATTCTCAGCGCCTGTATGTCTGGATGATACTCGGAATGTTGCTGCCCCTGTGATGGCATCAAAGTGCAACGGGCTGCCCACTCAACCTGGTCATGTCTCAACAAGCTCCCCATGCGTCTGCAAGACATCATCCTAAACTCACTGTCACGGATGGCCTTAAGTATATGTGTATTTCCATCCGATTGAAACTTCATCTCCATGTCTCTCAAATCGAGAGTGAACACTCCAATATCATGCAACCAAGTCATACCAAGTACTAGATCTGTGTCACCCATGTTTACAACATAAATATCAGCTTTGAAGTCAAAGTTATTAATTCTCAAGGGTAGACCTGTAATTTTCCTATAACATTTGAGGACGTAGCCATCAGCTACCCTCACTCTCAGACCCTCAAACTGCTCTATCTGAATCCCACGTCTCTAAACCAGCCTGGAATCAATAAAATTATGAGTGGCACCCGTATCGAGCAAGGTGATAACTCGTTGTCCTGCCAATACTCCCCTCATCCTGAATGATCCCTCCTGCTGCACACTGGTGAGTCTGGCCTCCTTAAGTCTACCTTCAGTCTTTTCATCACCTGTAGCCATTTGGTTCAGCTTTTCATCACCTGTGCTTTCCTTTTCTTCAACTGATTCCTCATTTTCAGATTCCTGGTCTGAATTTTCAGAATCGGAATCCTTATAATATGCCCACATAACCCTGTTTGTTTTGCCCTTGGGTCTTAAACGACAATCATGGTTCATGTCATAAGGTCCTTTGCAAAAGAAACACAATTTCTTCTTCCACAAATCATTAAGTGTTTCCCTCTCAAGAGGTGCAAAAGATTTATCTCTATTTTCAAGTTTCAATTCAGTCCTCTCTGGTTTCTTAAAGAATGGCTTATTGTTCTGGCTGGAGGAAGCTGCCTTGGGCTGAAATTTATTTACTGGGGCTAGATGCTCCATGCTCCTGGCTTTCTTCATAGCATCATTCAATGTGGAAGGATCAAAAGCCTTTACCCAACCTCTGACTGGTTCTGATAAGCCTTCCGTAAATAACACTATCAACCTCCTCTCTGATATGTCTAGCACCATAACTGAGGACCGTTGAAACTCATTAATAAAATGCTCTAAGCTCCCTGTCTGTTTGAGTTGTGCTAGGTCTCTAAAGTAGACCTCTGGATCTTTCCTGTCAAACCTCTCAACCAATCTATCCACGAAGTCCTGGTAAGAAGCCACCTGGTTGTGCTGAAGAGTGATCAACCCATGATACCACCAATCGTGTGCTACTCCCTCCAAATGTAAGTTGGCATATTTTATTGCCTCAATCTCTGTCATAGGCCTCAACGCTAAGAAGGTATCAAGCTTGTGGATCCAAGCTTGCACTGTCAATCTACCACTACCATCAAAAGTGGACAAGGAAAGCTTGCCTGTAGCACGTTTTAGTTCATTATTCTGCCCCCTGGGTCTCCTGTCATGTCTGACTGCACGGTAGTGTTCTCTCCTTTGATTCAGAAAGCTTTCAAAGGTCATCCTTTCTCGCACATGTGGGGCCAATAGTTCCCACTCATCATTTGCAGCCATAAGGATGTCTGCAAACATCTCATCCCTAGCTTCCTCTACTGGATCCTACGTCGATTCCTCCCTAACAAAGGTAGGACGTGTTGGTCTATCTGCTGTCCTAGAGTGTGTCCTCTATGCCCGTGGAGAACCTATAGCACTCCTCTTATCCTATTGTTCCCTATCCTGTCTTGCTGGAGGGGTCATGCACTCCATCATAGTGGTAAGAGCCTGCAATGCCTGAGCTACCTGTTGCTACCCTGTAGCTATGGCTCTATAAAACTCCCTGGTTTCCAGATCTTCATTGTTCCTATTTATCCTGGGTGGGCTGTCATCAGGCCTGTCGCCCATGGTGACTGGATGTGGTTCTAAGACTTGTTCACCTTCAAGAAAGGCTCTTCTGCGTGTATAATACCTATGTGGACCAATCTCCTTTGGCTGCATGTAATAACTAAACCCACAAGATGGCAGGATTTAGCTCTGATACCACTATAAGAACCCCAAATCAGTCCTTAACTGCTGCAAACGTTTATCTCAATTTGTTGTTTGAAAGTTTATAATTTTTTTGAATTTTTAAGGGTTTTAGAAATTAAAAAAAGCAAATATGCAATAATCTGAAATTCTAAAGCTATTTAATTAACTGTTGCAACTTCTATTTATTTTCCAAATGAAATACAAAAGGGAATCAAGACAATCCTTTATTGGAAAATGATTAACAAAGGCAACTACAAAATGCATAAAAAACCTGGGAGAATACACCAACTGCTGTAAGAACTTATTTATTTCAACTCTACAATGTTGTGGCTGTAAATCTGAAAGAGGATAATGGCTGTGACTTATTTCTCCATAAAGTTGTCATTAAATACTATCTTCTTCCTTCTGTTGAAGCACAAATAGAGTCTCTGGATGAAACTCTCTGAAATTCCAAATTCACTGGTTATTCACCAGCTCAAATGGATACACACAGAAGAACTACGTTCTTCAATGGCAAAGTTGAAGCCCTTCTCAGAGCTCGAAGTCACAATAATCAATTTGCAAAATAACAATGGATGCCTTTCTTCTTTCCCCAGCAAGCATAAATAGGCTTTCCAACCCTAAATCGCAATTCCTTGAAAAGCTGCGATTTCTTTCTTCAAGGCATTAAAAATATAATCATTAAATAAATTTAATGATTTAACTTAGGAAAACATGCCAATAAATTAATACATTAATTTGGCCCCCTTCATGATATTAAGACCCATCACTTAAAAGTGATTTAATATAAAGTCAATTTACAACTTAATATTAAATCCTTTGCCATTTAATTAATATATAATCACTGAAAACTAAATAACTCCCTCAAAAATGAGAATTTGGCTTAACCGTCTGGAACTGGAGTTGGTATAATAATTTCTCATGTGATCAAATAATATTTCTAAAAATAACAAGGGTCCATCTCTATGACTCTAAAAGTTGCTAAAAATAGCAAAACTCAAACAAACAGAGTCTGAAAGCTCTCCATACCAAATCAAGGGTGTTGAGCTCTGCAAAAGTCGACCCATCAGATAAGCATATCTCCTTTGTGCATAAATTGACCCTCTATCCGTCTCTTCTAGCCTACGAGGGTCCAATGATAGGTTAATCAATAGCTAAAATGATGTCTCTAGCTAGAAGGGGACATCACGGTGATAGTGTCAACTTGGTAGTGTCAACTGATACGATTATGGTGACAGTGCCAACTGCTACAGTGGCAGTGTCGGCTGGCATCGTGGCAATTCCGACTGGCACATGACAGTGTCGACTAATACGGGTACGGTGATAGTGTCGACTAGCATGGTGGCAGCATGGACTAGTACGGGTATGGTGGCAATGCCAACTGGTACGGTGGAAGTGCCGACTAGTACAGTGGCAATGTTGACTGACACGATGGTAATGCCAACTGGCACTGTGGGAGTGTTGACTGATACAGTGGCAGTGCTGATTAATACAGTGATACTGCTAAAGTGTGATGCGTTCGGTGAAAGAATTGGAGTCGTGTTGATGCAAGACCATCACCCATTTGTGTTTGATAGTCAGAGGCTCTCAAGAGTCATGCATGCACTGGCCAAGTTTAGGCACCTTGTTGGAGAAAAACTTGTGCAGACGGACCACAACCATCTGAGATATTTCCTTGAGCAGGCTTGAATGAGCGATAACACAAATGGATCTCGATAGATTGGAAGGCACACTTGTTGGTTGAGTTCTCCAAAAATTCTTTTGCGGGCAAAGTGATGGAGGAGATGCTCAACCACTTGACAAAAGCAAGGACAAAGGGAGATTCACAATGGTAAAACACAAGGCCTATGGTAGATCACAGAGAGGGCCTACAGTATAACATAGGGCTTATGGAACATCACAAAGAGGGCCTACAGTACATCATAGAGGGCCTACATTACAACATAGGGCCTACAGTATGTCACAGATGTTGATATTATGGCCTTGACGGCAAATATCATTTACACCAAACAAGAGATTAATTTATTAGCACATATAATTCGATGTATAAATAATGATATTAAATATATTATATATTTAATATCTATTGTTTATATGGAAATCGATTTTGTATTGCATTGTTTGTTTGGGCCCAAAGTCAGCCTTCTTGGAGTGATTATTCAGGTCGGCCCCTTTGGGTAATTTCCCCCTTCGCTCATACTTATAGGAGGACGATTCTTGGGAGAAGAATCACCAAAGACATAATGTGTACTTCCCTCCCAAGAATAGTCTGAGGCAGCAAGGCAGCTGCGAAATCTATTAACGCAGCAATGAACTCATTACGGAAGCAGAGAACTTCACAAGACAACAGCGAATTCCTCCATTGAAGTGGCAGAGAAGTCATCCATAGAGGGACAGCAATTTCACCATTAAAAGGACAGCGAATCTCAGTCCTAAGTGCAGTGATTCCTGTGCCCTAATTGCAGCATACATAGGAGCGAATTCTGGAGCAATCTCAGTCCTAATTGCAGTGATTCCCGTGCCCTAATTGCAGCATTCATAGGAGCGAATTCTGGGGCAGAATTCTGGAGCAATCTCAATCCTAATTGCAGTGATTCCCGTGCCCTAATTACAGCATATATAGGAGCGAATTCTGGAGCAGAATTGCATTAGTATTTATTTGATATTAGGCCAAAGGAAATATCAAATTGAAGACATCAAGGAAGCCCTAGCTGGATCAGATCTGAGGGTTATATCAGAACCTAAATCTGGGTACTATCTCTCCTTGCTTGTGCATATTATATCTTATCCTGTGCTTAGTGTTTGGAAGACTTCTATAGTTTGTTCATTCCTAAGTGAATCTGAAAAATACTAACAACAGAGAGGGCCTACGATACAACACAAGGCCTACTGTACATCATGAAAGGGCCTACGGTACCACACAGGGCATACAGAGAGGGCCTACAAATCCCCTTCAAGTCGAGATTACCTTTGGGCCAAGATTGCCTTCAACTCAAGATCGCCTTTGAGTCAAGATCACCTTCGGGCCGAGATCCCCTTTAGGCCGAGATCCCCTTCGGCCCGAGATTGCTTTTGAGTAGAGATCGCCTTCGGGCCAAGATCACCTTCGGGTTGAGACTGCCTTTGGGCCAAGATTGCCTTCGGGTCGAGATACCCTTCAGGGTAAGATCCCCTTCGGGCCGAGATCACCTTCGGGCCAAGATCACCTTCGAGTCGAGATCCCCTTTGGGCCAAGACTGCCATCAAGTCGAGATCCCCTTCGGGTCGAGATTCCCTTCGGGTCGAGGTCGCCTTCGAGTCGAGATCGTCGTTGGGTCGAGGTACCCTTCACGATGAGATTGCCTTCAAGTCGAGATCCCCTTCAGGCCGAGATCACCTTCGGAACATTACAGTGGTGCAACACAAGGCCGACAATGCTGACATCGCTTTCGGGCAGAGATCCCCTTCGGATCAAGATCCCCTTCGGACTGAGATCCCCTCTGGGAAGAGATCGCGTTCAGGATGGAATCCCCTTTGAGACATTACACTGATGCAACACAGGGCCGACAATGCCGACCTCCGTCTGAGGATCGAGGAACAAGAATTGGATAGGCCCACTTTGGTTGAGTCACTAAAGTAGATCAAGCGAAATTGGGTTGATGGTGGATGGCAGATTGGTGTGCATGATCGCATGAAGGTTTTGGATCGGAACACTGATGTGTTTTATGATTGGCTTCCATGGGATCCTCGTACCTTCTGACATAGCAATGTTTATATCAGAGTGGCGCAGCGGAGGCTTGGTGGTGGTCTACTCGCCTCGAGTGAATCCAATTATCCACATGTGATCCTAAAACAACATGAAGCTTTCAACGGATATAGCTATTAACATTCGCGCTTGGTTTGGGATCTTGGAGTTCGTGGATTGCTTGAGGACAAGCAATCATTGGGCGGCAAGGATTTGTAATGTCCCCAATCTTAATAAAGTATTTTAATTAATTAGTGGTCCCAAAATTTAAATAATATTATAAATGGACCTTTAATTAATTAATAAAGGGGGCCCATTTTTATTAATTGTTGTCCATAGGTGTTTTCCGTGTCGATGTTCTTTGTAAATCCTCGGGAGTTTCTCTGAAGGGGTATTTATGACCGGCATGTAGGAAGTTGTTAGTAGGTGATTTAGAATGTTAAATTTGTATTGTGAATTCCAGTTGGAGTTCTATTGTCCGCCATTTCGGAGGTGAAAGATTCTCCCTATATGGTTTGTTGTAGTTTCAGTGGTTCACACCCACCCTAGTCTATCATTGGAAATATCATTCCAATATTTCACTATGTGCTCCAAATTTGTGAAGTCTTCTATAGAAGATAAATTTGTAATAAACAGTGATATCTAATATTTGTTTGAGGTTGTGTATTAAAGATCTGTAATCTGAAGTACTATCATTATTGAATCTGAATTTCTAATTGTGTTCAGCGTCTATCAATCTGGAGTTCATTCTGGTGCCAAAATCTATTAATCTGATTATATTCTTGTGTTCCCTTCGCATCGTAATACTGGAGTCATCCGCACCGAAGGCAAATCGTTGGAAGGGAGCCTGTATCTATGGAAGGAGAACAATGAGGTTGTACGGCCCTTGAATCATACGCCCAGTGACTGTACGGTCACATTCTTGCCGCATGACTCTGAGGGTATCAGGAGCATTTTGTCGTACACACTCAATGCTCTATCGTATAGACATCACTCCCTATCGTACGAACATTAGACCTTGTCGTACAAACTCTGTCATTTCTGTCATACAGTCCAGTTATGGTCAGTCACGATTCTTGTTAGCCGTTCGAACACAAAGTCAGTTGCAAAAGTTGAAGGCATTTCATACACCATACAGCCTGCGCTTTGCAGTACGATCTAGTGCCACACACCGTATAGACCCTCCTAGCATCCACCATACGACATTCTCACCCAGTCCGTACTCGTGCAAGATTTTGGTAGTTGAATCCTCCAGGTTGGGACATTACAAATTGGACCCAAAAGTTCCTACTACAAGGGAAAAACATAAGTTTTAAGTGAAATCGGAGTTTTTGGACCCAACTACACTTAGGATTGCATCTGTAGTTGCATATGTAGTTCAATTTGCAATCGGATTAAAAATTTCCTTTGTATTTGCAATTTCCAAAAGGGTAAACTTGGATATTGTCAGGGTTTTTGGACGTGATTGCATGTTTGACTACATGTAACACAACATGCAATTGGTGTAAAAATCTCCACTTTGGGAATGGTAGTATGGAGATTTTAGGGGTAATTGCACTTTTGATTACATGTACCTGTACATGTAATGGGTACTAAAAATCCCAATTTGAGAACAAGGACTAAAACAAAATGCAATCAAGGATTTTGGATGCGATTGCATATTTCATTGCACATAGAATTACATGTAATGGTAGTGAAAATTCCCAAAATTCATGTGGCTTCATTTGAGGTCAAAAAATGATGTGGTTACCTACAACATTTTATCATATGATAATCAACATGCAATGAAGGCGGGATTTCTGATTTGGAACTGCGCATATGTTTTTGCTTACAAATAGCTTGGTGATTGGGAAGAACACTACAGGCTGCAAGTATATTTGTTTTTTTCTTTTGCAAATCGGAAGTGTATTAGAGCACGAGATCACTGAGGAATCAATATTGGGAAGGGATTCATTTGTGTTTTTACAAAAAATTGAATGTAGGATCCACTTCTCTAAGTGTCCTTCCATTTTATTGGGCTATAGAGTTAGGCGACCAAAACGACAAAAAGATGAAAAGGATGACACGACTGACGCAAACCAAAACTACTTAAAACAAAACACAAATTTGTTCAAACGCACTTATTAAAAAGAGAAAACCCACCTAATTTAAAACTAGCCAGCAATGAAACCTTTTAGATGAAACCATTCACCATCTCAGCAAAATAGCTTCCTTTTTATATCAACTTATAGCACCTTGCATGTTCACAAACAACTTTATATAGATGAACCATGAAAAATGGTACCAAAGTTTGATATAGCACTCCTTGGAAGAGATGAAAGAATTCACTTTCCTCTTCTGACGAAGCATGTGTTTTGCTACCCCAAGTTGAGTCCATGGATTTAAACTGCTCCTGCTAAACTACACATGCTTCTTTGGCTTCTGCTTCAAAAGTATCTTCATGCTCAAGTACAAGTGGAATATTTGTTTCTGTTGGCCTCCAACCAAGAAATATGTCTTATGGGACATCCCCTTGATTGAACAAAGATTGAATTCTTGCTGACAGCTGCAACTTGAAAAATTGGTTTATCAACCACCATCACCTCAAGTTGATCAGAATGATTTCCTTCATGTGATTTAGAGGAAAATACCACACTGCATACCTTAGAATGCTGTCCACAAAATTCACACTTAAGAAAATCTGAATTATTTATGACAAGGTTGTCCTCAAGCTTTGGGGTAGTACATTCATGCAACACTCATTCAAGTTCATGACCTTGAAACGAAGATGCATTATTTTTATCTTGACTATTTCCTTTATGAATGTCCATCTTTTCACGTCTAATGACATGATTGTTTCATTCATTTGAACATCAGACAAATGATTTTCATCTTTCTCTTTTTTATCAACGGCTTTCTGAGAATGCAAAAATCAGAATTAAGAGTCGCCAACTATGTCTGCTTCCATTTCCTAGAAGAGAATAGCAAGATCATTTACTTTAGATTCAAGATGCTTCGCTACTGCTTTCATTGACGGTAGCTCAATAGCAAGCTTCTTTGGTGACGAAACTAACTTATGTTGATTCCTACCAACAAAACTAAGAACAACATTTGGGAGAGACCTCCTTTGTACATCCTTACAAGGAGTGAAGAACATGCCATAAGCTATTTTCTTTTTGAAGGCAAGCAACTCATTTGCCAACCTTTGCACCACAAGATCTGTCCTTGTGATGGAAGAAAATGAACTTTCTTCAAACCCACTTGCTTTTATTCTTATATGCCCGACAAGAATGAGATTATCCTCGATTTCAATTGCCAAAGTCTATGTGGCTACAAGAGTAGCTAAGCCTACTCTTCTTAAGAGAGAACTTACTTCAGTTACTTGAGAATTGACGAAGAAACATTTTAAATTTACAATTGTAGGATGACCAACAACTAGATTTTTTTGTGTCAACTTGTTGAAATGAGTAACAAATTCATGCAAAAGTACATGAGACACCTTCTTCAACTCAATAATTTTATCCAACAAAGCATGAGACTCTTCAGGAGGCTTGAACTTTTCTTCAAACTTGGCTATGAGAGTAGCCTAGTTTGTGATTGTTCATGGTGTAAGATGGTAAACCAGTCAGCAGTTGCGCCTCGGAGAGTTACCACGAACAACCTCACAGACACGTCCTCATGTTCAACACCACCAACACCACATGAAATATAAAAAGAAGCAACATGTTCATTAAGGTGTAGTCCATCGCCAAAGAACTTGGAAAAATTCTTTCGTGAGCCATCAGGAGGAGCATGTAGAGGTAGGGTCAAATTAAACGGACCAAAAGCAATTTCCCAAGGACCTTGGGCACCCATTTATGTCCTTGGTGAAAGCTTGAGAAACATCACAAGAAATAAAAATACAATGAATAGGACATTGTTATACTTCAAACGAAAGCGTGAGGCTTTCGAATGTGTATCATCTCCCTAGCAAAGTCACCAAAAACTGTTAGGTGGATGTTTTGCAATAGACAATTTTTAAGGATCAATTGCAAAATAGTGGTTCCAGATACAGTGTGTGAGACATAGTCTCTCCTAATTATAAGTGAGGGCTACCCCTTCCTATTGCTACTAGAATCAACAAAACACTTACCTATTTCTACTTACACTAAGCTAATCAGGGTGGCACATTCACCTATTCCCTTATTTCAGAATAGATGCTACCAGTACAATACAATCTTTAACCAATGGTGTATTTCACTAACAAAGTATTAGTTGGAGCAATAATCCTAATAAACAAAAACCTTTAGCATACTAACAACTTTCAATAACTTAGGAGTTCACAAAAGCTCAAACTCTTTCAATGACACCTTATGAGATTATGAGAACAAGAATGAAACACATGCGCATCTCAAAGTCTCTAACACGTATTTCACCTTGCATGCACAAATGAAGAAAACAAAGCAGCACAAAGCTCCAAGTTATTTCTTTGCTTGAGTGTTCTATGTAATCCCAAAGTTGATAAGCAGCTTGAAGTCTACAAAACCAAATCTGAAACCAAAATTATAACTTTGAATGCAATATGCAGCTCAAAGTCTGCAAGATTGAGTTCAAATCCCTCTCAAACAAAAGCACAAAACTCACAATCAACTCAAGAAAATATCATCACATGACAATTTGGATTGGCACAAAGTCTCTAAGTCAAAACAACTTGCATTTTTTATTCAAAGCAATATAATTTACATCTAAGCTCAAAGTCTTAGAGTGCATATAGAAACCAACAGAGTTTTGTTGTATTGCCAAAAGATGATTATTTACAATGAGCCCCCTTGTATTTATAGAAGAGAAGCTGGGAAAAAGATGGAAAACTAGCTACCTAAAGTTATCTTATTCAACATTAAAGTCCTATGTAATGTGATTACATGTAATGAGATGTGTAGTTACAATTTTTTGATTTACATGTGATATTACATTTGCAATTGAAATTTTTTGCTTCACATGTGAGATTACATATGCAATTGCAATTTTTTGCTTTACATATAACCTAACAAAACTAAATTACAAAATCCATGATGAATACTAATCTAAGTGTCTCACAAGACACGACTCCTATTACATCAACCTCTATCAAAGAGGTCTTCCTATCACCAGATTACCAAATGCTAGAAATTTTCAAATTTGCACATGGGTGGGAACATCTACAGAAAATAACACTTTGACCTCTACATTTGGTGGCATCAACAAATCACTAATTTTCGTTCTCCCATCATTGGAAAAATGTTCACGATCCCTCTTATTGGTCTGCTACCACCTGCTTAGAATCAGTTTTGAAAGCATTCTAATATTTATGAAACTTGAATTTCATCTTTTTCTCATGCGTGATGGTTGGCCCTTCTGACTTTGGATGAGCACTTGTAGCACTGAGATGAAAGACCAAAACACCATAACGTCAGAATGTGTTGAGGGTAGTTCCGTATCATTCTTAATGAAGTTCATGCTTTGATTTTAAAGCTTGGTAGATCTTGTGTGCAAACAAGGTTGAAATGAAAAAGTTGTTTTTTGTGGGCCATAGTTGCAATTTGGGGATTTTGTAGTGCAATACAGGTGAAGGTGTGTGTAGTTCAACTTGTAAAAGTTTATGCAATTGGATCAAAAAGTTCCTACTACAAGGGAAAAACATAACTTTTAAGTGAAATTGGTGTTTTTGGACCCAAATGCACTTAAGATTGCATGTGTAGTTGCATATTTAGTTCAACTTGCAATCGAGTCAAAAATTCTCGATTGCACTTGTATTTGGAATTTTCAATTGGGTAAACTTGGGTATTGTCAGGGTTTTTGGACGTGATTGCATGTTTGACTACATGTAACTGAACATGCAGATGGTGTAAAAATCTTCGGAATAGTATGAGTGGAAGTTTTGGACGTGATTGCATATTTGACTACATGTAATTGACCATGCAGGTTGTGTAAAAATCTCCACTTTGGGAATAGTAGTATGGAGATTTAGGGGTAATTGCACTTTTCATTACATGTAATGGGTACTAAAAATCCCAATTTGAGAACAAGGACTAAAACAAAATGCAATCAGGGATTTTGGATGTGATTGCATATTTCACTGCACATAGAATTACATGTAATAGTAGTGAAAATTCCTGAAATTCATGTGGCTTCATTTGAGGTTAAAAAATGATGTGGTTACCTACAACATTTTATCATATGATAATCAACATGCAATGTAAGCGGGATTTCTTATTTGGATTTGCGCATATGTTTTTGTTTACAAATAGCTTGGCCATTGGGAAGAACACTGTAGGCTGCAAGTATATTTTTTTTCCTTTTGCAAATTGGAAGTCTATTAGAGCACGAGATCACTAAGGAATCAATATGGGGAAGGGATTTATTTGTGTTTTTACACAAATTTGAATGTTTCGTTAGCCATAAATATAACTGCATTGTAAATATGAAAATCCTCAATGCATGAAATATTGATGACATTGGAATCTTTGCAGACATTCTGATAAAAATTTCAGAATATCAATAAAGGGAAAACCTAACAAAAATAAAACAAAACAAAATGAAAACTAAAACCTTAGACGAAAAGAGTTAAAAATAAAAACATTAACAAAAATAAATTATTTTAATTTCTTTTTGAAAATGTCTATAAAATATACTAGAGTTTTTCCATGCTTAATTAATCGAAATTTGATTAATTTTTTGTGAGGTTATCATTAATTTCACTAAAAACAAAATTAACGACAACAAAAACTTTGAATAAAGTACTTAAAGGAAAACTGAAACATATTAAATAATTGAGAGAAAATTCCAAGCTATGCATTCAACACCTCTACCTATCCATTTAACTGTCTTCTATCTTTATTGTTGTATTCAACAAATATTGTAATTCAGACAATGTGTGTGATTGTAAATAGAGACTTTTACAATAATCACAAATGAATTTATTGTTCAAAACTGTCTTAAAAAAATTATACACGTTAAGAAAAATGGTCAAAATTTACCGTGTACATTCAAGACATAATTGTTAATGCATTTAAAAAATATTTCGGCTTAGAACTATTTCAATAATTTAGCCTTATTACTTGATCAGGTTTTTAAAAACTATATGGAATAAACTAGGTTTCTCAAATTTTACAAAATGATACGATTGGTCCACTATATTTCTTTTCGTTCCAACTTAAACTAATTGAAGAATGAGTTTATTCTATATATAGGTTTTGAATCCACTCTAGTAATAAACCCAGATTATTTGAAACTTGATATACTTCACGGTAAGATGCATGTACATACAATAATGTAAAAGCTAAAAATCATCAATAGTAAATTAAAAATGAATAACAATGTGAAGATCTTACCTGGCTAAAAAATGGCCAAACTTGTGAAAGCTCCTTATTTAACCATTCAACCTAGAACAACACATACAATTTAGTAAATAAGCATTATATTAGCATATAATATCAATACGAAAGAAACTGTTTTCTAACTTAATTTAAATCTGTGACAAGTTGGGAGTGAAGTGACAAGCTGGAGTTAGAGGCTAACGTGGGAGGAAAAATTCGAAATCTCAAAGTTCAAACTGGGAGATCACTTATGGATATAATGGGAAAAAACATGTTTAAGAAAAGGAGTTAGTTAGTCATAATGAGATTTGGTTGATCCACCAAATTAGAGGTTAGACTAAAACAGCAAAATATATTACAAAAGTGGCGGATTTTCATTTCAAGCATTTATGACACATGACTGCTGTAGATTTGGGATGGACAACGTTTAGAAAGATTGAGACGCAAGTAATGCATATGGTGGCCAGCTTTCAGTCCTTCATCCTCGAACTCCACAAAACCCAGCTAAATTTTGGAAGTGATGTTGGCATATGGTAGAAGATTCATTGAATAAGGAAAGTTAATGTTATCAGGACATTTTGAAGCAACATCCTTTCTTGCAGGTGACATTCGGTCGAGCAGAGTCAATTGATGTTCGTTTTCAGAGAATTCTCGTCTGTAAGGAACTTGAAATGGACACCCCAATCAAGTTAAGCTCCCCAAATTGACAAACGGCATTTGACACCCTTTTACAAATCTGAGGATCAAAGAAGTATGGCAATACTAACACAGACTAATCATTCACGTTATTAGGAGGGTACTTGGCTTCAATTACATCAACACAAATCATCGGTAAACAGTAGATTCTGACATTTGCTCGGGTTTTTTTAGCATCTGTCCTGGTGACAGGGGAATCCAAAGCAGCGGCTAAAGAAATTCGTATAAGACTATTGAAACAGAAATATCTTTTCGGTCTTCATGAAACTATTATCAAACAAATTGCAAAACACAATCAGACCAGCAAGCATGTAAACTGTTTGACAAAATATCTGTGTATCCAACATTGTGAGAGTTGCAGAATTTTGGTTTAAAATTTGGTCCAATATTTTACACAAAGAAGTTAGGCATTCATCACTAATTATTTTCCTTTTGTCTACTTACACAAAAAATAGAATATGAAGAACTAATTAAAAATGAATTCATCCATCGTCCTGTGGGACGCAGTGTTGTGGTCAGGTCACTTTGTTGGTGTCACAACAACCAAGGTTCAAACCTTGCTAGGCTATTGTGCTTGCAAGCCTTGTGTCTTCATTGGGCTAATGTGCTCGTAGGTTTGAACCAAGGATGTGACCCTACACGGTCACTAGGTGGCTTTGCCTTACCAATCCAAAAAAAAAAGGATTCATCCATCAAAAATATGTCTACAACTTGATTGTGATGTAAATGTATTTCTTAAGCTTGGTTTTGATGGAGTCACAAGGGGTGAACTAGGCCAAGCTAGGGCTGATTGTTTAATTAGGGATAAGGAGGCCTTCTACAAGAAGGATCCTTCTTATCACCTTTTCTAACCAACAATGAGGCTAAAGTATTGGCATTAAGTTGGCTAGGAGATTAAATGTTATTTCTATAGAGATTGAAGGTGCTTCATAGGTGGCCTAGACAGTTTTCATTGCAGGTTGATCCGAGGTGTCTGGATGCAGTTTTGGGCATGCTTACTATTTATAATAACTCATTTTGGGCATGGTTGGGATCTTCAATGATAGTGTCATTTCAATGGTAAATGATTAATATTGGCTGAAGAATTTAATATCATTGATATGATTTATTTATGCAATAATAAAGTTTATAAAGTTAAATGTAAATTTTTAACTTTATTAATGCGGAACTATAGTTAAGTGGGAAATATCTAAAGTCCCTTTATTTAATAACACATTGGAGACAAAAAATGTAAATGGGGAATTAAGTTAAAGGGAAAGTTATTTTAAGTGACATGGGCAAATATTAAAGGAAAAGCATTCGTGGAAAAATAGGGGAAAAAGCAATCGCAAGAAAATTAAAAAAAAAGGCAAAATCCTGAAAAAAAAAAAAGGAAAAGGCGAAAGTGATGGAGAAAAAGTGACTTTGTTTATCCCACATTAGTAAGACGAATGAATGAGCTCTTATGGGAGCATTATAAAAGATTTCCAAGAGCTTACTTTAAGGCATGCCAGATGAAATAAGAAATTTATAAAATATTGGAGAGTTCTTCAACAGTTTATGAAGACGAAATCCCTCATGAATGACACTCTCTTCCTTGTTGAAAGACACAGTCAGGAGGATTTTTGAGTATTCATTTCAAGATATCAATCTGATTATTCTATATAGCTGTTACTTTCCATTTGTCAATATTACAATTGCCAGGAAAGGGTTCGATTTCGAGTTTGAGTCTAGAAATCAAAGCGTGAAGTATTGAGTCTGATCTGCTGTGAAGAGCCTTGGCTGGCTCTTGTTTACAAACTAACTCTACTCTCAAATTTAGTTACACCCTTTTAAACCGTTTATTAACTCATAAGGAATTTTGAACAACATATACAAATTTCAACAATTTTTCCTGAATTCTCAATTAAACAACAGCAGCAATTAATTCCTCATTCTCAAAATATCAATCAACAAGATGAAACCAACAATAATCAATCCAAACAACCAATAAGTTCTTAGGTTGTTTATCAACAACAAGGAAGGCAAATTTAAAAAACAATGTATATGCACCTTATGTAATGTACGGCTGTTGATGATTAAATCGCAGCCAAGTGTAAATTGGCGCTAGCACACAACACAACTAGTTCTCCTTTGCTAATGGCAATTCCCAACCAATCCAACATAAGACACCCATTCAGATCGCTTAACAATTAACATCAAACCCTCAGTGTATTTCCAGCTGACATCAACACATACATACAGCTCTGAATTCCGTACGGCTGCCAATGGATAAAACGTGGCCCCTGTATTATTACACTGTCTTCCTTACACTTAATCGCAGCATAAAAAAAAACACTGCTACTGCATTTTAACTACAGATTCTCCCTTTTATCAAATTCAATAACCTTAGGAGATAAGCCGGCCTCCAGGTTAAAACGGTAGATATAGAATTCGAATTTTAGAATGAATAATTTCCAGCATTGAAGTAATTAATTAAAACTCCACCCTCTTGATTTACCTCAGCATCAAGAAATAAAATCAAAGGAAACACAGAAATAACAGTAAGGTTGGATTGTCCTTCTTCGCAGACACTTTCAATGAGGTCTCTTAGTGTGATGCAATGATCAATGGTGGAATGTTTTGGTCTGAACCCAGCCTGACCTTTTGCTCTTTCTTCTCTTTTTCTACCCAATCACTGATTCTACGCTCTAACATACTCCCAAAGAGTTTGCCCAACTGAGGGTTCACCATTATGGTACGGTAATTGGAGAGATTGTTGAACACATGTTTTGAACAAAACAAATGTTTTGAACACGAAACTTGTGTTTAACGACTCGCAAAATTTAAAATGGACAAGATGAAGGATTCAAGTCACTATAGGGAAAACAAAAAGATCAAACCAAATAAGAAAATGTAATTACAGGCTCAAGATTTTCACAAATCAAGTACTTGTAATCAGGAAAAAAAACCCGACATTGTGAAGATGACTAAAAAACACTTGGTGAAAAACTTTAAAAAGGACATCCAAAGGGCAAAAACCTTAGGCCGAGGCAAGGTATGACTCATTGCCTTCGAGAATTAATCTCAAAATGCCTATCTTCAAGCGGAAAACTATGAATTTTCAAAAATTTCGTAGTGTTGTCTTAATTTTGTGAATTTAAAATTACGGACAACATGCTTGATTAATAAAATTATGAGTTAAGCCACTATCTAATAAGATATTTATGTCCTTACCTTCAAGATTGCCTTTAACTTGAAAGAGATGTTGAGAAGACCCTTCTAATGTGGCCAAATATCCTTCTTTCCTCGAATCTTATGGTCGTTTACTTTCTGTGTTGGAGTTGATGGAGCCACAATTTTTGCAAAAAAAATAAATATATAACCTCCATTTGTGAAATAATGTTAGAGATCCATGTTGAAATATTGTCATTAATGTCAAGGCATATCAGAATATGACGGATTTCGAGGGTAAGAGAATCAACAGAAGTCAAACAGTCGAGTTTTATGGAGCATAGTTGGAGCACTGCTTGTATCTATTCTGCTATTATTTTCTCTTTTGCTAATTCTTGTCAAGAATAATATGCTATCGTGGAGATGGAGCTAGAAATGGAGAATACTTCAGAATGATCCTCAAAGAGAGATCACAGGCATTCGAATATACTCTTATGAGCTATTGAGGCATGCCACTGGGAACTTTGATGGGAAGAAGAAACTTGGGGAGGGAGACTATGGCTCTGTCTACCAAGGTATTCTTCTAGATGGTGCCCTAGTGGCAGTGAAGAGGCTCAATGTGCACTCAAAACATGGGAGTGATCAATTCTTGAACGAAGCGAATGTTATCTCTGCTGTTCAACATCAGAACCTTGTTAAATTACTGGGCTGTTGTGCAGAGAGATCAGAAAAATTGCTAGTTATTGAATATCTCCTAAACAAGAGTCTCGATAAGATCTTGTTTAGGATGGAACTAGATTCATCACTAGATTGGAACAGACGGAAGAGCATTGCTATAGGAGTAGCCCGTGGGCTTGCTTATCTTCATGAAGAATCTCAACCAAGGATTGTGCACCGTGATATTAAAGCAGGGAAACAATATTCTTCACCTGAAGAAATGAGGGAAGCGGCAATGAAGAGATAAGACGAAATGGGTTTGAAGGCCATGTTCCTATTGCGAATGCACTCTTAGATATGTGTGTTAAATGCCAGAGACTAGACAAGGCACGCCGTATGTTTAACAAAATGCCTCATCGAAATGTTGTATCATGGAGTGCCATGATTGCAGACAAGATATGCATCAGAGGAGCATGGAGAAGGCTCGTGAATTGTTTGATGCAGGATCGAACGGTTGTGTCGTGGAATGATTGCAGGATATGCCGCAAATGATAAATCTAATTATTGAAAGCTTGTGTTAAAAAGTTATGATAATATTAGTAAAAGGAAATTAAAAGGTGCAATTATAATAATAAGAGGTTCGATTATTTTCAAGAAAAGTCACGACCCTCTATATTGTAAATATAAATAGGGACAATGAGGAAAAAAGGGAAAAAAAAACAAATTCGAAGATACAAGCATTTTTTTTATTTTGTATGGAGGGATAAGGGTTATAATATGATTTTGTAAATATAAATCTATTTTATTTTAATACTAAAATAAAACATCTTTTGTTTATTATTAAAGGCAAGGAGAATTAAACTGCAGATGAACCGTCCTTTGTAATTATTATTTTGAATATTGTATACAATTTAAATATCGGATAAGTGGATACGGTCAAATAGCATCCTAAATTCAATCTAGACTAATTTAGGATTGCATAAATATTTGATTTGTCGCATCTTGATTATTTAATTGATTAGCAATATAAATGCATTGAACATTATAAAGTTGTACGTAAACCTTCATTGAAGTTGACTCTATTGCCCTAATAAGCAAAGGCACTGGTCTTATTATTATTGAAATATTGGGTTTATATATGAAGTCAGAAAATCTATCAATTCCTTCCTACAAACCTTACTAAATCATTACACAACATTTTAATTCAAACATTCAGCATTCAACTTTATTTTGATCGAGTTCAAGGATTTTGCCAACCGAGGAACTCACCATCTTAAATTCGCTATAGAAGAGCTTCGAACCAGGTGATCAAGTTTGAAGTAAAGGTTTACCCGCCTAGGTGTAGTGAAGCCTAAAGTGCAGGGGAGTTTGAAGTATTCCCGTTCGTTAGCCAGAATTGATTTGGAATTCTATTGGAGAGTTGGCAGTCTCTAGGATTTCCAATCTGCGGTTTTGGGAACCAACAGGAGTCACTACTAACGTTGTTAATATCCTTATCTTTATCACTAGTAGGTCTTACTTCAATATAGTGAATTTGTCCTCGCCCCTTGCAACAGTGTCCAAGCACCCATGGTTCTATACAAGTGAAACATAATTTATCTCCTTAATTCTTGCCTTGTTTCCATGTCGAGTTTGAATTTAGGGGTGAATTCTTTATTAGGGGGTGTATTTGTAAATTTTTTGGGAGTTGATATTTCTTTAGGCAATGTCTTGCTCTTGATAGATTCTAAATCCATTTCTCTTGCTTCCTTGATGGCTTCTTGTAGGGAGTTGGGATTTAATGCCTTGACCTAGCCTTTTAGCGGATCTTGTAAGTTGTCCATAAATAGGACAACCACGCGTCGTCCTGATATGTACATGACAAGAATCAAGACCCTTCGAAATTTTGTGATGTAGTCTTCAATTGAACCCTTTTGTTTCATTTGGGTTAGTTCCTTAAAATGTAACTTGGAGTTTTTGTTATAAAACCTCTCTATTAATCTCTTTGTAAATTCTATGTAGGAGGTGATTTTGGAAGGCCCCATCCTTTCCATCACATGATACAACCATTCATGGGCTACCCCATCCAAGTGGAGTGTTGCATAATTGATAGCCTCCTCCTTCGTCATTGGATTCAATTGGAAATAGGTGTCCAGTTTTTGTACCCATGTCCTAGCAGTTGTTTTTGTCGATCCATCAAAGTATGGAATGTTTAAGTTTCCCACCTTCCTTTTTAATTCTAAATATCCCTCTTTATTTCCCTTGTGAGGTAAATTTCATCCTTAGATCTAAGTATACTTTAAATGAAATTTCTAATTGGAGATTGCTATCAACCTGGTCTTGTTTAAACTATTCTTTTAGATCCACAAATGAAGGTTAGACCCTCTTAGATTGTTCTATTTGGGGTGAAAAGGTGGGAATTCAAGGTCGAGAGTTGGAAGGTTTAATCTTTCTTTTTGGACTTCCATTTGTGATTGCACAACTTGTTCTTTCCTCCCTTCATTATTATCGCTTTCAAGAGTTCGTATTAGAACTGTATGTGTTAGTATATCAATTAATTGAGCTAGTTTATTTTGATTTTCCCTTTGTTCAATCAAGAACTGGTCCATTTTGTTGCTAATGTCTCCTTCCCTACCCATTTGTTTGTTTCCTAGTGTAATGTCCCCGTTTTTAGACTCATGGGATTAGCTTGGTTTGGCGACCCACACAGGCTAATCAGGCGATCAGAGGAGGTCAGATGGTGGAGCTAGCGTTGGGATTCCATTCTGGAGGTTCAGATTATCAGGTCTGCTCTTCGTTCAAACCATTTTAGTCGACTTACTATTTTTAGTAAGTGGTATTGTGGGCATGGCCAAGATTAGCAGGGTGTTTGCACGGAGCGTCAGATATCTCAGGATCGAGTTTTAGTGAATCTCCAGTTTGAGAGACTTACTATTTATAGTAAATCTATTTTTAGCAGTGGCTATTTCTGGCAGGGCAATGCCTATTCCTAGCTAGGCAATTGGACTTGCTGCTTTGTCAGAAGTTCGTTGATTGCAGTTAGACATTCAGTGGCTTATATTTTAAATGTGTTATTAAATTAAATTATTTTTATTTAATTTAATAACTTATGACTTTATAACTTAATGTTATAAAGTGAGATTATTTTTAAAGCCAATTAAGTGAAAATATTAAAAAGTGCTTTTTCGAAAAAGCTATATATTCTACTCGAAAAAGCACTTTCATTCATCTTATGCAATCATTATTTTTTCTTGGAGATTGGAAAGATGACAAACCTGGCTAGGGTTTCGAGGACTAATTCCTCTTTTCATGATTTGAGCCATTGTCTAATAATGGTGAATTTCACATCTGTTGGTCTGTAAGTAATTAATTCTGCTACTGAGATTGAATGCCAGTGCTAAGGTATACTGGTGATGGTGAAATAATTCTACAGGCAAAGTGGTGTGTTTTCTTCAGTTTTGAAGCTTTGCTAATGTTCTGAGAATTGATCGGGAAATTGTGCTGTGCATTCCGATAATGTTTTTTTTTTGGTATCAAATTATTGGCATTTTATTAAGTAATCAATTTCAAGAATCTGATATAATTATTCTGGGTGGCTGGTTGAATATTTTTTGAGTTTGAAAGTCTGAAGCAATAAGAATCCGACCTGTTTGTATAGAGAATCGATTGTTTCATGTGCTGCGACTGCAATCAAAATCGAGGGACATATTATCGGATTTGAGATGGGATGAAATTGCTGGCGTCATTTCTTGTATTGGTCACGTGCTGGTGTCTGAATTATTCCACATTGACTTGGACCTGCGTTCAAGACTGGGCTCACGTGAAACAACAGCAGTCCTATGTTCAAGACTGGAGCTCACGTGAAACAACAGCAGTTAGGGCCGTTTCATTTCCTAGGCGTGGCTTGCAGCCTGGGACAGTTTATTATATGTGGCCGCAGTATTATTGAAGCCGCATTCATCCTCCACTATCACGTCTCAACCAATAACAGTCACGTGCAATCAGAAATCAAGGTGGCAGCTCCTTTTGGCGTGACAAATATTTTAGTGGAAGAATCATATTGGAACAGGTGCTTAATCGATTTGTTTTTTCTTTTGAAATTAAATTGTTATATGATTCACTATATGGAGGAAGTTATAATTGTGGCTTAGCAAGGGAAAACTATTAAATTATAATTCGGTATCTTCAGTTTGAGAATATATATATGTATTCATCATTGCTCTTGCTAGACTGGTTTTGAGATATAATTGGCAACTATTTCATAAATTGTTTAAATATACAAGTGGAACCAATTCGGGTTCTTCACAGTGGTATCAGAGCTTTTTTTTCCTGCCATCATGTGGGGTCTGGACTCATTTTTATTCATAAGTTTTTAAAGTGATCAGCACTTCTATTATTTCTAGCCATGGATAAATACAGGAGATCCAGTTCCGGAAGTCGTCATAGCAGTAAGGGAACTAGAGCAGAATTAAATGCTTGAACATAAAGCGTTGAGAAACTTAGATTGCATCAGCAGAGATTGGCAAAGAGGTTGTCGGATCCAGCTATAGTAGATAGGGCAGCGAGATATATGGTCTCTACCTTTAGAAGGCCAACATCCAGTTTGCAGAGGAGAAGGCTGGAGTTTTCTCCGACAGTAGTCCATGATGCTGATGTTCCTATATCGAGTTTAGCACCTGCTATTTCTATCCGTAGTGCTGATGATGGATATATTGCCCAGGAGCCAATGGATATTTCAGCGCCATTGGTTGACAACAGCGTTGAGCATCACCAGGTTGAGGCTCCCAGAGCAGTTACTACAGATTGTACAGAGGCAGTTGATGTTGCAGTTGTCACTGAGTGTTCAGATTCTTCCATGGAGGGAGTTATTATTGGGGATTTCTATGTCAGCTATAGTAGTGTTGCTCCAATTCAGGAGGCAATTGCTTCCTCAGTTGAGACCGAGGCATGTACAGAGTCTCCCAGGTGTGAGGTTGGTGCTCTGGGCATTACAATGGGGTTAGTTGATGACAGTTCACGCTCCAGCATTATTGGTGCACAACCTGACATTGAGTCATGTGTGCAGAGTCACGTGTCAGCAGGAGATGTGGGAGCTGATAGTATAGAGACCTCTGATGACACTTTTGAGGATGCTGTGAGTTGCATTGGAGATGACACCCCTTGTGAGATGTTGGGTGATGACTGCGAGGAGCGTATGAGCTCTGACAGCTCAGAGATTTATGACAGCAGTCGCAATGTGGGATCAGTACAGGAGACAGTGGTTTATTCCTGTGTTGAGGATGTGAGCATGGAGCTTTCTAGTGATGGCACTCAAGATGAGAGTGTTGCGGCTGATTTGGGTGACATAGTTTCATGCCACAATTTAGTTGATTCACATGATGACATTGAGTCACGTATGCAGCCAAAGTTAGTAGAGGAGATGCCAATAGATGATGTGTACACTAGCATTGCTGATATCTCCGATGCTGAGAGCGAGGACGATGAGTGCTGTAGTGTTTCTAGTTTTCTATATCTGACCTTGGGCGTTGATTCAACGTTGTCATTTGGTGATGGTGAGTTCCAGGACTCTGTGTTACAGGGACCCACAGAGGAGGACAGGGAAGCTTATGAGTGGTAGGAGTTTGTTTCAGCCAGGGCTTCCATTTCTGGAGTGGGTTACTTCGCCAGTGACTCACGTGGATGTATCTCAGGGTCTGGATTATTAGATAGTTGCAGAGGACGAGGAAGCTGGAGATTGTTTTGAGTCAGTTTCAGCAGCAGCTTCCCCAGATTTAGATGAGGATGTGTCTGATGCTTGTACTCAGTTTGTAGACGTGTACTCAGATGAAAGTACACAGGGAGAGGGTGATATTGAGGGGAGTGTGTTGGTTACAGTTTCCTCTCATAGTGTGGACAGTGCATTTGACGTGGTACATAGGAGGCCTGTTGTGCAGAGTCATCATGTGACCAGCCAGTTGCGAGTTGATGAGAGGGATATTTCTTCTACTCTCGAGCATTTTGATGCCGCTCGTCAGTTGCTGGTTGTTTATGGTTGGGGTACTCCTATGACAGATGAGTCCAGCAGTGGTTACCTTTCATTGACAAAGATTCACTCTTTGCGTGAGGCTGTCAAGATTTTGAGACAGAACTATTTACAGATGGTAGCCGACCGAGATCACCTAGTCAAGTGAGGGAGTACAACCTATGAGGCACTAATGGACAGAGAGGAGGTGATTGAGCTTACTCAGGAGCTCACAGCGACTACTGAGGTCTTAGAGGATACTCAGCGGGCTCTTCAGGAGTCGCAGATCCGATTAGAGGTGACTGTGGAGTTGGAGCATTTACGGTCTACACCAGCTCCAGACCCAGTTCAATTGCACATTGAGGTGGTTGGTGATGTGTTTGCTCCTATGGTTGGTGATGAGGGACATGATGATGTGACTGACACACATGTTCAGGAGATGGGAGCACTTGGTACGGATGAGGTAGGAGTACCAGAGCAGACAGGCTCTCAAGTTGATTTGCTTCCTTTAGCTGGGAGTGAATCTACTTCATCATCTCACATAGCTGATAGCATGGGACAGTTGGCTGTGCCACATTTGCGGGGGGATCAGCTATGGATTGCGGGGGATCGAGTTGATGCTTCCATGTATAATTTCTACTGCACAGAGTCATTTATGGAGTATCTGCTTGAGAGTGCAAACGTGCGTCAGGATTCTTATAGAGTGTCTGATGGTACACTCATCCGAGGCTCTTGTGCTATTTGGAAGTTGGTCGGGAAGATTGTGGAGACTCTTTCTACTATGCTTCCCCACAAGGATTTTGAGATTGGGTTTGTTGAGAGGGTTGCTCAGGTTCCTACCCAGCCTACAGTGATGCGGAGTCAGAGTTTGGAGCCATCTTTTGATTCCCGGTTTGGTAATGATGAGCCATTGACAAAGATTGGGGATTCCTACCGACATTATATGGTGGGGTATGCTCATCATTTTTCTTTTGACCCTCAAGTGGAAGATTTGATCTCACGCAGGGGTAAACCGGCTCCAATATCCTACCATCCATTATGGGATGGATTAGCACCATCGTTTGCTAATGGATTTGGCAGTTGCAAGTTAGATTACTTGCAGTGTCCACACACTCAGGACTGTTATTTAGAGGGTAGAGTTAATAACAGTGATTCAGGCACATTTGGTCACTGTTCTTTTCCTAGTGCAGTTGGGTGTGAATGCTGGATAGACAGGGACTCAGGTTTTGACAGAGTTATTATTTCAGACGGGCTGAATTCCGTTGGGTTGTTTTCAGCATCGACATCTACAGTTGGTTTACAAATGTTGTTTTCAGTGGTGCTTGTTCTGTTGATGTTGGTTATATCTTCACAAGAGTTTGGCGAGGATCAGGACATTACTTATGACCATCCTTGGGATCCGAGTGGTTTATGATGTTGCTTGTTTTTCCTGATTGCTCGAGGACAAGCAATCTTGGGAAGGGAGGATTGTAATGTCCCCGTTTTTAGACTCATGGGATTAGCTTGGTTTGGCGACCCATATAGGCTAATCAGGTGATCAGAGGGGGTCAGATGGTGGAGCCAGCGTTGGGATTCCATTCTGGAGGTTCAGATTATCAGGTCTGCTCTTCGTTCGGACCATTTTGGTTGACTTACTATTTTTAGTAAGTGGTATTGTGGGCATGGCCAGGATTAGCAAGGTGTTTGCACAGAGCGTCAGATATCTCAGGATCGAGTTTCAGTGAATCTCCAGTTTGAGAGACTTACTATTTATAGTAAATCTATTTTTAGCAATGGCTATTTCTGGCAGGGCAGTGCCTATTCCTAGCTCGGCAGTTGGACTTGGTGCTTTGTCAGAAGTTCGTTGATTGCAGTTAGACATTCAGTGGCTTATATTTTAAATGTGTTATTAAATTAAATTATTTTTATTTAATTTAATAACTTATGACTTTATAACTTAATGTTATAAAGTGAGATTATTTTTAAAGCCAATTAAGTGAAAATATTAAAAAGTGTTTTTTCGAAAAAGCTATATATTCTACTCGAAAAAGCACTTTCATTCATCTTATGCAATCATTATTTTTTCTTGGAGTTTGGGAAGATGACAAACCTGGCTAGGGTTTTGAGGACTGATTCCTCTTTTCATGATTTGAGCCATTGTCTGATAATGGTGAATTTCACATCTGCTGATCTGTAAGTAATTAATTCTGCTACTGAGATTGAATGCCAGTGCTGAGGTATACTGGTGATGGTGAAATAATTCTACAGGCAAAGTGGTGTGTTCTCTTCAGTTTTGAAGCTTTGCTAATGTTCTAAGAATTGATCCGGAAATTGTGCTATGCATTCCGATAATGTTTTTTTTTTGGTATCAAATTATTGGCATTTTATTAAGTAATGAATTTCAAGAATCTGATATAATTATTCTGGGTGGCTGGTTGAATATTTTCTGAGTTTGAAAGTCTGAAGCAATAAGAATCCGACCTGTTTGTATAGAGAATCGATTGTTTCATGTGCTGCGACTGCAATCAAAATCGAGGGACATATTATCGGATTTGAGATGGGATGAAATTGCTGGCGTCATTTCCTGTATTGGTCACATGCTGGTGTCTTAATTATTCCGCATTGACTTGGACCTGCGATCAAGACTGGGCTCACGTGAAACAACAGCAGTCCTGTGTTCAAGACTGGGGCTCACGTGAAACAACAGCAGTTAGGGCCGTTTCATTTCCTGGGCATGGCTTGCAGCTTGGGACAGTTTATTATATGTGGCGGCAGTATTATTGAAGCCGCATTCATCCTCCACTATCACGTCTCAACCAATAACAGTCACGTGGAATCAGAAATCAAGGTGGCAGCTCCTTTTGGCATGACAGATATTTTAGTGGAAGAATCATATTGGAATAGGTGCTTAATCAATTTGTTTTTTCTTTTGAAATTAAATTGTTATATGATTCACTATATGGAGGAAGTTATAATTGTGGCTTAACAAGGGAAAACTATTAAATTATAATTCGGTATCTTCAGTTTGAGAATATATATATGTATTCATCATTGCTCTTGCTAGACTGGTTTTGAGATATAATTGGCAATTGTTTCATAAATTGTTTAAATATACAAGTGGAACCAATTCGGGTTCTTCACACCTAGACTTTGTCCTATTTTCCTTCTACTGTAAGTTTTGCGCTCTTTTTTGTTCATTCACTTCTTAGGAAGGAAATGCGACTCATCTACCAATTGTAATGTCCCCTTTTTTAATAGGTTAGAAAATTTGGGACAATTACTTCAATTTCCCTTCTCTACAATGTCAATTGAATACTGTTTAAGCAAGTACTGGAAGATAAAACAAAATCAATTATAATACCTGATATAAACAATATAAATGTGTAGCAATATAATGTATGAACAGCAATGTCTGATATAACTATCACAAAATATACTATGTATGTAGACCACACGGTTATACTGAGGGGGGGGGTGTGAATTAGTATAACAATGAACTTTATCAATTTAAACTTTATCCATCACAATAGCATTAATTACTAAATTTGACAATTATGCACATGAGAACACAATAACACAATGTAATGACCCAAACCGGCCATTTTCCGAATTTTTACAAATACATCTCATGCAGATTTAAACAAATAGATACATGCAAATAACCATTTCATCCAACAACAATAACCAGCAATATATTCTTATAAAACTTCTCAAAAAATGGTATCGTATTATACAATAGCAATACAATAACCATGAATTACAAACATCCCAATCTGAAACACAGAAATAACTGTAAGATTGGATGATAAAGAACCTGTAAACCAATGGCGAACTCTGTTGTGAATCCACACCTGAGATGAACTGGGTTTCTGTCCAATCCGCTAACAAATCGTGAAGGTTTCTGTCCTCGGGTTTCAGAATCGAAAGCTGAAGCTTCCTGAATTCTCAATGAGAAATAAAATCCATAAACTAAGCGTGCTAACTGAGACTCCAAGCCTTCCTTTAAGGCTGCAGTTGTGACTCTTCAGTTTCCCCATTCTGTCTCTTCATATTCCCACTCTGTCTCTTTATATTTCCACCTTAAGTCACTTTTAAATAAATATGACCGTTAAGTTATAAAGTGACATAACAAATAAAGCGAGGAATCTTCTGGCATTAAAATAGAGGACCAAATGAACTCGGATGATAATGTGTGATAGCTTGTCGAAAAGCTCTCGGCGAGATGCTCCAAGTTCAATACTAAAATGCCACGATTTTTGAAATGCCAAGAAATCTGCACCCTGTCGACTTACTATAAATAGTAAGTATCCTGGAAACCTGTGGGAACTGCTCGGAATGGCCTGAAACTGAAATCACCTAGGCCAAATATCCTACTGATCACTGCCACACCTCGGTTAGCCCACCAGACCATGATGAAGTGGCTAATGACACGACATGAAATAATGTGCCCTAAAAGGGGGACATTACAAATCATCCCTTCCCGGAGATTGCTTGCCTTCAAGCAATCAGTATCTACATGTTGTGATCATAATACCTGGATCCCAAACCAACCTCAGGGAAGCTGCTCCACCAATCTGTTGTGTGAAACTGAAACAGACATGATGCCCTGACCTGTGAAGCCATTCACACAGCAACAAAACAACAACCAATCTAATGCCAGGACCCCAAATCATTGCAAGATCAGTCATACCAATCTGCCCTCTACTGCCATCACCTGTGATAAAGTCCTCAACCCAACTGAGAACCTCACTCTAACTGAGATCACCAGCACCTCTATGCTCAGATGCTGGGGGAAACCAAACCTCGTGCCAATCAGCTCTCTGAATAAACACCAACTGCAAGTACGTCCCCCTTGGATCCCATAAGCAAAAGGGCCATTCATCTCCCCAACTGGCTGAAATATCCTGACGCTCTATGCCCACATTGAGTGAAATACCAAAAGTGTCCAACTACCAAAACATTGCCCCTCTGATCTGTAGCCCGAACCGGAAACTATACTGAAGAGGCAAGCTACCAAGACTGTCGGACAAGGCTTCCACCTGCAAGCAGGGAAGCGTACCCAACCAAACACTCATCCCACTCCTACCTAATAATCGGAAAAGAAAGTCCCCCGTAGGTGGGTTGAATGGAAAACAAAATGCATCCCATGCAATAAGGCCAACATGCGATGCACTGATCAACTCTACTGGAAATCTTGAATTAGCATTAAGATTCCATAACTGTCTCTCTAAACCCGGAATCATACAAGGCACACCATTGTGTGAAAAATTCACACCAACCAGCATACTCATCATCTCGAGCTCAATAACCCCGTACTAAAGAAGCTCTACCCAATCATCATCATCATGATGCCCAAAATATGTGGTGGTAGGATTACCATAAGCACTGGATGAATCGGAATGATAAGGTAGTGGAGTCACAGTCGTGTGAAGAGAGGAATGAATCAAGGGATGCTCGCCAACACGAGACATCTCATCATCGGTGAGGGGTAGTGCAAGGAAAGGCATATCACCCATCATGCCACAAGACCTAACTGCCCATCCTGGACAGCTAGTGTAAAAACCACACTGCTCAGCAACTAAGCTCATCCCACTACTCCAACCTGGTGACCAAGACTCACCTCTAATAACTGAACCTGGGTCCCAAATCCTGCAACCAACCTCATCCTCATCCTGGGAATAGGAAGTATCTCCCTCATCTATCTCAAAGAGGGGATTATCAAATGTCAACTCGGCACCATCTCAAACAAGGAATTATTAGTCGCTTGAAAGTGGTCTAACTCATTAAGGAACTCGGGGTGACCCAAAGACCTTTTTGGACAACTGTCCAATCATAGATCTGATGTATGCTATCAAGCTCCTGAATCACCTCCTGAAAGAATTCAGACCTTTCCTTGTCGTCCTGCTGCCTGTACTAGCTAGAGATCACAATCTGATTTCTCGCCTCCTGTATAGCAATACGTGTATGCTCCAAAGTGCCCTGAGTAGCACTAAGCTCCCTATTGAGTTTATTGACCTCATCCTCTTTTTCCCTCAACTACTCAGCATACTTCCCAACAATCTGTAACAGGTGGTCACGGTCTGTAAGTAAACTCAGATATTGTAATTTCCAATCCTCAAACGCTATTTTGACCCCCTGTAAATCTGCAACATAGGATCCAATCCTTATACCGTCTTGCCCTCTATCCCTCTGTTGTCTTGTATAGATTGCCCTCTATCCCTCTGAGTTGTCCTGTATAGATCATCAATAATCTGATGAGTGCTATCATGGTGAACAAGAGCTGCAATAATGGCATCATCACTGACTTTCAGCTGACTTTTTAAGGCACACTTCTCATCAATGTTATCCTGGGATGTACTACAAAATGGGTCATCCATATTAGTATGATGCATGAGGGAAGTGCTGCTAAAGAAGTCACACGATTTCTCATTACATGAATCGCTAAAGGTCTCCAACTGGTTACCACAACCTATAACCATGGATTTATCAAACTCAGCCACCAAGTCACCAAAGTAGAATTTTGAACACTCTCCACTATGTCCCGAAAGAGGTGTAGTCACAATTGTATTTTCTCTATCACTAGGCTGCAATTTATCTTCCCCTTGATTAATATTGCAAACATGCCCCTGTGACCAGCCCTCTTGGCATAAGAAACAAATCTACCCTGTACTCACTAGGTCCTGGCCCATCACCGGAGATCTTGCAACCTGTAAGCCTAATGATACTTGTTCATTTTCAGTCAATGAACTCTTGAATTTTTCAGCCTGAAGCTTAATTAATTCAGCTGAGAGTTCACATGCCATGGATGCGTACCTTATTCCTCCTCTCCAGATTGCCAACAATTCTGATTGCAATTGTTTGCATATGTCATAGTCCTCATTTAAGATCGAGGATACGATAGTCTTTATGCACGTCTTCACCTCATCTGGATGACGCTCCCTGTAATTGCTTAGGAGACACTAAAATAATTGTTGAACCATTTTATCACAACCAAGGTTCAACATGTGACTGAAAATCCGAGTACTTGCCATTAACTCCAAGATTTTTACCTGCTTACCAAAGGTAGAATCTCTATCATATCTTAGTCCACCTAAACTGTCTGCAATCAACTGTAACACCTGTCTCCAAATGTGCTCGGTATAAGGAGTAATAGGGGCTGTAATCCAGGTGATCTCAATGAGACATGAGGCTACTGCAAGTCTAACATCTCTATGTGGATGATTCATGAATCTGCGTTGTACCAAGGCAACCATTGAGGGGTGCATCACCCAATTGAAAAGTCTGCAATCAGATTGATCTATCCTAGATAGATACAAATTTATTTCATCGAGTTTGGCAAGCATACTTCCCGTAATTTTCTGCTCCTCCAATTGCCATCCAAGGCAACATAACTCATTCCCTATCTCCATTTCCTTCCAAATATCTCTTAGCTACACACCGTAAAACGTGTCATTGAATTCCTTAGAGAATATTGGACTTTCCAAGGTCTCCATTATTCAAACTTCACCAAGCTTTACGTAAGGGATTGAATCACTTCTGTGACTGTGAAATGATGTCACTGCAATAATAAATTTGATTCTATCTGCTGACAGTATTTTACCTTTGTAATATCACTGCACTATTCTGAGCTATTCAATTTCATCAAACAATTTCTCCACAAGGTCTATTCTGAAATTTATGTGATCTTATTACAAGCACAAAGTTCTTGTGTAGATATTATCTCGCGTACTGTCCTTAATTAATTTATGATGTGCATGTTGAGTGTATCCTTAACTAACCAAAGACTGACTGGTTATTCTCAGATGGATATGTATTTGGTTTACCTTTCAACGAACACAATGTTTCTTGTTCAGTGTATAAATTTGTGTCTAGCACTTCACATAGAACTTATTTCCAAGGTTGTTACTGTTTGGCTGAAGTTTCATTTACTAAGGAACAACTCCTCTTAATAATTTAAATCATATGCAATTTCAAATATATAACAATAACAACTCCACATGAAGAATAGGATTAAATAAAACTAGTAATCAATTATTGATTCAGAATAGCAGTCCTTTAATTATTCTAGCATGAAAGAAGATGTATCAGAATTATTTTCCCACTAGTAAATGCAATGTGGGAGTTACAATGCGGTCCACCCTGGTTTACTGTGTTGTGTGAACACTCCTCATGACCACTCCCAACTTAATGCGCTATCTTCAACAGTGCTCCCAGTGCACAGTAACTCCCGTCATTGATTGGTCACTTCCAGACAGGAGGAAGAAGCTACCGTTACACTTGTAACTGATGGACTCCCAGCACTAAATGACAATAGAAATTGGAGAGCTCTTGGCAACCTCCAATCACCCGCACATGAGCCTTCAGTCTGCAGAAATAACAGTCAAAACAAACTCAATTCCGCTACCTCTTATTGGCACCCGCCTTCTGGTGTTGACTGTCGATGTGGGTGCATAAGGCACCCCACACTCCCGTTTCCCACTCCTAGACATGATACCGCACTAGCGGTTGATTCCCCAGTGCTCACACCTGTTGGCTGTAGATCACGATATCCAGCACGTACATGCGCATTCCAAGCTGCGTGCATATAACCAGAAATAGATCATGTGACCCGGCTAGAAGGTGGAGTGATACCCAGCGATTAGCTGATAGCTCGAACGCGTCTGGGAAGACTTGCGTGAGCTATATCCTACTGTGCATGCTAGCTTAGCAGCTATGCGCGCTACCGCCTGTTCTTCTCCTTTCATTCACAACCGTTGAACATTGCGGGTGCCCAATACCAAGCACAACCTACAAGCGGCTTACGTTTGCTACTTCATGGACCGGCATCAGCACTTGCGTCCTTACTATCACAGACTGTTTCAAGCCCTCAACTCGGCACTGTTGCGTGCGCAAGGAAGGATGTTCAACTAGTGCAGAAATTCAAATAACAATACACCCGCACTCACAACTGTGTCCTTGAGGACACGTTCTCTCCCATTTTCCCAACGTCGGCACTGGTATACAGTGCGCGTATGATAACCCAGTCGCGTGGCAAACACTATTGATTTATTTCGGTCCTTAGTCGCAACTGTTTTCTTTTATCAATGATTGTAACTAGACGGACAAGTTTTTTCTAATCACTGCACTACCAGACTATAAAAATCGAATCCCCACAATTTTATTAACTTCCTCCTGAAACCAATATTGCAGCTGTAAAATTCCACTCTTAACAAACGTTTCGCTCTGTACGACTTGTTTTTGAAGAAAACTTCAAACATTGCTAAAAAATTCTGTGACAAATAATATTCAAAAAAAATAATCTCTTCAAATCACTTCTCACTTGACCCATAAACCTCACAGGCTGGCAGAATTCTTGGCTCTGATACCACTGTAATGACCCGAACCGGCCATTTTCCGAATTTTTACAAATAAATCTCATGCAAATTTAAACAAATAGATACATGCAAATAACTGTTTGATCCAACAACAATAACCAGCAATATATTCTTATAAAACTTCTCAGAAATGGTATTGTATTATACAACAGTAATACAATAACCATGAATTACAAACATCCCAATCTGAAACACAAAAACAACAGTAAGATTGGATAATAAAGAACCTGTAAACCAATGGCAAACTTTGTTGTGAATCCGCACCGGAAATGAGTTGGGTTTCCGTTCAATCCACCGAGAAAACCTGAAGGTTTCCGCCCTCAGGTTTCAGAATCGAAAGTTGAAGCTTCCTGAATTCTCAATAAGAAATAAAATCCATAAACTGAGCGTACTCAACTGAGACTCCAAGCCTTCCTTTAAGGCTGCAGTTGTGACTCTTCAATTTCCCCATTCTGTCCCTTCATATTCCCACTCTGTCTCTTTATATTTCCACCTTAAGTCACTTTTAAATAAATATGACCGTTAAGTTATAAAGTGACATAACAAATAAAGTGAGGAATCTTATGGCAGTAAAATGGAGGACCAAACAAACTCGGATGATGACGTGTGATAGTTTGTCGAAAAGCTCTCAGCGAGACACTCCAAGTCCAGTACTGAAATGTCAATCTATACCCTGCCGACTTACTATAAATAGTAAGTATCCTGGAAACCTGTGGAAACTGCTCCGAATGTCCTGAAACTGAAATCACCTAGGCCAAATATCCTACTGATCACTGCCACACCTCAGTTAGCCCATCGGACCATGATGAAGTGGCTAACGACACAACATGAAATAATGTGCCCCAAAAGGGGGACATTACACACAATGTTTACAATGCAGGAGAAAACCACGGCAAATAATTGCTTTTATATATATTGTTCTAGTACAATGTTTGTAGGCACCAACCCCTAAAATTATGAGCACCAACTCACTAGAAGCACCATCTCCCACAATTGAATTTGCAGGCACCAACCTTCTGGAAGCACCAACTCCCACTGCAAAGCATCAACTTAGTGAGAGACACCAATCTCTCCTTTTAGGAAGCACAAACTTCAAATCATGGTTCCACCTTCAATATGTTGCTTCTTCAACGGATGATAGACAATTTAATCACTTCTTTATTCTTCTCTTTATATTTCTTCTTTCAGTCTGCATATACTTTCCTTCTCAATTTGCATCTGCATATTCTTCTATATCTGCCTATACATCTCATTTATATCTGCATCAATCCTCTTTTACATCTGCATATACTCCTCTTCTATATCTGCATATATATCTCTTAGAATCTGCCACAAAAGAACATAATCTCTTTTTCATAGTCTGCTCCAAGAATCCTTTTTAGATCTGCAACAGTCTCTTCTCATGTCCTTGTCATTATATTTCTGTTTTTTTCTTCTTAGGTCTGCAGTAAATCTTACACACACACACATATATATATATAGATATATATATATCTGCTCTTGGTGTATGCAACTTATGTCTTCTATTAATTAATACACAATGATCATCTTATAACTTTCCAAGGGCAACGATCTCCTCCTTTAAACATGACTCTTCACCAGAATAGCTCGCACCTTTTATAAAATATTATTATATCTTTAATTTATTTCAAATCACTTCTTTAATATGAATAGAAGCGGCCCTTAGATACTCGTAATCTTTTATCAAAAGTAATCGCAGCCTTTGCTTCTTAACAAATCAGTTAATATCATCATAATCACATCTTCATATTAAATCACTGCAGATGCCATGTCATGGATTCGGGTCATAAATTAAGCTTTTGATCACTGACTTTGTGAACACTAACACCGTTGTTTTGTTTATTCATTCATAGCACTGTCTATGATATATAGTCATTGCCTACATATCACCGCAGCATAATATACCTACATATCATCGCAGCATAATATATATTGCTGCTTACTTGGTGATCACTAGGTATAAACTTAAAGTCTTAATCAAGATTTTTCTTTAGATCCATTGCTGCATAAGAAGTGCCATCTAAACGAGATTCTTCCCACTCAGCTGGGGAATGTTAATGTTTGGTAGCTAGATCGGATTCTAGCTTCACATTATTTTAATTAGAAGAATTAAAATAATGAATTAATTATTTAATTGGGAGAATTAAATAATATATTGAGAATCAAGTAATATTTTGTGAGATTAATTATTTAATTGGAGAATTAAATTGTAACCGGGTTGGGCCCGAATTAGTGCCTTGAGAAATAAAATAAATATTATATCTTGTATTTATAAATACAAGTTATAATTCAATATAATCTTGAAATTATAATTGTATTTATAAATACAATTGGGCCCAAAATTCAAATTTATTATTGGCGCCAGAAAGGGCCAACTTGATAAAGCTCTCATATATATATGAGACATTGCATTGTAAAATAACACATATGCGAAACAAAAAGGACTGCAAGTATAGACATTTGGAGCAGTGAATGTGGAGTAGATTTTCATGTTAATTAGCATTAGACAGCGGACATACACACAAGGCGATCAGACTTTGGCATGCGATCTGAACATATATCTACAGCGAACTAAACATACATACTCAGAGATATCTTTCCTAGCAGCGAATACCAGATCTGGCGCAGCGAACTCAAGGCAGTGAATTCAAGTCCTGATCCAAGGCAGCGAGCATACATTCTAATATTACATACTCTGATCTAGGGCAGTGTATGATATACATGATCTGGAGCAGCGAATTCAATATGTTCTGATCTAGGGCAGTAAATATAAGATCAGATCTGGGCAGCGATCTTATCCTCTGGACAACAAATTCATATATGAATTTTGGACAGATCTGATCTGAAGATAAACTGATATTGTATCAGATCTGATATGGGCTCATCAATCGGAGATGTTCATCTAATTTTTGCATTGGCAATACATCACTGTTTTGGCGATATCTATTCATTGATCAGGGATCTTCAGCAAATCAACATCTGTGAGTTGTGTAATTATATTTGAAAGGGCAATAATAGATGATCTAATTTGAATGCTGGGTTTTTCCTCCAAGAGGGAGGTTTCCCAAGGTAATGTGTTGTGTTCTTGTGTTTGCCTTTTATGATTTGGTAATTGAATATTCTGATTTATTCCGTTAATTAATCTGATCACTAAAATTTAACAGGGAAAACACACAAAAGCCTTTTATCTGGTGGACGACTGGGTAATGACCAGCATTAATCGAATCTCTGTGATAAACATCTCCAGTTATAAGAAAATGAGAGTACCCTTCCCACAACGACTCTTCGTGGTGAGCACTTGTATGACATCACAGAACTGTTTCACTATTTATATAATATGTATCATTTTGCCTTCTGCTCACATGGTCAGCTGGCAGTACATCATCAAAGTTTGCTTTCACTGATACAATAGGGAAGAGGATATCAAACTTATTGAAGGACTCTGTGAAATTGTTATCAAAGATATTGTGGATCTCGTTCTTCAGTATCCCAAGGGGATGATTGTCTCTTCTGTCTCATTTTTTGCAAATATTAAGTCTGACACCTTGTTTGTTGGGTCATTCTTATAAACTTTGTTCATATCTTCTGACACGATCATTATATTTATTGTGTTGCTTATTTTATTTTCAGACTCATATAATACACCAGATATTATTAGCAAAAACTTCAAGCACATTTATGTATGGAAGCACCTCCCAATGACATTCTCTTTGACACGTCTCCCTTCTGTAATAATTATTTCAGAGTGCCACAATAAACTCCAGCGGCATATGAAGACATTTGTATAAGACTGCGACCTGTTCCACTTTGTAAAAGTTATTTAATAATTGTATTGATCTCCACCTTTTCTCTTATATGATATCTTTCCATGTTGGATTTAATATCATCATTGATGATTTCAGTCGATTATCGTTGTCAATCTGCTTAGCTATCACTGTTCCAGTGTCTCTAATTTGCTCTTTGAATTGCTGCTCTAAAGTGTAACAGTCAAAATGATATCTTAGTAATATTGTTGTTGATCTGATTAGAGTGAATCTTCAATCTGAGCATCTAATGTAAGTGTGATTCCATGAGAATACATAACTTTGACATCAATAACAAAATATTCTTAGCCATCTCGTGAGTGCCCTTGACATCAATGACAAAATTTCCAACAATGTAATTGTTTTATTATCACTTATAGTGATATGCAATATCTAATTCATATTTAGATTATGAAATTGATATTTATTGCTTTCAGCAATGGCTGCAATGCCTGATCAATCTGATTATATATGCAACAACTGATGAGAGGATATTGCCAAGAATATTGATTGCTATGTCTGATATTTCTTTATACTATCTGCAATAGTGTAAAGTGTTGCTTATAGCAACACGATTGTTGTTTTAGATATGAAAGTGGATTCGTGCAATAACTGAATTATCAATCGCTTTGGAAGTGATATACTAGATGATGTTGTGTCTGATATTCGTATGGTTATAACTTGCTATGAAGAATGGATTATGCATCTGATATGAATTCTCTAGTTTCTGCAATCCTACAATGTCGTCTCTGATATGCCAATATGCACTTGCACCAAAATGCCAAAGGAAATCGCTCTAAACAGACCAGGTTCGTAAAGGATAAACAAGTAATAATATCTACAAAGCCTTAGAAAGATAAGTCGATGTCCTTAATATACTTGTATTTTATGAATGAAAAGTTATAAGGATGAGACACGTCTCATCCTTGCTTATTGTTGTAAAATCAAGATCGTCCTATAGAGAATATATGAGCGCTGTACTTGAAATAGATTACCATTGTGATTGATCTTTTCACCAGCCATCAATATGGATTTATATCCTTTGAATGGTCATGTCTTGAAGAGCCATGACCATACGTGGCTTATGCTATGTAGGGTCATGACCCTTCATAACCGATTGGTAATATTAACTATATTGTAACATATACAAATATCAAATGCTCTTAATATATATATATGACCATACGTGGCTTATGCTATGTAGGGTCATGACCCTTCATAACCGATTGGTAATATTAACTATATTGTAACATATACAAAATATATATATGACCATACGTGGCTTATGCTATGTAGGGTCATGACTCTTCATAACCGATTGGTAATATTAACTATATTGAAACATATACAAATATCAAATGCTCTTAATATATCATGACCCTTCATAACCGATTGGTAATATTAACTATATTGTAACATATACAAATATCAAATGCTCTTAATATATATATATTAACTATATTGTAACATATACAAATATCAAATGCTCTTAATATATATATATTATATATATATATATTAAGAGCATTTGATATTTGTATATGTTACAATATAGTTAATATTACCAATCGGTTATGAAGGGTCATGACCCTACATAGCATAAGCCACGTATGGTCATGGCTCTCAAGACATGACTATTCAAAGGATATAATCCATATTGATGGCTGGTGAACAGATCAATCACAATGGTAATCTATTTCAAGTACAGCACTCATATATTCTCTATAGGACGATCTTGATTTTACATGGTATCAGAGCCTAACCTATAAGAGAATAAAATATATTCACAAATAATCGGTGATAAATTAGCAGCAATAGGAAACGAAGGGACAATTGTATTTCATATACAAGAGTCCCAACAAAGAAGCTGTGCGTGGTGGTAGTATTTAAGGGAATAGTCAGCAACCTGACTCATCAAGTCGATCTATGACACTCCAGTCCCAAACACCGGTGACTCAGCATCCTAACAATCATCGTTTCTACAAATGATAGAAGACGCAGCAGAAGCACATACAAAAACACTTGGAATAGCGGCAAAAATAGACAAAAGGAAAATATGACACCAATCCGCAAATGACGAGAAGTATAAGAAAATGATAAGAATAAGTAATCGATGATCATAGGTATCATTCAATAATTATTAAACTAGAGATTACATTCAATCGTAAGAAAAGAGAACACAAAAGACTATCTCTTCGAGGGAGGGCAGGATTGTTCTAGGATCACGACATGGGGGTGACCAAAAAGGTCTTTCCGAAACACCCACAACGACTAGCAGCTATTTCAAATACAGCGAATCCAAAATTTGGTCGCCGGCAAGAGTCTAAAACTCATATAGATATTCAAATTAACGGAGAGTGGGAAGATGCAATTGCTGATGATTCGGTGGCAGGTAGTGATGAGATAATAAAACAGACATGCAGACAAAAGGTTTCGGCTTTGGTGCATAGACATATCTCTATTTGCAGTAAGGGACTTCTTCATGCCTTACTGGCAGTAAGTTCCAGATTCTTGGGAATCGAAGGCACTCTTTTCCTTGCCCATTGAGTTTTTCGGGCACTTATTTAATAGCACAAGACAAAACATAATCTCTGTTGTGTGTTCTACCTGGTAATATATTGTTAGTCAAAATCTTGAGAATTCGGGGATCTTTCATTGCTGACTTGTTTCATTCTATATAAGAAAACTGATCATTTCTCCTAAAAACGACACAAGGATAGACTCTGCTATTCGAAATGCCACCCAATATTTGTCAAATGAATTGGTTCTTGCAGACACAACAGTAGTGGATAATTCACATCTTCTGTAATATAGTTTGAAGACTACTTCTTGATACAGCAATATGGTGACTCCGGCAAAGTCGTGTTAATCCGTAAATCATGTCAATGTTGGAACAGAAACTCCTGTGAATTTCATGCCTGAGGATATATAAGAATGCTCATTCTTAGAACTATATACCATATTTCTTCCTCTCAATGCCAGGAATCATCATGGTTTACCTTGACTTCTTTCGCGTGGTAAATTTCCATAATGAGTATCTCTGGATCACCAGTGCAAGCGATATCTGATATTGGTGTTATGAATAATGTCATTTTTTAGAATACCTGTTTTGCTTCAGAAAATCATCATTTTACAGGATTACTGTGTAAAGTGACTCTCCACGATGAAAGAATATACAAGGCCATTTTCATTATCGGGTCTATGCACAAGAGGAAGTGCGCGGATATTTGTAGCAGACATGGTTATCTTACCAGTTCAAATATCCAAATAGGAACAGGAGGAACGATAATATATAACAGTGATAACATATTATATATGATTTAGTTATCTGGCTCAACAATTGAGACAAGTGTTATCAGATTCAATTCTGCCACCTATACAAATTGACAGGTGTTTGATTGTATTTAGAAATCTTAAATTTCGCAGTGGTTATAGCAAGGCTCATGTCATATATTTTGATGATCTGGCAGATACCATAAGAAGCAAATGTCTATTTCAAAAGTGAATATCTGTCAGCGCATACGGTTGTGTCATGAGTAGAATACGAGGAAGAACTGTCGATGATTATTGGTCAATTGGACTGGAGGGAATAATCTTTTCCATGAATATTATTGCCATAATTTTCATTTGCCTTGTTGTGGCTTCATATATATATATTTGATTGGAAGCTTACGTGGAGGTATTTTGAAAGCATGGATAAACGTTGGGGACTTTGATACAAACCGTAGAAGCTTAGTGGAGCCGGTAGGCAGGGATCATAGAGGAATTAGGAAGAAATATATAATTACGGGAGGTTATTCCCGTCACTCCGCCCAGTCAGCAATCATGAAAGGAAATAAATGAAGTTGAAATCTGTAATGCAAGCACAAATAGCTGCGAGACAATATGATGAGTCAACAAAATGATTGATTCTCAAGGCAGCATATTAAGAAATGAAGCCTATATGACTCCATAAAGAACATACACGTTTCAGGCTAACTGTCATATGTTAGCAAGCGTAAATTATAAGAAGGCAATATACAACGATCAATATAAGGTGAACGATAAAGGCAGAGACCTTAATAAAGGAAACGAATATGGTTTCAGACCTGTGGACATGTATTAGTATAGTGATCAAGCATAGATATAAGCTTTCGTGAGTTTTCTATGAATTGCCTAGGAGTATCATAATTATATAGAGATAAGTACTTCATACCCTTAATACTGTTCATGAATTTTTATTTTTATTTTTTGAGTCATTAATTCATGCTATAACATTGAGAAAGTAAATTTTGTATGCTTCTATCATTTTTATGTTCGGGATAGTTTAGCTTTATGAACTATTCATAATCTATCTCTGACATCTTCAGAAAGGTCAAGAAGTTGGCAAAATTTAGCTTCCAAGGAAACAAATGATTCAATCAGCTTGGACAAACTCGATCATATTGATTGAGAGGGAGTTCACTATTGCAGGTAAAATCAATTCTGAGATTATAGTAGTGGGAACTAGTGGATAAAATCGTCGATGAGATGCACGTGGATAGAATCCCTGATTAAGGCATTCCATACATCATGAGACTACAACTCATTGAGATAAACATCATACTAGAGGTCTTTATTATCTTCCCTCAAGTCCGAGAGGGAGTGTTAATGTTGTGGCCTTGGAAAAGATCATAATGCATCTTATGCTAGCTGATGTAACCTTATGACTATTCAGATTATTCGTATTGGTTCTCTCAGGAAGGAAGGTATGAAGTGACATCTTGCAGTGACATTGAGTTGAGTATATAATCTGTGTATGCCTTCATGATAGACGGAAAAGCTAAAAGGATCTGCATCAGTAGACATTCGAGGATCTTGATTCAGGGGGAGTAGATGATGTTTTGTTGGTTCTCTAGTAATCAAGAAATTATAGCAGAGAATTATGATTATTACCATGTGAGAAGGTTATATGTCAGAGGGAGAAGCTAGAAGATCAAATTAAGTTGGCACCTGAGGATCTTGGTCATACAAATTCAGAGGAGTGTACCATGTCAAGATAGTGTATAATTTGTAAGCTCAGAATTCACCAAGACTATGAGATAGTGCAAACAAATACAATTCAGTGGAGGTACATCCTCACTAAAGAACAAACGGCCGATATTCTTACCAAGCCTCTTGCTACAAAGAAGATTGTGTACTTTCAGATAACCTTGGTATGTTGAGGAATAAAGCATTAGCTAAAAAGAAGTTTTCAGCTTCAGTGATCCATCATTTTGTATTGTAAATGATTCTTGTCCTTGATAAACAAGTCTAAGGTGGAAACCTTGGTTTCCACTCTCTAGGATGATCCATGGTGGATCCACCCTCTGAGAAGAGTCAAGGTGGATGTCATATGTGTGACTTTATGGGCTCATTCATTTTGTGTTATATTATGAAAGGTGACGATCTTTCATATGTGTTGGGTTACTATTGCTAGGTGACGACTTAGACAATAGCTTAACCTAGTGTTAGGTATGACTATGTATTGTAGTCACTATTCCTGACACTGAATTTTTGAGTTGTTAAATCCGGTTCCGAATTGGTCGGGGATTATAACATGTAAATCAAGTTTTGATTCGGATTGCGCCGAATATCTTGATTGTTATTGCTAAATCTAGTTCCGAATTGATCGGGGATTGCGATAACTCTTCTATCAGGATGAGTACATCATGATGATGTCCCGAGCTATGTCGGATATCTTGATATGAAGTTGTGTGTAAGTTATCATCTAATCCAGTTTCGAATTTAGTCGGGGATCATGATAACGAATGGTTCAAGTTTTGATTCGAATTGCGCCGGATATCTTGACACCTATATTTATCATTAAATCCAGTTCCGAATTGGTTGGGAATTTTGATAAATTTCTTATCAGGTTGAGTTATGTTCCGGATTATGCCAGAAATCCTAATTCAAAGTGGTTATGTGTTATTTAAAAGAAATCTAGTTCTGAACTAAGTCAGGGATTTCAATAACACTCACTTCTTGTGAATATCAATCTCCTCTCGCTAAGAGGGAGTGTTGAAATATAGCATCGAATTGATTGATATAATTATATTAATCATTTCGATGCTATATTTCAACACTTATGATTATAATTTGCTAACTCGTAATCATTTGTTTATTCCTAAATCATATTCTTTGGCAAATGGAATATCGACTTTAACTTTGTCATTTAATAAAAATATTCATGCCTTCTAATCTAATCTCATCAATAATTGTTATGGCCGATCAGCTAAGGATGAAATGCAGTTATGAAATATGACTGAGTAATGAATAAATATGAGATATGGTTGTACAGAATGAAGTACAACTGTGAAATAGTTATGTAATGAAATATGGATGAATGTGTGTGAAATATGAATGCAATCATGATTTAGGGCTACTAGAATGCAAGCATGAAAGGTGGTTACGTGATGATGGGTGGACTCAGCCAACCATCATGTCACTGGTCCTTCATGTAGTTAGTATGGCATGGTGCCATTTAAGAGTGATCATACAAATCACTGTTAAATAGCATCATGATAGTGCTGGCTGCATGAAGTATCGATGCCATGATGATTGTCTAAGTGCATCAATCACCAAATAATCAAGAACCTTACTATGGTTCGCTTATCTCTAAATTAGTAATGCATATATATTATGTACAAGGGACAAGGTCTGCCACTCCTTGTCCAAACTTTTTTTCATTTATTTATACAAAATGCAGATGACTGGAATTTGGGGATATCACAATGTTCATAATTTGTAAGATTATATTACACACACAGACACAGTTTTATTTGGATTTCTTTAGCGAACATGCTAGTTAGTGTTTTCTCACAATACAATCTTTTCCTTAACTATAATAGCAATATTTTGTTTTCTAAAGTGTGAGCCCCTACAAACCCACAATTTAGCATTCATCTATCAAAAACATGCAATGATATGATAGATAATTAAAAAGATAATGACTTTTCACAAAAAAATTGATGCGAACAGATCCTATGTGATAATGATTAATCAATTTGAAAATCAACATTCCTAGATGACAACAATCAGGCAAAGACAAAAATCTGACCTTCTCAAACTTTGTAAAAGAAACCATGTCTAGAGCATACTCGGGTACCAATCTTCTCAAATCTTCTAAAGTCAATGTCGTCATCAACATGCTTGCCATGGCCTTACATTGAAATTGAATCCATGGATAATTTCAAATATTAGTTGTTCTTCTTCATAAAAAAGGGGAAATAATTACAATATTTAGTTTGCAAAGCTCATTTTCATAATTTTGACTAGTAGGATGCAATTTTACTTTTGAATCATTCTGCAAAATAAACTAATTGCCAGCAATAAGCAGTTCAATTATTTATTGATATCAAAATGAAACTATTGAAATCTTACTGGAAACAAAAGAAAAGAGCCTGAATTGAAAAATAACCCATAAAACTTAACTAAAAACAAATTAAAAAGGTGTAAACAACTAACACAAGCTCAACACTTGAGATTCTTGTAATTGGGCTCTAACATGAATTATGCTATCGGATCTTTCAAGTTCTAAGCATAAAACATATAGACAATGTTTTATTGTATTTAATTTCCAATATCTAGGTATTCGTTAAATTACACCATGTTCACTTCACAGAGTGAACAATATACCACTTATTCCTTTCTATGTTCAGATAGGCATATAAGAGGTATTGCGCATAACAATGAGAAGAATGAAATTGTAATATTCCTTTCTAACAGAATCACATGTTCTTCCCTTTAAGGCTTATATTCATAAGTTGAAATGTTGTCATTTGTAGTTGTGTCACTTTTGTAGTGTTACTTAAGCTCCACAACACATTCCCAACATTTCCTACATTTTGGAAACAGTAAACACATTTTGTATGTTCCTAAAACATGTTAGATGTCTCCTCAATATTAAAGGGTACTTGGATCCACAAAGAAGGGACTTTTAGATATCCCATCAGTATTCATTCTAGTTGTCAGAACCCAGTTTTTGCATAAATATTTATTATTACAGATATCATAAGCATTGATTGAGACTATTAAAATAATAATCAATTATTAACTATTCATTTCAAATGCATTCTCGGGTATGAATATTGAATGCCGACTATTATGTGTTTATTTTGCAATGCAATTAATTTTGATTATTGATTATCGGTTTTGGGTACTAGCACTACTGATCCAACTTGGAGTTTTATGAGTGCATTGATAAAGGTGAAGATGAGAACATGAATGAGGTAGAGGTCATCTAGCCATCTAGACGTTGTTGGAGTGATGGGATTGCACACACATACTTAGATGATGCATGTTTGATTGAAATTGAATGGCTAACCTTGTTGTTTTTATTGTGAATTTTATTCTTTACTTGGTTAGATAAAGATACTTAATTATTTGATTAAATTGATAATTTAAATGTGAAATTTATTTGTTTTCTTGGCTAGCTAAGAATATCTAACTATTTTTCTACATTGAAATAAACAATGAAAATAGGATTTAATTCTTATACATTATTTTATTGTCAAACAAGGAAAATCAAATACATATATGAGACTTAATTAAAATGACAATCTTTACTCTTTGACTTAGTTGTTACTTCAGTTAATGTTATTGAATAGAAAAGAAAAAGTTATGCTTTATTTAAACTAAATGTGCTTTCAGTTCATATCTAAGATGAATCATTAAAATTAATTAAAAAGAGGGAAGAATTATTGTTTTACTCATGTCCATGACAAAAGAAGTTATAGTATCATTCAAGTGAATAATAAATAAGTTATCATGTGTAAGTTAAAGCTTGGGTGGAGTCTTTATTTCTACCAACCATTGAAAGTTAACTTAAAACTCGAAGTGGAAGTCAATAAATACAAAACAAAACTACCACTTGTCACAGTGCGCTCCAAAATCAAGGAGAAAGAAAAAAATAAAAGAGTTGAGAGCGCTACACATGTGGAGGGCTCTCATAATTTTGGCTTCAAGAAAAATACACTATTTTCTCTTAAATGAAAACAGGTAGGCATTGTACGGGGGAAGGAAGAAAGAAGCATCACTAGTTCAGAGAAGGCGACAACTTAAACAAGGAAGACAAGGGATTTCAAAAGTCGACGGAGGAAAGCTCAATTATATCTAGAGTTGAGATCTAGGTAAGTTTTGATAACTATTTTGTGTTATGAAATTGATTATGTGAGCAATGAACATGTAGATAAAGGGAATAAAGCTCTTACTTATTTTAACATTTTGGGCATGCCATTTCAGCTGTAAAGGCACTTATACCTTCCCTTAGAGTTTCGTTTAATCCTCCCTGTTAAATTTCAAACCAGAATATCAAATTGCAATAACTGAAATTAAGAAAACTCAAAATAACAGATAACACATAAGAGTTATCCTGGGAAAAACCCTCCTCTTGAGGGAAACAACCCAGCCAGCCAAAAATGAAGCTTTTATTCAGATTTCAAATCAAATACAAAAGTCTCCCTCTGTTATGATTGATGTCTACTCACAGTCAATCAAAAGAAAGCTTACTGCAAAATCTTAGAGATTCTAAATAACAAACTATATATAGAGCAGGATGAGCGAACACCTCAATCACTGCTAATACATAGTATTACCAAAGATAATAACAACACAAAGCTGAGAATGCAGATTCACAAAATGGATGCCAATATCGCTGCTAAAGACACAGAACTGCACAACCAAAATGCCATCACGCTATACAGATATCTTCGAATTTGCAGAAGGGAGAGGTAAAAAATATGTTGAGGAAGTCACTTCCGTCAAATGCCAAATACTATAATGACACACAATGAGAATAATCTTGATCGCATAGGAGAAAAAACCAAAAATGGTCCTGTTGGTTCCCAAAACCGCAGATTGGAATCCTACGAGTCTTGCCAACTCGATGCTAGGATATCCAACCGGCTAAGGCCAACTTGACGGAACTGAACAGTATAATCCGACTTCCCTGCACTTCCGGCTCTGCAAGGCCAAGGTGGGTACACCTGATCCTAAACAAAACACTTAAGCCCAGGATGCTTATAGCAGAATGGTTAAAATGCGAATATAATGAAAGCTTACAAAATGGCAAGAATTATTGAAAGCTTTGCAAATTATGAAGTAATAACAAAAGTAAATGATTATATAAATATAAGTGTTTTAAATAATAATTATGGATTAATGCCACAAATGAATATATTAAGTCTTCAAAGGAGAGATGAAATAATTGTCAGGATATGAATTATGAATTAAGAGTAATATAAAGACCAGTGCCTAATTAAATGGGCATACAGAGTCAATATTATAAGCTAAAACGTACAACTTTATAAAACTTTAATGAATTTAAAACTATAAATAAACTAATAATCCAAACGCGACAGATCAATTATATGAATGCTATTTTAAACTAGTCTAGAATGTATTTAAACTCCTATGATGCGGAGACAAACCAGACATAAATATGGAAACAATTAAGTATTTCACAATATCTATGTTTATCAAGTTTAAAATGCAATAATGATCTAGTCCACTTATCTGAATATTAAAATATTTATAGAAATCAATAAAATATTTACAAAGGACACAACTTAATAATAATTTTAAAAACTCTAATACGCACAAATAAAATAAATACGCTTACAGATTATGCCGGAAATAAAATTGCACTAGAGACACTCCTTACGGATGATCTATCCAATGCAGTTTGACTCCAAAATCACATATAAATATATTTACTCAATAATCCAAATTCACAGGCTTAGTTCAAAAATTCATTCCTCTGCCAATGAAAAAATAATATATCCAAGTATAATGTTTTTGTCAGTATTTTACAACTAGTTGTGTTAGTTTGTCCCTGCATTTGATTTTACATCTTATATTTATATAAGATGGAGGAGTCACGCGATTGTGTTTTTAAAAGACACACCGCTTCATAAAAACAACTGCATGATATATTAAATTGTATTATAACCCAAAATTAATATATCGCAACTGTCTTTTTACGGGCACGGTTTTGCAAATTTGGCAGGTGTTAGATATGATGCTGAAACGACGTGTCTTTTCCAAGGATGAAACTTATCGCCACCATTATGTGGCCCATAACTCATACTAATTAATATGTGTATCATATATTTGCCATCCTTAACAGGCACGGGAATCTCCTTCACATCCTCTACTCTGGTGAAACGCTAGTGTCCTGCTTGCCAATTCATTTACAGTGACGTTATTATCACGTTTTTGGCATATATCCATCGAACATAATTTTTGGGCGACTTCCGTATGGAGATACATTTTGCTTGTCAAAGACACCTGTTTGATCTTCTCTTTCTTCAATATAAAGAAACTCTTATACACAAAAGCCTTCAATTGTGTCGCCTTGTAGCATGGAACATTTCGGTAAATAAAAACAAAGAGGCTACTCGACCGTCCTGGCACAAGAATAGCGTGACTTCTCTTGAATCCGACAAGTTTCAATTTATCTCCACATTTCATCTTGGTTTGTAAGGTATACGATCCTCAATGTTTTATGGATATTCACTATGCTTCCGTCTCTTCTTATAGGCGTGTCTCCCTCTCACATTAGCAGCACCTCCTGTATGCCCAATGAATCTTTGTCCTGCTTACGGCCATACACAGCCAACGCGAATCATGCCTGGTTCGACATCGTCTCTGTGCACGTCCTTCATCCCGTGCTTGGAGCACTTGTAAAAGCTTGGTCATCTACTGTCATTACTTTCATGTCTCCCTTTGACATTGTTGATTGTTTTGTGACAGGAACATTCCAGAATTGTGCTTTCCCTGGCTCAACAATACACTTGCTGAGGCATAATGATCTTCAAAGATCCCAAAATCTATCACTTGATTATATTGAGAAAACATGGGTGTAATGTCATTGCTTTTAATATTATATACTGGAAACAAAGAACACGTTAACAAAATTAGTTTATATTATTTAGATGCTTTCGAAATCCATGTATGAAAACTACAGTTTTTATGAAATCTGAAATTTATTTATTATAACTTAAGGGTATGATATATGCAGAAATCTTAACATATAAATAATATAATCTTATTGTTAATGATAATTTTAAGAAAGAAAATAAAATAAAATAAAATAAAAAACAAATAGAGGCCTTAATTTGTAAAAATTAAGGCTCCATCAGTGGCTCTTGTTGGGGACACATGTTCCTTGCGAGCATGATGAGTATCCCAACTATCTCTGGAGGAGCAGATCGAGCATCCATGCTTCACGTGATGCAAGGTGTAGATAGGGTGGCCTAGGCCCCCCCAAAAATGAACACCATATCTTTCCTCTATCAAATACCTTGTCTTGATCATGTAACACTTTGGATCTCCTAGATATGGTATCACATCGTTCCTTAATAAAATCTGATCCATTAACAAATGTTAAAAAACAACCATTGCATAACATGTACTTTTCCTTCATTACTTGTCTAGAATTAAATCTTACCCTTGCTTTATCAACAAGATCATTTAAAAAGAAATAAATTTCATTGTCTTTTAATCCTAGCATCTGATCTCTTGGTTGACTCATTTGATCAATGCACATGGAAGAAAAATCCTCAAAGGATTCATGATGAAAAGTTAAAAATATTTCCATAAACATATTCTTAACAAATATTATCATAGAGTCCTCAAGGATACTTACCTCGGTATGCTGCTCATACTCCATACCTGTATCAACTGCATCACTCTTATGAGCAATACCTACTGTCTTTGCTTCATGAATACAATCCTCAGCATCTGTTTTTTGTTTAGCCTTTGATAAATCCTCATGTGTTATGTGCTCTTTACTGAATGAAAGATCCCTATGCTTTTGATCAATTACACAAGCATATGGATAAATCTTCTCTGCACAACTCTCTTCTGAATGCATATCATGAGTTGTGTCAACCTCAAAATTGTCATTAGGTATGTTATGTTCGTCATAGTGCTGATATGAAAGATCTTCTTCAAACAGTGAATTTAAGAAGCAACGACCTCGAGAATATCTTTATGAGAACTTTCATCTGAAACTTCTTCATATTCATATGTTGTCTCGGATGTACTTTCTTCCTCTTCATGAATGTTCACATTCTCCTCAAGATCTAGAAGTGTATAAGGGCTATATTCTTCATTCTTTTCTGCTAGTCTATTGTATATCAGATCTGAAAACTCTTTGAAATTGTGTTCACATAAATCTCTCTCTATGCATAGACCACAATGCACATCTTCAACAAATATGTCAACCTCCTGAGAAATGTATGCTTTTTCTGGTTCATTGCTTTCCTCCTCATGAAAGCAATATGGATTAACCTCACAAGGTGCTTTGTTCCTAGAAAGTAATTCTTCATGCCTTTTAGAGAATAAATCTGATAACTCTCAAGATCAATCATAGGTCCATCAAATATTATACCTTCTAAGGATTTATCAAACAATTTCTAAATATGTGTCGATCCACTATCCCGTTTTGAGAAAAAAATTGGGCCATTCTTTTCAACATACGTCTTATATTCCATATCCAATAAGGCTGAAATTTCATCCACGCTAAGAGAATCTTCTTCCTCATTTCCATATTCCCTACAATTTAATTATTTTCCGGTCTCATCGTGATCAGACTCTTCTTCAATGAGATCTATAGTTTCTTCTATAGTTGGATCTGAAACATTACTTAATTCATATGCATATTTATTCTCTTCTGCAATCAATTCTTTATCCATAAGTTTGAGAAAGGTAAGGAATTGATGATCATGTAAGAGACCTAGTTCTCGTACTCTGTTAACAAGATCAGAGGATGGAGGTCTGCATTCCAAAGGTATTTCTTGATAGGCATTAAACATCCTCCTAAAGAATTGTACTGCAGATTCCTCTTCTTGCTTTTCCAAGTTCAAAAATCTATCCAAAGGAGATATATAACTTGAAATTTCATCTAACATTTGAAAAAGAAGCTTCAAATCAGGGTCATATGGTGAGACTCCCAACTCACGAAATTTTCTTATGAGTTCCTTGCATGAAGGCATGATATCTAAAGGCACTTCTCGAAAAATATTCACCATCCTTGTGAACAAATGTGCCGATGTCTCGCCTTCATATCTTTCCAAATTGAAAAAGACATCAAGTGGAGACATGTTAGGATCCTCTTCCATGTTGCAGCTTTGGTCTTCACACCATTCATAACGCATGTCATCTTCCCCGTTTGCATCATGAAATTCATATAGGAACCATTTTTCAAACTCTTTCCAAGACGAGATACATTGTGTAGGTAGTGATTCATAAACCTGTCTCGCACTGTCCTTCAATGTTTTCACAAACAACTTCATCATCTGATCTTCTACATCGACCTCATAGTCTTCTATGAATGTATAAAACGCATCCAAATGTTGAAGTGCGGATTCATCCCATTCTCCATGAAACCTTGGCACAAGTTGTGAAAGTTTTGGGGATAATTTGCTAGGTTCATAATCAAACTTGCTGAAATCCAATGGTCTGATGCCATCTGGAATAAAAGGCTTTCTTTCAAATGATCAATTCATTTGAAAAACCTATCCACCATCTCCTTCTAAGTCTTCTCCCTCAGTTGTAATGTCCCCTTTCCAGAGCGGAATTTAATGATAATAGGAATTAAATATAGGATTAAATAAAATAAATAATGATACATTATAATATATAATTAATTAAATTATTGTTATAATAATAGAAGAATATATTATTAATAAATAAATATAAAATGTAATTATAATTGTAAAAATATATAATTATAATTACATTGATAAAATCAATATTAATAATAATAATAAGTATTAATATAATATTAAGCAATATTGATCAACATTAATAATATTAATATATTAATTGATGATAATCAATATTATTAAACCATACATATTAATCAATATTGTATTGATATAATCAATCAATATATAATTAATATTAATATTAATCTTAATAATCTCTATCCACATAGATAAGAAATGTAATTAATATTATTAATATCTACTATAGTAATAATATTTTGACGAAATGAATAATACAAAGTTATTAGCTATACTATCAATATTAGTCAACATTACTCATACCAATTAGCCACCGATAACTAGTCAAGGATAATTGACTTGCTTGAACTACTGCGATGTGTTTAGGGAAGGTCGCATCCCATGACAAAACAAGACATAAATTTGATAGAAGCCACAACAGGCTGGGGGGAGGAGGTCAGCCCATGGAGATGATTAACGATCTGCAAAAATGGAGGCGGATGAAGGAATGGGTATCGTCCATGAAGGAAAGGCCCCATATGTATACAGTTAAATACTAAGTTGAGTAAGCAGGGACCTACGCGGAGATAGGAGGGAATAAAGATGGCTCAATTGCAAATATATGCATCATGGTTTCTCATACGGTTTCAATAAAATTAAAAACAATGATTACATATTATGAAAGAGTCCACTCCCTCTGCATTCATTGTGACCATCCGCAATATGTATCCAACAATGATCATACATGGACAGAATACGAGCAATTAAGGGGACGAGCTTTCTTGGGGGCCATCATAGGGAAATTCACCGATGACCCATCAGGTGAATTGCAACTAAGATACGTACACCAAACATAATGAATTTATACCATCCTATCATTGCACGGTAGTGGAATAGACCAACAATTGAGGCACAAGAATTGTGGGAATATATAAAAGAAGAGAATCCAATGAAGAGGGGGAAGCATCTACCTGGCATCAATAAAATGATACTGTTGTCAATCAGGATTGCGCCTATAGCATGATGAGAAATCTAGCTATCCTGTTGAAACATGGAAACGTTCTCGCTGATGGGCAAGAGAACGAATCTCCGGATTCTAGGCCGGTTCCTCTTAGATTTCGAATATCACGTGCATAAATTTGTATAAGGAAAGAGATGAAAGGAATAACTTAAAGAATTCTAATCCTAGACAGGGTGATACACCAAAACTGATATGTAACTTAAATTAATTCAGCAAAGATCTTTCAAGATAACTATGTTTCACAGAACCCAGACAAACATGCAACTATAAAAGTATTTCTGTGTAAGGACCTAGAATATTTTGCACAGATAGGGAAACAATGCTTCACCAAATTGTTGCAAAAAGGTTAGGGCACAAACAGCAGACCTATAATCACAAGTATCAAGATTCAAAACCTAACAAGGAATTAAACTAAGATGAAGGCTAACACAACATCAAAGCAATTAAATTCACAGTACTACACTTCGAAACAAATGGGAAGGAACAGATATCTGTATTATCAATGCTGGAATAAATCTCTGCTACAATGTCTTACAATTCTCTCTCTAGTTTGCAATATGCAAAACAAGTGAGCCAAAAAGAAGATGATGAATAATCAGATCAAAATAAGATAAATAGAACTCCAGAAACTCTAACCCGTATGCATGAGAAAAACCTCCAAAAAGACAAGTCAAACTGTCATAAAGTGAAGTCAAAGTGCCCCAATAACTGCCTCAAGTGATGCCTGACTGAACTGCCACTCAAAATCATGCTAAACTGCTCCATAACTCCCAAAAATCATGCAAATATATGAGGGGTTGGATATGAAAGAAAAGTCTGTCAAAACATGAGTATAACTGCTAGAAACTGATAAAGAACTGATCCAAATGAACCCTCAACTGATATCAACTGATATTGAACTCAAAAGAGAACTCAAGGTAACTCAAACTGTCCCTAATCTGCCTCAGAACTGAAAAGAACTGAAAGAAACTCCTCCCTTATCACAATGATGATCTCAAAAACACCTAAGTTATATATTATACTTAGTTAATATATTTTGTAAAAAAAATTATTTTTATTTTTCCTCAAACTATACTTATTATGATTAATATTTAACAAATAATATACTTATACTTATTATAAAAATAGAATTAAAAATAATTCTATCTAATATCAAGTATCGAGTATAATTATATTATTTATTTAATATTAATTATAAGTATAGTTTAATTTTAAATTTCAAACATATATATAATAAAATAATATTATTTAAGTTGAATAGAGAATAATTTATCTATTATAACTTAAGATAATATTATATTATAGTATATATGTTTGAGATTTAAAAGAAATAAAAGAAATGGGAAAAAATATATATAAAATCCTAAACTTAACATATAACCTAAATAAATATAAAGCCTAAGTCTATTTTACGAAGCACCACTCATAGCATATGTTGTGACAATACATATATTTTTGTTTTGATTTATGAAAATCATGTGTCTATGTGTGCGTGTCTAACTGGGAAGAACTCCATATCCTGACGCCTTGCGGATTCCAAATTTCATACAAAATGGCAAAGGCGTTTTTTATGTCCTCATTTGGCTTCGAAGACTTTGGCATTTTTTTCATTTTTTCCCTTGCTGAAAAGAAGAGAAGATAGGGTTTCAAACGGCCGCCATGGTGTCTGCAAATATGATCTCTGGTTCTCTGTTCTTCATGTCGCCATTCTTCTTTGTTCTTTATGCCGCCATTTTGTATTAAAAGTTTTCACGGCTGTGAAGATTCTTAAGCATTTTTCATTGCAAGAAGCTCGGATCTCTTTCTATTTCCCTCTGCAAGTCGAACCTGATTTTTTTGGGGGGGGGGTATGAACTTGTATCTACAGCACGGGCCCTTTGACCGATGCACAACTTAAAGATAAGTAAAATTCCTCCTTCTCTTAGCTATGAAATATTTATCTTTTGGCGACATTTTGAGCTTGATTCTTTGTTATTTCTCTTTACCTGACTGTTGGAGTTGTTATTTAGGCTGAAACTTGCTAATATTTAGGACTTTTAACTATTATCAATGCTCATTATTATTGTTTCAAACCTGCAAGGGCACGCTGTTTGGCTTCCTGGATATCACTTTTATTCTGGGTCTTTCATTTTTTCTGTAGATAGATATCCGTATACTTAAAATGAACTTATATGCTGAAAAAATGAGCTATATTTCTGATATTCACAGTTTTAACTCTATAAGCATATTCTGAGATAAAAAACACATTACATCCATGTGGGTATTTTCATATCTTTGCTGGGTTGTTGAAAAGCTTGGAGTTCAGATGTATACACAGCCACTATTCTGCTGATGACTCTTTGGAAATTTTATGTCCTGTGAAGAATGTTTGCAAAGCTCTTATGCCTAGTTTTTCCTCTAAATGGTCTATATCCGTAAAGCATTTCATATAATAGGACATCAAAACCCATCAACCCACAGCACTACTATGGCCTGCTCCATTTATAATTTCCAATGCAATATATTTCTCTGTTCTAACAAAGAATTTGATGTCCTAACAGGTTCTGCTATAAACACTGGTTTATTTCTCTTTCATGTGCATATCATTACTTACTGTTTATGTTGATCATTAAACCTGAAATTGAAATCTGTTCTGTGTGACTGCAACTAGAAGAATGCATTCATATACTAAAGCACTGGCTGTCCACTGTTAATGACTTCTTCCTGTTCTTTATCTGATTTGTTGTATAAATATTTTGTATGCATAACAGTTTCTCCTTTTAGATATGCTCATTTAATTGTATCAAAAGAAATCTCTGCATTCTAATAATGAATCAATACTATCTCTTCCTGTAGCATGTTATCTTATTTTCTGTAGGATGTTATTTCCATAATTCCTGTAGCATGTTATTTTCAGATTGAAAATAAACTCTCTGGCATTCTGTTATAAATACATGACCAAAATGTGATAAGACTTGTATCACCAGCACTTATTTTCAGCAATACAATCTGATTCTTTGTTTCTATTACATCTTCTATGCATTGTATTAACTTAATTCTTTCCGGATATGCCTTCATGCACTGTTTCTATCATTGATACATAATAATAATTTCTTGCTTCTTATTTTTTAAAACTCCAGCATGTATCATTTAGAATCTTAATGTCTGTTTGATATAAATCAATGAATGAACCTATACGCGTATTGCAATGATGTATCACTTTTGCAAAATCAAACCAGACTGAAACAGTACAGAAACGCCATTTAATTTTGAAATATATCATGCATACTGAACTCACCATTGATATGTAATTCTGTTTCGTTAATGCCATACTCCGTTTTCAGCACTTGATCTTATGTTCAGAATGTGAAAACAATTTGTATCCTTAACCATATCCTTGCACTTTTGATTACCCATTCAATCCCTGATCTGATACTCATCACTTAGACTCTGATATTCTGTTCCTGAAACCTTATATCCTTTTGCAGCCTTCTTTACTGTTCTCAGCATATCGAGTCATCACTTACGGGGTTCGAGCACGGGCTCGTGACTCCCATAAGTGGTATTGCAATCATAAATATCATTCATTTTTCCTTTTCCTGTTCCGTTCCATGATGAAAAATAAAACCTTGTAACCTTTGAAACCTTGATATATTGGCTGGAAGGTTTCATGACGAAAGTCATGTCCCTTCAACAGCCTACCTATTGTAACTCCATGATTCAGCTGAAAGGTCTCATGCCTGTAATGTATGCATGCCCCCTCGACAGCCTCCTCTAGTCCACCGGTCTTCATGTCTTCGCCTCTCCTTATCTTCGGTCGGAAAGTTTCGTGCGCGTAGTGTATGCACGTCCTTTCAACGACCTACTTAGTCTTCTGAACCTGTATCTGCACATGGAACAAACGATGTTAGGAAAAATAAAATATTTCTGTGATATGATCCTTCTTTCTTGCAGCTTTATGACTTTGTCTTCTGATTTATATCTCTGAAAATGTGATCAAGTAGAGAATTAGACAGATTAATTGTCCTTCATTGCTCAGTTCATACGAACTGACCCAATCTTATTTCCCTCTTTTGCAGGATGTCGCAAGATACCTAAAATACCTCGAGATGTGGAAACAAAGATGCAGCGAAGCTCAAACTTCAACAAACAACCAGGCAATGAGGCTTAACCTGTCTCCTTCTCTCCTTATTTGCATTTCCAGAATGTAACTGTTCTTTATTTCTCTGCATTTACTTCTTTATTCAATTCATAGAATTGAAAATGCATGCATGCATCACCACCTAAAGCCACGGGGTGTGTGGTTTATCATTTGTACCTTTGAAATGTACTTCTCTTTTTCACTTTTATAGCAACCACTGCTTGTGTGGCAAACCTGAATATTGTATTTTCATTTTCTAAAATGCAAGCAATTTTTTTATTTTTTTTATTTACTGTTGAGCTCAAAATCTAAATATTATTTTTCTCAAATCTGAAATAATTGCATCTTAAATTTGTTGTTTAATGTTTGCAATTCTTTGTTGTACATGTATTCTCTTTTACTGAATTTTACAACATTCTGAAATTTAAAACAGCAACCTTTCAAGTTCATTTTTCAAAGCAAAACACTTAGTCAATTTATCAATTTAGTGCAAATAAAATGATAACATTTTCTAGCGACCTCTCAGGGGTGTTTGCCTGCTAAACAGAATAGACCAGTTGCCTTTAGCAATCCATTGGGCACAGAGTATAGAACCTTGATAAAGTGAACCTTCCCAACTCTAGAAAACCTTAGAAAATGCTGAAAACTTAAACACACCACACAACTGGAAAACTGAAACTAAAAACGAAATTAAATACCTCATGCTAACTGCTTGGGAATTTGTGCCTGAGCTGTCCTTAGCACCATTATATGTCTGTTTTATCAATTCTGTAATATGATGATGCTGATGACAGCTATCATCGATTTGCAAATAGTTAGCATAAGGTAGAAAACAAATTTGAGTGAATTTTCTAGATTGTGCACTTTCTCCTTAAAATTTGCCTTCTCTTCTGGAATCTGCAAGTTGTATTGAAAAGGTCATGGATGCCCTATTTTGGAATGTGGCTGTTAATCCTGATTTGAAACCTTGGAGTATCCATTGTTTCCCTTTAGGATTGATATATACTTTTCTGAACAGTTCTGCCACAAACTTGTACAACTTACAGCTTTCAGAAGACTATTATCATGTGCTGGAAGCACTTATTGGAAATCAAAAACAAAACAAATGAACCTGTTGCTGTAGCATATTAGAGAAATAATTGGTATCCCATCATGGAGAGTCTTTGAGTTATACTCGGCTCTATTATGATGGGCGCTCATTTATGAGGAATGATCTGCTACAGCAACATGTTCATTTTCTGCATCTAACAACTAACTGCAACTAACTGAAAGCAAACCAGTTATGTGCAAAGGCACTTATTCTTGTTCAACTCACCTCAAAAACAACGTTTGAGATGGATCCCATTAACTGGGATTGGCAATTCTTCTCCTTCCATAGTTGAGAGTTGAAAAGCATTGTGAGCCAAGCATCTTGTAATCACAAACGGACCATTCCAGATGGCATCAAACTTCGAATGCTTGCCAGGTCTGCTCTTCAACTCATCCCATTTGAGCACTAAATCACCTTCTTCTAAGACTCTTGCGAGAGCCTTTCTGTCAAATGTCTTCTTCATCTGATCGTGATGTTTCATTAACTTCTGAAAAGATTTCTTTCTTGACTCTTCTAACTCAATTAACTCAACAAATCTTACCTCCATAGGCTACTGGTCCAGCAGGTCCAATTCCTTAATCAGGCTCAAACTTGGCAACTCAATTGAAATTGGCAATCTTACCTCTCTTCCATAAACCAATACATAAGGTGAATTACATGTTGAGCGTTTTGGGGTGATCCTATCAGCCCATAAAACTTGTTTCAGCTTGCTGTTCCATTCTCACTGATTATCTTCAATAGTCCTCTTGATGATGCGAATCAGATTTTTGTTTGTCAATTCTGCTTGTCCATTACCCTGTGGGTAATAATTGGACGAGGCACTAAGATATACATTATTTTTAACTGCCCAATCAGAAATTCTTATGCCTTTAAATGCTAAGGCATTGTCAGAAACAATGGATTCAGGGGCACCAAATCTTGCAAGCAGATCTTCATAAAAATTCAAAACTGAAGTTTCATTGGCATCTTTCAATGCCTCAGCTTCAGTCCACTTGGTAAAATAATATGTTGCTGTTAAAATATACTTATGACTTGAACTTGATGATGGGTTTATAGGACCAATAAAATCTAAACCCCACTTAGCAAAGGGTTGTTCAATCTGAATTGGACTGAGAGGTAAAGCTACTAACCTTTGCTTGTTTGAGAAGACAGCACATTTTAAACATTTCCTTACCCAAATGAAAGCATCTTTGTATAAATCTGGCCAAAAATATCCAACCTTCAAAATTTTTAATGTTGTTGTTCTTGTAGCAAAATGTCCACCTGCTGGTCCATCATGGAATTCCTGCAACATCTTATCAGTTTGATCACCAGTAATACATCTTAGCAATACGCCATTATAATCCGTTCTATACAACACATTATTCAATAAACAATATAGAATAGACTGCAACCTATAATATCTTCTCTTTGATCTATCCAAACCTTCAGGACAACGTCCTGTTTGCAAGAAATCAGTCATTTCCTTTACCCAATCATTCTGCAAATTTGGGACAGCAAGCTGGTTTTGGTCTTGTAAGGCCAGAATTACCTCAGTATCATCATTTATAACATTATCCCCATTACCAGCCAGCTGTTCGCATAATCCTTTGCCCCTTACCAACTTTGTAACCTTGATATCAACATCATATTCCATCGCTTTCGTGATCCATCCTGCTCTTTTAGTATTAAAATCCTTATTTAATAAGAACTTTTTAACAGCATGATGAGCAACTATCAGATTTATCTTATTATTAGAAAGCATGTGCCTGAATTTTTTAAGACTTCTAATCACAGCAAGAACATGCTTCTCAACAAAAGAATAATGCAGTTCGTAATCTTTTAAACCCTAGCTGAAAAAAGCTATTGGTTGCTCAAATCCTGAATCATTTTTTTGTGCTAACATGGCAGCAATACTATCTACATTTCCATATGCATAAAAAATGAAATCTTTAGAAAAATCTGGATTTAACAAAGTAGGAGCAGCAGCTAGAGCTTCTTTAATCATTTCAAAACTGAGTTTACCTTCTTTGGTCCACTTGAAAGCAATATTTTTCTTAAGCATAGTTGTAAGTGGCATTAGTAATTCTACAATATCAGGGATGAATATCCTAATGAAATTAATTCTCCCTAAAAAGCTTTGAAGTCCCTTTTTATGGGCTGGAAGTGGCAGGGCCAAAATAGCACTCACCCTTTCAGGTTCAATAGTTATCCCATCTTTTGAACAATAAAACCTAACAGCTTACCTCCATGGACAGCGAATATGCTCTTCTTAGGATTCAATGAAATCTCATACTCTCTGCACCTTTCAAAGATTATCCTTAAATGCTTAAAGTGATCAGCTGAATTCTTGGAAAAAACAGTAATGTCATCTAAATAAACCAACACAAACCTGTATATCAGATTAATAAAAGCTTTGTCCATAGCCTTTTGGAACGTTGCACCAGCATTAGACAAATCAAATGGCATCTTTTGATACGCCATTGTTCCCCATTTAGTTGTAAATGCTATTTTGAACCTATCCTCCTCTTTAACCAGGATCTGGTTGTAACCAGAAAAGTCATCCAGCAATGAAAAATGTTTAGAACCTGAGACCACCTGCAAAATCTGTTCCATAGAAGGCAAAGGATGCCTATCCTTCAATGAAGCCCTGTTTAAGTCACGAAAATCAACGCAAAGTCTGATTTCCCCGTTCTTTTTCCTAACAGGAACCAGATTTGAAACCCATGATGTATGTTTGATTGGAAAAATAATATTACTTTCAATCAATTTGTTCAACTCTTTAATCATAAGGGGTTCAAGCTTAGGGTTTACCGGTCTTTGCTTTTGTCTAACCGGTTTAGATCCCGGTTCTAATTCAATTGTGTGCTGACAAATATTGGGATCAAATCCCTTCAAATCTGAATAATTCCAAGCAATTATGTCATGAAATTCATTACATAAATTGATAAAAGTTTGTTGTTCCTTAGGTGTACATACCTTGCCAAGTTTAAGTACCTTATCCTGTGAAATAGCAATCTCTTCATAATGCTCTTCTTTGATTTGTAAGCTGGATTTGTCTTTTTTAAACTCATCATTAGTATCAAACATGGATTCTAGAGTTACAAGACCTTTAGGCATCTTGTTTGTTCTCAGCTGAATAATCTGATCCTCATATTGTTCCTGCAATTTTTTCTGGTTTGGCTGTGAAAATTCAGCCTCTTCTCTTAAGAAATTAACAATGTGTTGATCAGATTCAAAAACTTGCCAACTATTTGCATTATTAGGTACAGCAGATCTAACAATAACCTTAACATGATTCAGCCCTTTATCATTATTGATTTCTGTTGGAATATCATACTGGGCTCCTACAGCTGCAAGCCTATCAGCATGTTTATTTTGGTTCCTTGGAATAGATTGCAAATTGAAGGCTTCAAAACCTTCAATCAAGTCCCATACAACATGTCTATAACTTTTTAATAAATTGTTCTTTGCTGTATGAACATTCCTAACTTGGTTCACAATCAACTCAGGATCACCATATACTTGCAAACAGTTAACTCCCTTTTTACTTGCCCATTTTAATCCATTAACGAGAGCTTCATATTCAGCCACGTTATTTGTGCAACTAAAAGTGAAACGGAAAGCAGCATAGTACCTTTGGTTTTTTGGTGAAACCAGCATGCAGCCACCTCCAGCACCTATTTTGCTGCGAGAGCCATCAAAAAACAGTTTCCAAACAGCGCCAGCTTGCTGTTCTGCATCTGTATTTTTAATAACAGCTGGTGTAAAATCAGTAATTTCACGAATAACATAATTTCCCAGGCTAGGTTCTTCAATTTGAGCATCAGAAATTACATTCTGAGTTGCCCAAGCATCTAGTAAAATATCCGGAATTTGTTCAACCAGAGTTTGTGAATCATGAATTGCATCAATTTTTTCCTGATCATAAATAACAGCTGCTGTACCATTTTCAGCACTACTAACATGTGGTTCAATACAGAATTTTGCAATAGGCTCAGAAGGAATAGTTACCTTTGTGCCATACCTAGTACGAAATAGCATGAGACCAATCTGCTGACAAATATCCTCTTATTTTAGCAGTAAAATCTCTTGATAAACAGATAGAAAAGTTAGGAGGTAAGTCTATGATAAAGACGTCCATGGGTACTGAAAAAGTAGAGCAAGCATGCATTGTTAGATCAAGATTTCTAATCACTCCAACCGTGTCCACCGCTATACCATCAAGTTGCACAACCCCCTTTTCTATTGGTTCATACTTAAGGCCTAGTTGGTCAACAATTTTCTTGGGCATAACTGAACTAGAAGCCCCTGAATCAATCATACAATTATGTACTAAATTCTGCCCTATTATAACAGTAATATAAAAAGGTGGAGGCTTTACCAACTTGGGTGTTTGCTGGTTTAAGGCATCATTTCCAGCTATTAACACTTTAGGGGTTTGCTGATTTAATGCATCATCCGACAATGTCAATGCTTGCAATGCTTCTTGCAACATATCTTTTTGACCTGGAAGTCCTAAAACCTCCCAAATAGGAACAGGAACATGTGTCTTCTTTAAATGATCTACAATATTAAAGCTCTGAGCACTAACCTTTTGCTGTTGTTTTAGAACAGTCGGTTCTTTTGCTGGTTGTGATGACTGTGAATGTACATTTTGAGCTTGGATTTGCTATTGTGTACCTTTTCAAAATTGGCTTTTGTGGTATAACAGTAGGCTGTTGTACCTTATCAACTTGTTGTTGTTCATTCACAGCCTTTGTTTTAGACCTTGTGCCTGCTGATACAGGCTTCCATACTTGATTCTGATCAAAATTAGCTGCTAAAACAGTCTCATCAGCATTAAAATTCATTAGAGTAACATCCGAATTACCTTGTGGCTGAACTTGGTCATTCTGAGCATCTCCTTGAACATTAGCAATTTGATTGTGCAAAACATCATGCCTCCTAGCTTCAAGCACATGCGGACAATCAAGCCAAAAATGACTTGCATTACAAATATTACACCACTCCTCTTGTGCATAGTTATTCTGAGGAACTACCAACTCTTTGGATGTACTAGGAGTTGCGTAATTATAAGGCTGATTAGTTCTTTGACTGTAATTCCTTTGCTGGCCTTGAGCTTGGCGTGGCTGGTTTGAACCAGATGCTTGATTAAATTGTCTATTCTGCTAATAAGAAGCTTGAGGAGGTCTATTGTATTGACCTTGTTGTCTCTTCAAATTTGTGATCTCATTACCATAAGTTTGCAGCGTTCTCATTATGCTGTCATTTTTATCTTTTAGCTCCAAATTCTACTCTTTTAGCTCCCTAAAAGGAGCTGTAGCAGTATGTTCTTCTGCTGCAACCTGCATATTAAATGCTGGTAACGCTGGTACAGGTGGTACAACCGCTATTGGTGGAATTATAGCTGGTACAACTGGCTGTACCTCTGCACAATAAGGCATTGGAGATCTAGGAGGTAATTTTCCAGCTTGTATCAAGCTATTTTCTGCTCTTACAGCAATATCATAAGCATTGTGTAAGGTATTACCTCCCATAGACTGTATCATGAGTGCAATATCACTGTTAAAAGCCTTTAGATAAAAAAAAATGCATAGTCATTAGATGGTTTAACAGATGCTGGAATCCTATCCCAAGTTCGCTGAAATCCAAAATTGAAATCTGAAATATGCTCATGAACATTTCTCTTTATTGTAGTCAACTGTTCTACCAAAGATAAGTTATCTGATCTATCTTCAAATTTACTGATTAAAACAGTGCCTAAAGCATCCCACGTAACAATTGAATTGACAAGTAAACTTCTAAACCAAATTAATGCTTTACCCTTGAGCGAAGCTGCTAATAATTTTAATGCTACATCATCATGATTGACTTGATGTAACCCACAAAGAGTAGCAATATCTTTAATATGCTCAATTGTTGAAACATGATTTTCATCGGTAAAATATGTCAAACCTTTAAGTGTTGCAGGCAGAATATCATGATGTGTACCAATTTGTAACGGACTACCGGCATTAAAAGGTACGAATGGCAAATTTCGGGCCATTTGATGAGCTGGTGGTGCTTGCTGCTGAACTGCACGTACTTGTTGAGTAGCATGAACTACTTTTCTCTAGTAAGTTTTTAATCCTGGTGTAGTAGTACCACTTGTGGATGCTACAGCAGCTAATTGATCTTTTGTAGCCTCCTTGAAAATAGGTAATTCTGATCCAGAATTGTCAATAGCACTTAAATCTTCAGGAAAATTGAAATCCTCTACAATTACCTTGTGTTCTTCAAAAATGGCAGCTTGATCTTCAAAGATAGGATTTTCAAATAACGAAAAATCAGATCTGCTGAGAAAAGAGGATAATTCTTCTGCTGTTTGAGATGCTCTGTTTCTTCTAGCTGATCTGCTACCTCTCCTATTAGGTGGAAGCTCTTGATAAATGAATCCTTCACTATTTGCTCTTGTAGGGGTCCTTCTCATTAGGATAAATCCTAAAAATCTGCAATAAACCTTCAAAACGAAGTCGCCAGGTGCTAGAAAAATTGCCTTCTGAAAGGCTGAAATACCGCTGTCTACACCAAAACAGCAATAAGAAACTTGTAAAACACTGAACTGTGAAACAGTCCGTGTCCCACCGGGCGTGCCAAAAACTGTTGTCAATCAGGATTGCGCCTATAGCATGATGAGAAATCTAGCTATCCTGTTGAAACATGGAAACGTTCTCGCTGATGGGCAAGAGAACGAATCTCCAGATTCTAGGCCGGTTCCTCTTAGATTTGGAATATCACATGCATAAATTTGTATAAGGAAAGAGATGAAAGGAATAACTTAAAGAATTCTAATCCTAGACAGGGTGATACACCAAAACTGATACGTAACTTACATTAATTTAGCAAAGATCTTTCAAGATAACTATGTTTCACAGAACCCAAACAAACATGCAACTATAAAAGTATTTCTGTGTAAGGACCTGGAATATTTTGCACAGATAGGGAAACAATGCTTCACCAAATCGTTGCAAAAAGGTTAGGGCACAAACAGCAGACCTATAATCACAAGTATCAAGATTCAAAACCTAACAAGGAATTAAACTAAGATGAAGGCTAACACAACATCAAAGCAATTAAATTCACAGTACTACACTTCGAAACAAATGGGAAGGAACAGATATCTGTATTATCAATGATGGAATAAATCTCTGCTACAATGTCTTACAATTCTCTCTCTAGTTTGCAATATGCAAAACAAGTGAGCCAAAAAGAAGATGATGAATAATCAGATCAAAATAAGATAAATAGAACTCCAGAAACCCTAACCCGTATGCATGAGAAAAACCTCCAAAAAGACAAGTCAAACTGTCATAAAGTGAAGTCAAAGTGCCCCAATAACTGCCTCAAGTGATGCCTCACTGAACTGCCACTAAAAATCATGCCAAACTTCTCCATAACTCCCAAAAATCATGCAAATATATGAGGGGTTGGATATGAAAGAAAAGTCTGTCAAAACATGAGTATAACTGCTAGAAACTGATAGAGAATTGATCCAAATGAACCCTCAACTGATATCAACTGATATTGAACTCAAAAGAGAACTCAAGGTAACTCAAACTGTCCCTAATCTGCCTCAAAACTGAAAAGAACTGAAAGAAACTCCTCCCTTATCACAATGATAATCTCAAAAACACCTAAGTTATATATTATACTTAGTTAATATATTTTGTAAAAAAATTTATTTATATTTTTCCTCAAACTATACTTATTATGATTAATATTTAACAAATAATATACTTATACTTATTATAAAAATAGAATTAAAAATAATTCTATCTAATATCAAGTATCGAGTATAATTATATTATTTATTTAATATTATTTATAATAAGTATAGTTTAATTTTAAATTTCAAACATATATATAATAAAATAATATTATTTAAGTTGAATAGAGAATAATTTATCTATTATAACTTAAGATAATATTATATTATAGTATATATGTTTGAGATTTAAAAGAAATAAAAGAAATGGGAAAAAATATATATAAAATCCTAAACTTAACATATAACCTAAATAAATATAAAGCCTAAGTCTATTTTACGAAGCACCACTCATAGCATATGTTGTGACAATACATATATTTTTGTTTTGATTTATGAAAATCATGTGTCTAGGTGTGCGTGTCTGACTAGGAAGAACTCCATATCCTGACGCCTTGCAGATTCCAAATTTCATACAAAATGGCAAAGGCGTTGTTTATGTCCTCATTTGGCTTCGAAGACTTTGGCATTTTTTTCATTTTTTCCCTTGCTGAAAAGAAGAGAAGATAGGGTTTCAAACAGCCGCCATGGTGTCTGCAAATCTGATCTCTGGTTCTCTGTTCTTCATGTCGCCATTCTTCTCTGTTCTTTATGCCGCCATTTTGTATTAAAAGTTTTAACGGTTGTGAAGGTTCTTAAGCATTTTTCATTGCAAGAAGCTCGGATCTCTTTCTGTTTCCCTCTGCAAGTCGAACCTGATTTCTTTTTTGGGGGGTATGAACTTGTATCTACAACACAGGCCCTTTGACCGATGCACAACTTAAAGATAAGTAAAATTCCTCCTCTTAGCTATGAAATATTTATCCTTTGGCGACATTTTGAGCTTGATTCTTTGTTATTTCTCTTTACCTAACTGTTGGAGTTGTTATTTAGGCTGAAACTTGCTAATATTTAGGACTTTTAACTATTATCAATGCTCATTATTATTGTTTCAAACCTGCAAGGGCACGCTGTTTGGCTTCCTGGATATCACTTTTATTCTGGGTCTTTCATTTTTTCTGTAGATAGATATCCGTATACTTAAAATGAACTTATATGCTGAAAAAATGAGCTATATTTCTGATATTCACGGTTTTAACTCTATAAGCATATTCTGAGATAAAAAACACATTACATCCATGTGGGTATTTTCATATCTTTGCTGGGTTGTTGAAAAGCTTGGAGTTCGGATGTATACACAGCCACTATTCTGCTGATGACTCTTTGGAAATTTTATGTCCTGTGAAGGATGTTTGCAAAGCTCTTATGCCTAGTTTTTCCTCTAAATGGTCTGTATCCGTAAAGCATTTCATCTAATAGGACATCAAAACCCATCAACCCAAAGCACTACTATGGCCTGCTCCATTTATAATTTCTAGTGCAATATATTTCTCTGTTCTAACAAAGAATTTGATGTCCTAACAGGTTCTGCTATAAACACTGGTTTATTTCTCTTTCATGTGCATATCATTACTTACTGTTTATGTTGATCATTAAACCTGAAATTGAAATCTGTTCTGTGTGACTGCAACTAGAAGAATGCATTCATATACTAAAGCACTGGCTGTCCACTGTTAATGACTTCTTCCTGTTCTTTATCTGATTTGTTGTATAAATATTTTGTATGCATAACAGTTTCTCCTTTTAGATATGCTCATTTAATTGTATCAAAAGAAATCTCTGCATTCTAATATTGAATCAATACTATCTCTTCCTGTAGCATGTTATCTTATTTTCTGTAGGATGTTATTTCCATAATTCCTGTAGCATGTTATTTTCAGATTGAAAATAAACTCTCTGGCATTCTGTTATAGATACATGACCAAAATGTGATAAGACTTGTATCACCAGCACTTATTTTCAGCAATACAATCTGATTCTTTGTTTCTATTACATCTTCTATGCATTGTATTAACTTAATTCTTTTCGGATATGCCTTCATGCACTGTTTCTATCATTGATACATAATAATAATTTCTTGCTTCTTATTTTTTTAAACTCCAGCATGTATCATTTAGAATCTTAATGTCTGTTTGATATAAATCAATGAATGAACCTATACGCGTATTGCAATGATGTATCACTTTTGCAAAATCAAACCAGACTGAAACAGTACAGAAACGCCATTTAATTTTGAAATATATCATGCATACTGAACTCACCATTGATATGTAATTCTGTTTCGTTAATGCCATACTCCGTTTTCAGCACTTGATCTTATGTTCAGAATGTGAAAACAATTTGTATCCTTAACCATATCCTTGCACTTTTGATTACCCATTCAATCCCTGATCTGATACTCATCACTTAGACTCTGATATTCTGTTCCTAAAACCTTATATCCTTTTGCAGCCTTCTTTACTGTTCTCAGCATATCGAGTAATCACTTACGGGGTTCGAGCACGGGCTCGTGACTCCCATATGTGGTATTCCAATCATAAATATCATTCATTTTTCCTTTTCCTGTTCCGTTCCATGATGAAAAATAAAACCTTGTAACCTTTGAAACCTTGATATATTGGCTGGAAGGTTTCATGACGAAAGTCATGTCCCTTCAACAGCCTACCTATTGTAACTCCATGATTCAGCTGAAAGGTCCCATGCCTGTAATGTATGCATGCCCCCTCGACAGCCTCCTCTAGTCCACCGGTCTTCATGTCTTCGCCTCTCCTTATCTTCGGTCGGAAAGTTTCGTGAGCGTAGTGTATGCACGTCCTTTCAACGACCTACTTAGTCTTCTGAACCTGTATCTGCACATGGAACAAACGATGTTAGGAAAAATAAAATATTTCTGTGATATGATCCTTCTTTCTTGCAGCTTTATGACTTTGTCTTCTGATTTATATCTCTGAAAATGTGATCAAGTAGAGAATTAGACAGATTAATTGTCCTTCATTGCTCAGTTCATACGAACTGACCCAATCTTATTTCCCTCTTTTGCGGGATGTCGCAGGATACCTGGAATGCCTCGAGATGTGGAAACAAAGATGCAGCGAAGCTCAAACTTCAACAAACAACCAGGCAATAAGGCTTAACCTGTCTCCTTCTCTCCTTATTTGCATTTCCAGAGTGTAACTGTTCTTTATTTCTCTGCATTTACTTCTTTATTCAATTCATAGAATTGAAAATGCATGCATGCATCAATACCTAAAGCCACGGGGTGTGTGGTTTATCATTTGTACCTTTGAAACATACTTCTCTTTTTCGCTTTTATAGCAACCACTGCTTGTGTGGCAAACCTGAATATTGTATTTTCATTTTCTAAAATGCAAGCAATTTTTTTATTTTTTTTATTTACTGTTGAGCTCAAAATCTGAATATTATTCTGCTCAAATCTGAAATAAATGCATCTTAAGTTTGCTGTTTAATGTTTGCAATTCTTTGTTGTACATGTATTCTCTTTTACTGAATTTTACAACATTCTGAAATTTAAAACAGCAACCTTTCAAGTTCATTTTTCAAAGCAAAACACTTAGTCAATTTATCAATTTAGTGCAAATAAAATGATAACAGATACAATCAGCAACAGTTGGTAATTTGAAGAATAAGAAACTCAACAAAGAGTTACGTTGAATGGAGTCAGCGTAGGAAGTACCCACGCAACACTAATAAATAAGACAATGACAGTGAATAGCCTTAGGAGTCGCACTTAAGGAATTTACCCCAGGAAGAATTGAGTATGGTGTTTTTTGGCAGTGAATTAGATAAGTGGCGGTGATAATATAGATGTGTAATATAACCTTGGGCAGTGAACGTTTTGTCTTTTCACATATCCAATATTAAATCTTCTCTTGGACCATTGTCTCTTGGCACTTACCATCCAGACCAGCACACTAAGTCGAACTGTCAAGAAGCAATCAGAGACATAGCAAACTAGAAGAAATACCAATGACCAGAAGTTGGGCTCATACCAATCTGCAACATTCAACTAAGCCATATATCTAATTTCAGAAAATAATATTGGTGTGCAACATTACCTATTTGAATATCCATTGAATTAAGAAACCGCCACTTAGTCCTTTCCATTAATATTGGGGACATGCACATTAGAACCATTCCTTGTCAAGATATGGGCATATGTATATTGTTCTATTTAGTTGACCTCATTGATTAGAGGTAGTTTTTTGTCCCAACAATAGTTAATAAGAATATAGCTAGTGAGATTATTCTCACATAATATCAAAATAATTCATTTTGTGTTGATGGCTACTATACTATGCTCTCATTTGTTACAAACTAAGCAATTGAGTGTAAGTCATAGATAAAAAGGAAATCTCTATGATTGAATCAAGGAAATTAATCCCCAAAACCAAGAGGACCGAAACGGGAACATTACAGTGGTATCAGAGCATAATCCTGCCATCCTGTGAGTCGGGCTTATGCAAACTTGCGAAGGAAAAGCAGACAAAAAGGATCAAAGAAGACAAATAAACACAAAGAAAATGATAGAAGGATATAAGGAAGAAAAGGAAGAACGCAAAAGAGATGACACACGTCTCAGACTTAGAGGGACATTACAGGAGGATAGATCATTGTAGGGTAAAGACAGACGATAGTATCTAATAAAAAGAACATTACTATAGTCAGCAAATAATTAGCAAGAGGCATCCTTTGGCATGCTACACCATATATAATATAGTCAATATTTACACAAGCTAATCAAGAGTATGGGAAATTCTTCCAGTCAGCAACGTAAGACCTCAAATTAAACTCTTTCAGAGTATTACATATCCAGGCAGCAAGAAATATACAATCAAAACAAGTTGGTATCATAATATACCATCATTGGAGGAGACAGAACATAATAACATTGGATTTCTTTTGAGATCAATAGAAAGAAGATATAATCTGCTCCAGTTAACCATTAACAGAAGGACAAAGAATTCCATGGCAATTAAATTCCATGAAGGAATTAAAGCAGAGAGCTAAACCTCTCTGAAGGACTTCACAAGGCATTCTAAAATTGAATGTCCTAAAGGAAGTAAGGCAGGGAATCAGGTATTCTCTGAAGGAACCAGTATATACTGATAGGAAAAAAACATATGCATATGTAAGGATGGATACACCCAGAGCGGGTATCCATAAGGCCTAGGGTGAGAAAGAGCTCTCTCCTAGGAAGGATGGATATATCAAGGTTGATTATGCATAAGGTCTTAAAGAGAGAATTCTAGTGAGGAGATGGTACTTAGCTGGAGAGCTGTTCTAAATTGCGCAAGGCATTTAGAACCCCAGGAAGCACTCCCCCAGGCGCTAAGTATCTAATCACAGTCTCTCCTTAAGGATTGGGAGGAGATACAGTCTCTCCTAAGAATCATCAGGATGGATATACCAAATAAAGGATATCCATAAGGCCTTAGGAGAGGTAGTCGTAATGAGATGGTTTCATAGCTGGAGGACCATTCTAGAATAGCCATATGGCAACTAGAGCCCCAGAAGGTTCTCCTAGAGAGCTTATAACCTAATTACAAATTCTCCCTAAGGATTAGGATTATTCATCAGGACTCGGCACAAAACAAGGCAATACTTAACAAAAGGAGAAGGAAAGCACTACAGTACATCAAGATAAGTTCTAAAATTGAATTACTCTTAGTATTCTAAATTGAATATTATGATGTTTTTTTTAGATTTGATACGTTTATATTTATGAATATAATGCACTTCTAACTTCAAATTGAAATTGTCATTTCAGGGTCATTCAATCCAAATGTGTTAGGCAAGATGATATCAGAGCAGCACAGAAGAAGCCACCAAATGAAAATTGTATTGAATAGAGTCGCCACCTCTTTCGAGGAATGTATTGATTTGTTGATCTTCCGGGTTCTCAATTGCAATAGAGTACGCTTCTAAACAAACTGATAGAACTACTTTCAGATTCTGGTCTCCAAAATTAGAAATTCTAGGTAACTTCACAATATGTATTGTGAGCAACTCTCCCCAGCGGAGTCGCCAATCTGTTGGTTCCCAAAACCGCAGATTGGAATCCTACGAGTCTTACCAACTCGATGCTGGGATATCCAACCGGCTAAGGCCAACTTGACGGAACTGAACAGTATAATCCGCGTTCTCTGCACTTCCGGCTCTACAAGGCCGAGGCGGGTACACCTGATCCTGAACAAAACACTTAAGCCCAGGATGCTTATAGCAGAATGGTTAAAATGCGAATATAATGAAAGCTTACAAAATGGCAAGAATTATTGAAAGCTTTGCAAATTATGAAGTAATAACAAAAGTAAATGATTGTATAAATATAAGAGTGTCTTAAATAATAATTATGGATTAATGCCACAAATGAATATATTAAGTCTTCAAAGGAGAGATGAAATAATTGCCAGCATGTGAATTATGAATTAAGAGTAATATAAAGACCAGTGCCTAATTAAATGGGCATATAGAGTCAATATTATAAGCTGAAACATACAACTTTATAAAACTTTAATGAATTTAAAACTATAAATAAACTAATAATCCAGACGCGACGGATCAATTATATGAACTCTATTTTAAACTAGTCTAGAATGTATTTTAACTCCTGTGATGCGGAGACAAACCAGACATAAATATGGAAACAATTAAGTATTTCACAATATCTATGTTTATCAAGTTTAAAATGCAATAATGATCTAGTCCACTTATCCGAATACTAAAATATTTATAGAAATCAATAAAATATTTACAAAGGACACAACTTAATAATAATTTTAAAAACTCTAATACGCACAAATAAAATAAATATGCTTACAGATTATGCCGGAAATAAAATTGCACTAGAGACACTCCTTACGGATGATCTATCCAATGCAGTTTGACTCCAAAATCACATAAATATATTTACTCAATAATCCAAATTCACAGGCTTAGTTCAAAAATTCATTCCTCTGCCAATGAAAAAATAATATATCCAAGTATAATGTTTTTGCCAGTATTTTACAACCGGCTGTGTTCGTCTATCCCTGCATTTGATTTTACATCTTATATTTATATAAGATGGAGGAGTCACGCGATTGTGTTTTTAAAAGACACACCGCTTCATAAAAATAACTGCATGATATATTAACTTGTATTATAACCCAAAATTAATATATAGCAACTGTCTTCTTACGGGCACGGTTTTGCAAATTTGATAGGTGGTAGATATGATTCTGAAGCGACATGTCTTTTCAAAGGATGAAACTTATCGCCAGGAACTCATACTAATTAATGTGTATCATATATTTTCCATCCTTAACAGGCACGGGAATCTCCTTCACAACCTCTGCTCTGGTGAAAAGCTATTAAACTGCTTGCCAATTCATTTACAGTAACATTATTATCACATTTTTGGCATATATCCATCGAGCATAATTTCTGGGCAACTTCCGTATGGAGATACGTTTTGCTTGTCAAAGACACCTGTTTGATCTTCTCTTTCTTCGATATAAAGAAACTCTTATACACAAAAGCCTTCAAATGTGTTGCCTTGTAGCATGGAACATTTCGGTAAATAAAAACAAAGAGGCTACTCGACCGTCCTGGCACAAGAATAGCGTGACTTCTCTTGAATCCGACAAGTTTCAATTTATCTCCACATTTCATCTTGGTTTGTAAGGTATCCGATCCTCAATGTTTTATGGATATTCACGGTGCTTCCGTCTCTTCTTATAGGCGTGTCTCCCTCTCACATTAGCAGCACCTCCTATATGCCCAATGAATCTTCATCCTGCTTACGGCCATACACAGCCAACGCGAATCATGCCTGGTTTGACATCGTCTCTGTGCACGTCCTTCATCCCGTGCTTGGAGCACTTGTAAAAGCTTGGTCATCTACTGTCATTACTTTCATGTCTCCCTTTGACATTGTTGATTGTTTTGTGATAGGAACATTCCAGAATTGTGCTTTCCCTGGCTCAACAATACACTTGCTAAGGCATAATGATCTTCAAAGATCCCAAAATCTATCACTTGATTATATTGAGAAAACATGCGTGTAATGTCATTGCTTTTAATATTATATACTGGAAACAAAGAACACTTTAATAAAATTAGTTTATATTATTTAGATGCTTTCGAAATCCATGTATGAAAACTACAGTTTTTATGAAATCTGAAATTTATTTATTATAACTTAAGGGTATGATATATGCAGAAATCTTAACATATAAATAATATAATCTTATTGTTAATGATAATTTTAAGAAAGAAAATAAAATAAAATAAAAAACAAATGGAGGCCTTAATTTGTAAAAATTAAGGCTCCGTCGGGTCCAAAACTGAAGAGTCGCTCATAGTCCTCAAGCGACGGCAATTACCATGTACACCTGGCATCAATAAGACATGAACCGACATCTTCAAAAGGAGAAACAATGAACTCAGAAAGGAACCGACAATAATCATAACTGATGCAAGTGCCTTCAATGTCGTCATGGAACCCATACACACACGAGGATGCCAACTTGGAACCAAAACAGCAACATGTCAATTTATGCCTGATAATTATTATGATGCCTAGTCACCATTTATTCTGAGCGAATGATAAAAGGCTAATACAATAAGAATAAAATAACTCCCACGCGAAACAAAGGAGATGGCAAGAATGAGAACATTACAGCAGCAACCATGAAGAAGAAGCAATGAGCAAGAATGAATGATTCCAACTGAAGGTCAACACAAAACTACGAGCACAAAGGCACACAGAAACTTCTGAGAACTTTGTTGCAAATGATCATAGGTTTGAAGATCTCTAACGCAGCTAGCAACTTCAACACTCCCAAAGCTCTTTCTTCATATAAATTAATGCTTGATATATACACACTATATTAGTGAGCCGTAATGTTGTTCCGTAGCTAGCACTTAAAGACCCATTTCCTTCCAGAAGCTACAATAATATAGTTTAATTATTAATTCTTAAGCAATTGTAAAATGGATTCCAATCTATGTGATTTTGAGATTAATTGGTTTTGTATGAGGATCCTTTACCTAAATCATGCATTTCCCTGCTAGTGACCCTTCCCATACACTATTTAGGCTCTTATGCCACCTATGCATAGGTATGGATAGCCTTCATTAGTCTAACATGGCCGCCTATCTTTGAATCATAATTGAAAAACTCGCCAAGGCATGAAAACAAAAACTTGGCAAAAACTCAGCAAAAAACTTGGCAACTTAAATTTTTGTTTAAATTTAATTAGAAATGCTTTTTTTTGCAAAATTCAATGAGATGCATCTAATGAGTCAATAAATGAGTACATAAAAGAACCAAGCTGAGTCTAGATAGATTTGATTGATTTAAATGCAAATTAGGTACAAAATATCATCCTCATGTGGAATGTTGATCACTGGTAACCTAAAAGTCTGAAGCAAAATTAAAATAGCAGATTGTATTTAAACTAAAAGTAAATACATCAAAACATTTTACATGTTCCTCTTCCTGGCTCTGGTAAAAACTAGGAGAGAGGTAGAACTAGAGGGTCTAGTCCTAAGGGTCCATTGTGGGTCAACCTCCATCTTGGATGCAGATATTGTTGGCACTAGCAATGACTCCTCAACATCCTCAACCTCCTCATCCTCCTCAATGTCATCCAACGTGAATCCAAATCTACCCCCTCCTCCATAGCATGCCTCTCCAAGTCATAGTTGTCATCCTCATTAAGCAATGGAGACTACTCATGCACTATCCAATCATCGTAAGGACCTCTATCATACAAACATAATGAAGAACATTCAAAATGAAGCAATTTGGGAATATGAACTATCACAAACAATCGAAGGTTGAATAATGTTGAGTATCAAGAGATATTGCTAGAGATGCAAAGCCTTCTTTATGATGATGAAGAAGTGGAGTTGAAACAAAGATGAAGAAAGGAGAACACTTTGAGAACTATGCAAGATGAGGTGGCGCCCACTCATCTTTGACCAATCGAGTGATTCCAAGCCAACATGTCCAAGTTCATCGAACCGAACTCGTTCAAAAAAGGACTTGTGGAAGGCATTTAATGTAATATTACAATCAATTTTCTCATTGGTTCAACCTTGAAAGGATATAACTTAAAGATTTGTAATCTCTTCATTGAATGATATTAAATATTTATAGGTTGTAGTTGTAACCACCCAATAAGGGTTTCATTGAATTATCTTGGTTGATGATTTAGAATGAATATGGTCCCTTCATTGAAATGGGAGGTCTATAAAAGGTTTGGCCTTCTCATTTATAAACTCATTAGAAGATTAGATAGCAAGTAGAAGTACTAGGAGGAGGAGATCAAAGATTGTTGCCAAGACTATGTTGTAACAAATACATGATTTTCATTGAAGATATGGTGGATCTTTGTGCGTTGTTTCAACATTTTGCATGATTTCTACTTCTCAAGTTTTAGTTGAAATTAATTGATCTTAATGGAAGTGTGGCGATATGTGATAAATTACTTGGTTCATACCATTTGTAGTTTGTTGATTGCAAATTGCAGTGCATGGTTAGTCTGAACCCACTTAATCATTAGTTTGAGGATGTTCATTTGGATTGCACTAGCATTGGGTATTTGGATGAATGTTACAATATGAAAATCCTTTGTTTTTGGAGATTGCATCAAGTTGTGTGTACTTGTTTCCTCATGGCGAAGCAAAGCTTGATTAAGGAATCCATTTATCAAAGCATTATCCATTATCATGATTTGTCCTTAGGTGTAGAAGTAGACTAAATTCTCTAAACCATTATCATTTTTTATCTTTTATTTGAAGTCGAGTCAGTTTAGATCGAGTTCCAACCACTTCAAGGGAAAAGAGTTGATAAATCCAAAAATAATCGAGTAAGTCCCTTTGTGTGTTACCAGCAAGATCACATCAATTCACTGAGTTATATCCAACACAAAGTCACATGTTCGCAATGTAAACCCTGGGGTTACCTCATTTGATCACACAGTTTCACATTTGTCACATGTTCGCAATGTAAACCTTGGGGTTACCTCATTTGATCACACAGTTTCACATTGTTTAGCATTTGAGGCTTCCATGTTCAAGAGAGGATAGAATACTTGGTATTTTATTCTATGTTGATTAATGTCACAAAACACAACGCTCCACAAATTCATTTTCCCCTTTTTTAACATTTTATTTCCATTTTTTCCTCAAATTTTACTTGCATAAATAATTATAAATACTAACAAAAAAAATTGAAGATACTAACAATAAAAATTGAAGATGGCTGCTTAAAAATAAGCAGAAAAATTAAATATTCATGGAGCCACCAGCTCCACAAATAATTTATAATAATTTGAGTAGTGGCTGCTAGTCAAAATAAGATAAGCAGTCACATGGGACCTGCCCTAAGATGGTGGCAAACAAAAAGGATATGACACACTATATACAAGTTTAATACCTCTCTATAAAGCTCAACTGCATCTTTCAAACTTCCCATCACTATATAAAACATGGTGATTGCTTCTGAATGCTTATCAAAGTTTTCCAAATAAACCCAACCAATTAGGTCCATTGTCACCAAGTCAAAAAATAGTCAATTTGGAGTAAATAGTCAATTTGGAGTGTGTGTAGGGGTTGTCTTAATAAAACATAGAGAAAGTCGAATGAAGTATGGTGTATGCAAATGTAAAGACCTTTTTTGATTATCAATAAAATATTACTAATTACCAGTCAAAAAAAAGAGAAAACATGAGAAAGTTGATAGAACTGTTCATACTCAATTTAGTATATTCACAAGTAGTAGTTTAACAGCAAAGCCCCATGCAGCTAATTTTTTTAATAAAGATTGCTCAAAAATATTCCAAAAGTTTTGGGAACCAAAATGGTGCCATGATTTCTTGCCTGCTTATTTTAAGCAATAGCTAAATTATAATCTTTTATAATTTATCAAATTTTTGAGACAATTTCAAACAAATGAAAACAAGGAAACCAAGATATGCAGTCACAAGGCAGATGTATTTTTGAGCGGTGGCTACATACTTCACCCCCTTCTCTCCACCTGCAGTTGAGCTATAACTACTTGGTGCTATTTTGATAGAAAATTCTAAATTTATGCATTTGTGCTAATTAAAAAATCACATGGAATTGTATAGGGCCATATTGTAAGACTTATATAGTGTTATAGGACTTGCCTGGACTTTCCCAGACTCAGCGAGTGTAGATGTGATCCAAGCCTACTGAGTCCCAAGGACTCAGTCTAAGCCTGGCCGAGTCTTGGCAGACTCACAAAGTCTGCAAGACTCTGCTAGACTCAGCAAGTCCCAAGCCATAGACTATGTTGCGCAAGTAGAGAAATTAAGTGGAGATTTAAACATACTTTTCACGCAAAAGAAAGTCAAGATGATGAACATATATAAATAGTGCAACACGGGAGTATATGTGTGCATAAATATAAATACTCATGAACATATATGCATATTTAAAGAGAGAATCTGCAGTAATTTGTAATTTAAATTATTCCTAAACTAATTCAATATTTAGTGAAATGTCAAGAGAAGAATAAGAAGAAAAAAGTGACATAGAAATGGCATCCACATTACCAATTCTTTCTACAATATTTGTAGTCAAATTTCATTAATCTTGGAATTGGTTGTGAGGTGATTAGCCTTTTTGCGTAATCAATTAGCATAACTAGTACGATCTCTTCAATGAATGCTTCAAGTTCGAATAATCTTAATGATGCATCACTATAGGCTCTTTTTCCAAGTTCATTAGCATCCACAAATAGTGAGGAATCTACTTGCAGGCTAAAACAATACCAATAACAACTATATAGAAAACATAACTAGCACAATTTTCTCCCTGTTCAGAACTAGCTTCACTGAATATGAGTGGCCCACCCACCTCAGCCCCAACCGATAGGAAGGATAGGGCCCTATCCCTATAGACCCGGCACTATGATGGAGGGGGGGCGAGGGCCTTTATATAGTATAGTAGGGGGGAGATGCCATAGCATAGCATGGCATGGCAGAGTAGAGTAGAGTAGAGTAGGGCCCCGCCCCTCTCCCCCTGCATGCAGGGGCAACATGATCTCATGCCAAAACTTCATGATGCTTCATCTAGACCTCTGTGTCTTGAGCTGCACAAAATTGCATTGTACTAAATTTAATGGCTTTCGTACCTTACCAAGGACTATCATTAGATGGAATTAATGGCACCATTAAAATTATGAGTTACATGGCAAAACTGGGAACTTTCATTAATATCTAATTTCATCATACAGAACGGGAGAGGGGTAATCATATTGTTTGGAACTTTTGATGCAACAGATTTCATATTCCAAGAGTTTTGTAGACATTTGCCACTATTTATGTATCTAATGTGTTATTTTCTTCAGCTAAAATTTGTATTTCTACTTATGCGATCAATGTATACTTGTGTATGTGTTAAAAGTAGATTCTATTTGATGAGATTATAGTGCCTTTAAGGTTTATTTATGAAAGGTACATGAAACAAGTTTTAAATCCTTAAAAATCTCTGAATTTCTTTGGTTTTTTCAATTCGCCGAGCCTTACTCATATTTGGGCGCTTGCCGAGTACCTAAAGTGTATCAGAACATGTAGGATGAATCAATGAATGAAGATTCTTAGTAACGTCCATGAGACTAGGCAGTATATTATGGGACCCAAAACTAAGAACTTCCGAATAACCACTAAAGAACCAACCATCCAACCAATTTAAAAGCAAACCTAGAGTGACCACTAATCCTTAATAAAAAAGTTTATTCTTCTGCTGTGAATTTTGACCATAATGGATAAAAAATAAATATCAAATATGTATATGCCAAAGTAGGGTAACTTGGGAAGGTGACTAAAACTGTATTATTATTAATTTTAATGGTTCAGAAAAAGCTTAAACAGTTGACACATTGTCTGTTATTTGAAACATGCAACATGTATTCCTATGATTGTATTATTGGCCAGCAAGATGCATTGCTGATAATTCATGATGAGTGCCCTTGAGATGATAGAGATTGAAACGAAAGAAAAAATTTACGAAAGGGGAAAGTGTGGGAAGAAACATAGCATAACATACTCTGCGAGAGCGAGAGCGTTGGCGAAAGCGCTGGGCGATGTGGAGGATGAGCATTGCTACGAATCCTGCAATAACTCCAGCGAGAAACTGCCATGGCCCGTTTCCACTCAAGGAAGCAACCCATCTTAATCCAGCTGCTACAACTATTCCAAAAAAGGCGAGCCCTGAGAGCGCAGCCTGCCCTCGCGGAGTCCGCAACAGTTTAAAAAACACATTTTTATCATGACCTTTGGCCGAAGGTGAAGATCCCTGGTTCATGATTGCTGCTTGCCGCTTGCTGGTCGCTGCCCATATTTTACTTGTTTACTGATATAAATATGGGTTGAATGTGTGCAGGTGGCGTCGAGGAAGTTGAGCAGACACGAGGAAAGAAATGACACCTCCACGTCCATCTTAACGTTATTGCAGTAGCACTTGTTCATTGCGCCAAAAGTTTGAACTTTCACTTGCAAATTATTTTGTAATCATTGTTTTCCCTTCAAAGTGTGATTGACAAATAAAAATCTTTATTTTATTTGTTAAACTCTTTCTTTGTTATTTTTTTTTATTGCTTTCCCTTTTAAAAGGGTGCTATTGTATTCCTTGACATTTTTAATTAGTTTAATCAGAATTTTAAAAAATTTTAAAAAATTCTATGACATAAATTTGATTGTTATTTCATATAATTATAAAATATCATTTTTCTTTATTCTTAATGATTTGTACAAGTAAAAAGTTCAATTTTTCAAAAAAAAACACATTATTATTATACATCAAGTCTATAATTTAAGACACATGTGAAAAGTTTTAAATGTGGCACAAATTTGAAATGTCAAAGTTTTAACCCACATCATATTCTATTATGATGTAATAGTATTTCAATAATGATTTTTTTTTATTTTATTTTTTTTAAATAATTGTGACAGTAATTATTGATTTAATATTCATACTTATTGATTTAAGGTTCAGCTTTTTTTGACAAAATTGTACCAATAATTGTGACTTTAAAGTTGATATTGTTTATGATGACTACACATAAGTGAATGAAATGCATTTTTTAGTTTTAAAAAGAAACCAATTTTTGTGATGTTGCATCAACGACATAAGCATAGGTCTCCTGTTGTTATCGTTTATAATGACAATGCATAATTGAATGGAATACATTGAAAAAAGAGTAAATTGAAACATACATTAAGAAATGCATTTTTTTTTCTTATTGCATACTTTGTTAAAAAGAAAATATTTTTTATTAATAGAACATAAAATTACAAAATAGCTTCCCTTCATATTTGGGCATTTATTGCATTCAATTTTTAATTAGCTTAACCAATCATTGTGAAGTATTAAACCATTTTTGCTAGGTATTCATATAATGTCATAATTTGTAATATAATCTATTATTTCCATTAATAAAATTTTAAAAGTTGACAGTAAGTTTTACTAAATTATGTTTTTTTTAAAATACTCTCTAGAATTTCTAATGAAATTTTATCACCGCTATCTATTATAAATTTATTTTTTATTAAATTATTTATATATAATTATATACCAATTTAATCTTGAATGTAGATTAAATAATTTAACTATTAGAGAAGAAAAAAATTATTATAAGATTAAAATTTAATTTATGATAAAAGTATTGTTATATAGATCTAAATTTCACTATCTTTTATCATTAATTTATCTTAATTAATCGATACTAACACCACCCATTGAATGAATAATTGATTAATTAATTGCATGATATCATCACATTTCAATACATAATTAATTATTATAATTAATAAAAAATTTAAGTTAATTAATTAAAATATTTATCAATTAACATTCTTTTATAATTAATTAATAATTTAATAATAATAATAGTTAATTAATCAATTTATAATTAATTCTAATTTTTATCAATTAACATCATTTCATAATTAATTAATAATTTAATAATAATTATTCATTAATCAATTTGGATGCACATAGTTAAGTAATTGTGTAATTTTCCTCTCAACATGCATTTCTTTTTCAAAACTCAATTTCTTTTAGTCATTCAACCATGTAAATATTTGATTTTCAATTTATATTTCATTCCTGAATAGAATAATCCAACCAATTAAAACTCATATTTTTAAATTTAACAAAGTTTGACAAATATATATATAGTTATTTATTTTTTATAAATTTAAATTTTTATAATAGCTAAGATTTCATTTTTTATATTTTTAATAAAAAAAATATTTTTAACTTTTAAAGTTTTCTTTATTTGTGACTATTAATGTAAAAGTTAAAATTAAGTCATAAATGTATTCCTCTAATAGCATTGCATTGTTAATTGAATAATTTATTATAGGTGAATATTAGTGATTTCATTAGAATTGCAGCTCACAAGGAAAGAGGCAAATGTGGATGGAAGGAACCATGGGATGGATTGCGTGGATAGATGAATTAGTAGAGATTGATTTATGATAAAATTTGTAAGATGATGATGAGTTCTTAGACACATAATTCTATATTTTGATTATGTAGTAGCTGGATAGGCCTAGTTTATTCTTGGATCCGATGATTTTTTTTAGTAGATCTCTTTATGACTGTATTAAGACTTATATTTAATAGAAAAAAATTATTATTATTAAATTAATTAATTTTATTTTTTAGCATTCTAGATAAATTAATTTAATTAATTTAACTATGCACCTATAATCTATTTAATTAAATAAATCCCCAAATTGAGTTCATTAAAGTAAACTTGTATCTCCCCTTCTACTGGTAAAATAAATAAATATCATGTTTATTTAATTTAATTCACATTTTGTTGTGTCTTCTCTTTGGAATTTAAATTAATTTTAAAGTCTACATTTCAGTGTCCTCCTAACTCTTGTAATCCACTCAACTAACCTAATTATTCCTCATAAACACATATACACCCCTAATCCTGAGTAATTAGGAAAAATAACCACTAAGGCCTTAAGTAGTATTTCCTCAAAAAAATTACTTATCCGTCAAACTTCCCCCCAACATTTTCCCTCCCAAATTCCTCTAGGGTTAACAATTGTCAACTTCCCATGAATGGTGAGAGCTAATTAATTCCTAATCCTAACCAAAATAAGAATCTCTCATTCATTCTACCATCTTCAACAGTTACAAGCTACCATTATGCAATCATTCGCCTTTATGCACTCTTGAGAATACTTGTGCATTTTTTAGAGAAAAATCTATGCCACTTTTCATCATCTTTGAACATATTGAGAACTCTTATAATGACAATCTTGTGAGTACACATTGATTTTTCCATCAAAGGACATGTTATTGCAATAAGGAGGCCTTTAGTTCAATTTGCATATCATATATTTTTGGTTTCCTTTTATTTTTGATACACAGTAGAAGATCCAAACTGAAGAATGAAAAAGAGATCTAGTTGTGGGGACCTTTTGTTTTGGGCTTCGCTTGCTTTTTTTCATTTCTTGGCTATTCATGGGTCTCATAGGTCATTTGGCCTCATGGACTTATCAAAATAATTCATTCATTTGGTATTTATGTTTGGCCTGATTGTTGCTTTGATTTGTGTTTTTGGACTGATTTGCTAGTATTTTGATCTCTTTTGAATTCACATTTCCTTGCACGCATCATCTTCTCACCCTCTCATCACTATGAACTTATTAATTCTTTAAATTGAATTTGAAGGCTGACTTATTTCAAATCAAGATTCAAACCTAAACACGCCTTCTTTGTCATCTATTTTTTTATAATTTACGTTTATCTTTATATTAAGAAAAAACTGCTATAAATATTTAGCAAGTAGATTACATGTGTATGTGCATGCATGCTTGTTTCATAAAAGAACATGTAAAATATAGTATTGATCTAAATAATGAGGTAAGCTTTCTAAGTTTGAGTGAGAGGGAGCTCATTTCTTTCATTTTGAATTCTCTTAAAATATGCAAGGATAAAAACAAAAAAAAATATATACTATGGTGAACAACCTCAATAGTCTTTAAGGCATTACATGTGTATTTCATATGTATTTATGTTATTGAGTTCATATTGTCATGGTTTTATTGCTAGGTTGAACGTTGATTCCCTAAAACTTTGATATTTTTTTGTTGAATGTTCAATATTTCAATTGGGTGTTGTCATAGGCATTGTTGGTAGCTTGTCTTTAGGTAGTTTAATAATAGGGCATCCTCAATAACAATCAAGATACACAAAATAAATATTTTCTTTCATAAAAGTGTAAAGTTCTTGAGGTGGATATATATATGCATAAACAAGGGACTCTATTTTTAATTTTATTGTGTTATTTTTATTAGTATGTGTTATACTTTTCTTTGATACTTAAGTAGTTTTTTTATCATTGTGTGTACTCATCATGTTTACAAAATGATATTTTTTTCTGATAAATAATTTTGCTTTATCTTTTTATGATTCTAATAAAGAAATGAATAGGGATATGAACCAAAGAGGAAAAATATGCAATAAATTTGGAAGCATCAAATTGTGATCATTTATAATGCTATTGTGAGTGTGATGGAATCTAGAGTGTCGTAGTTCTCTATGCTAAAGTTGATTTAATTTATTATAGTCTAAAATAGTTGGATGTGTATTAAATTGAAAGATTGGTGTCAAATTATGTTGTTATGACATTTAGTAGATGGTATTAGGAGTGAATGCTAGAAAAAGGGATGTATATTATGTGGTTACTCTTCATCTTATTATTTTGGCCCCTCTTTAGAAAGCACATGAGCTTCTTAGATCATGTATGCTAAAATAAAAATAGTACTTAAATTATTATACTTATTTCCCAATTATTCAAAAGTGTTTTGACTTGCATTATTTTTGTACCTCCTTGCAAGATTAGTGACTTAAAATTTATAAAGCCTATAAAATGAAGGTCCTATTTTATAATAAAAAAATTTCCATAAAAATCATACGCAAATCTATTGAATTATATATTTTATATCAAATCTTAGTGGGAATTATGGAGATGTGATTATGTTTGTATCCCTCTAAACTATGTAATGACATTGATAAAATCAATCATGTTGTATATTACTATGGTGGAGTTATTATTAAGATGTTCCCATGAAGGATACAATTCTTGATTAATGTGAGTAGTATAGGGCCCATGATGGAATGCCTTTAATAATTAACAATAAAGGCCCACAAGTGTATTATGATAATCATGATGTGGTGCAGGAATAACACTGATTTCATGTTAACCATTCCATAATATGGGAACATGTGCTTAAAGAATAAAGGTAAGATGTATGACTCTCCTCAAATTACCTTTATTATGACTCCCCTCAAATGAATCTCATAATCTTTGAGAGAGTATATGATCAATTTAATGAAAAATGAAAAAAGGTTTTAATAACAACTCTGGCAAAAAAATTTTGAATAGAGAGAGCGAGCAGGAAAACCAGCCTTGGTGGGAAGTCTGGCAAACTACATGGGGCTACAGGCATAGGAGCAGTCGATCAAGGGTTTCATGGAGGATCAGGAGATGGTACTTTGATCACAGAGGATGCTAATGGAGGCAATCCACTCGGGGACCCACTGGATAGTGGGGTCAGAAAGGGAATGTGTCTCGTGATCATTTGGTTAATTCCAAGATGAATGGTTTTTTGAAAGATCCAAAGAGGTGGTCTTCTCTATTTGGGGTCAAACCCCTAGGGAAGTCATCCTTCCTAGAGGTTACTGCTAAGGTGGATCGATAGAAAGGTGAGTTTTCTATTTTTGTCCCTGATCCCCTGGTTGAGCACTAAGTGTCTACTATGGAGCTAATGTTGGTGGGTAAATTTTGGGGGGCAAGACCAAATATTGAGGTGGTTAGATCTTATGCTAGAAAGAAATGGTAGCTCAAAGGTCAAGTGGATATTGCAGCTCTACCGAAACGGTATCTTTCCTTTATTTTTTTCAAATAAGGAAAATCTGGACTATGTCCTGTGTGGGGGACCTTGGATGTTCGAAAAAATGGCAATGGCTTTTTAGAAATGGAGTCTAAAATGGGACTATAATGATAATTTCTTTGTTTCAGATCATGTATGGGTTAGGCTTCTTGGTCTCCCATTAGCTTTTTGGAATGAAGAGGTGTTTAAGGGGCTGGTCTCCTCCTTTGGGGAATAGTTGTACATAGATCCTATGACAGCCTCAAGGACTTGATTAGTGTTTTCCAGGATCTCTATTAATGTGTGTCAATTTGATGATCTCCCTTTAGTTATCAATATTAATTCTAAGTTGGGGAAATGGGTGCAGGAGGTGGAGTTTGAATCTCTCCCCTTTGTGTGCTTTGTCTGCAATAAGATGGGTCATTGGGACAAGAGTTTTCTGAAGAAATTTAAAAAGGTTGATAAGAAAGCAGAGCCCAATAATAAAACTCAAAATCCAAATGCAAAGAAAATTTGGAAATAAAAGAAGAAAGATGATAAGGTTGTGGCTGAGGAAATCTAGTAAGAGGAGGGTCTTCAGAAACCAAGAAGGAAGGATAAAATGTTGAAAACCCTATGGCACAAGTTCAATAAGGTGTGGCTCGGGAGGAGATTCAAAAAGATAATGGTAAAGATAATATATCCCCAGAGCCTAATGAACATGGAGATGCTTCTGGACACAATAAAGAAGTGGTTAAGGAGTAGAGTAAGGTCCCTAACATTGAGCCAGAAGATGGTGAAATATATGAAAGTGTGGGGTCCAAATAGGATGGCTCTTTGTCTGGGTTCCCCATCCAAGTCTTAATGGATGTGACTCAAGTTCCATCAAGGGTAGAAGATACTCAAATTATGGGACATAAAATCTAGGAGTTGGAGTTGGAGCAGTTAGTTGAAGAACCCTTTCAAGACACCCAATAATGTAATATCCTTAAGGGGGAATTTATCCCTCCTTCATTGAATGAAAGACCAAAGGATGAGGATATATCCTCAATATCGAATATAGTTTTCTCTGGAACCTGGTAAGATGAAACTTCAGATAGAGAATTGGATGATCTTCTAATAGATCATGGGAAATAGTAGTGGCACAAGGGAGGTAAAACAAGGAGAAGGAAAAAAGAAGACAAGGAAGAATTGCTCTCTACGACCAAAGGTGTTACCATAATGAGTATGAAGCCTAATGTCATATCCCATAAAAATGGGCAAGGTAGAAGATATAATAAATACATTAGGGAGAGAGTGGGTAAATAGGATATTGGAAATGGAAGGCAACTTACCATCCAGGAAGCTTATACCCCTGGTAAAAAATGAAAGTTATCTCTTGCAGGAACATCAAGGGACTTAATGCCTCTCATAAGTGAGATATTTTAAGGAATTTAGTTAGAGATCATAAACCCAATCTTATTCTTATTCAGGAGACTAAAATGTCAATAGAAAAGGTTGAAAATATTAAACTCTTTAAGAACTATGTTGTTGCAGGATGTAGTTTTGGTGGGGCCTCTAGGGGAGTGGTTGTTTTTTGGAATCACGGGTACCCAATGAGATATCTTGTTTTCTGAAAGTAACTTGTTGAGTATCAAATTTAGTCATATTCATGATGGTTTCTCTTGGTCTTTGTCTAATGTTTATGCTCCTAATACTAAGTCTATACATATAGACCAAAAAAATACTAAGTCTATATGTCCTAAGTATTGGAGATGACTAGAGCAGAATAGGAACTCTTTTATGGACTCTCCCTAGCTATTAATAGGGGATTTCAACTCTCCTCTTAAGGAAAGTGAAAATTTTAGAGGGACTAAATCTCAAATTCATATGGAAGCTAGACTGGATTTGATGGATTTTATTAACCGACAAGACCTGCTGGATGTGGAATTACAGGGAGTTAACTACACTAGGCCTAATAGAAGGACTGGTAAGGATCTTATCCAGGTTCACCTTGATAGAGATCTTATCTCAAGTGACTAGTATAATAGACATTTATGTTCATTATCTTTCATAACTAAGGTGGGTTTGGATCATTTTCCCATTTCCTTTGTGGTTGATCCCTTTGCGATCAAAAGGAACTTTTTGTTCAAATTTGAAAAAATGTGGCTTGATCACCTAGATCTTATTAACAAAATTAGAGAATGGTGGCAGATCAAGGTGGGAGGTTCTCCTATGTTTTAGGTGGCTAAGAAGCTTAGATTTATTAAGCATAAAATTAAAGTCTAGAATAAAGAAGTTCATGGGAACATTTTTCAAATCAAGAATCCCATCAAGGTTGAGCTAGATGAAGTTCAAGAAGCTATCCAGAAAGAGGGGTACCCCCTAGATCTGAGGGTCAAGGAAGATGTTATTTTGGTGAAATATCATAATATTATAGCCAAGGAGGATATTTATTGGAGATAGAGATCGAGATCTCTATGGCTTAATGCTAGTGATAGGAACACAAGATTTTTTCATATGATAGTTTTAAAACATAGCGCTTCTAGTAGGATATCCAGTATCATAATTGAGAATAGAAAGTTAGATAATGAGAAAGATATCTCTAATACCATGGTTGATTAATTTTCCTCTTTGCTAAATTTGGATAGTAACCTTAATATCGATAATCAAGATAGTCACCTTTCTACCATCCCCTCTCTTCTTAATGAGGGTCACAACAAAAAGCTTACTGCTATTTCAAGTGTTGAAGATATTTAAAAGGTGGTGTTTTCTTTTAAAGGAGAGAAGTCTCTGGGTCTGAATTCCTTCCCTATGTTCTTATTTCAAGCCTTTTGGTCGATTGTGGGGATGGATATTTGTAATGTTGTTAAGGATTTCTTTGGATATAGATCTATGCTTAAGGAATTAAATTCTACTTTCTTAGTTACGGTCTCTAAGAAGCCTGGTGTGGATTAGATGGATGCTTTTAGGTCCATAAGCCTATGCAACTCTGTTTATAAAATATTCTTGAAGGTGCTTACAGTGAGTTTATTGTCTCTTCTTCACTCAATTATCTCCCCTCAATAGAATGACTATGTGCCTGGGAGATAAATTTTGGATTATGTTATTAAGGTACATGAAGTTATTCACTTTGTGCATAATTCCAATAACCAAGGATTCTTTCTCAAGCTAGATCTATCAAAAGCATATGATAGAGTGGATTGGGGTTTCTTGTGTAGGTTTCTCAAAGCCTTTGGATTCAGAGATAGATTCCTCTAGATTTTTCTTCAACTCATTAGTACTTTCTTCTGATGCGGTCATTTTTAATGGGTCTTCCTCTAGATTTTTAAAACCTTGAAGGGGCCTTCATCAAGGGGATCCTATGTTTCCAATCATTTTTTCCATTATGGTTGAGAGTCTTGGTAGATTCTTCATTAAGTTTGTTTCTATAGGCTTCATCAAGAGCCTTAATCCCTCGTTGACTATTCTCTTGTGTGCTCATGAATAGTTTGTTGATGATACCATTCATATGGGCTCATCAACCATTCAGGAAGCCAAGATGTTTAAGAAGGCTTTGGACACATATTCTTCCATGATTGGCCAACTAATCAATTGGGACAAAAGTTCCCTCTTTTTATTAACACTCCTATGGAGAGGCAACGAAGAATCTTGAGAATTATTGGTTGTGCTATTTGAGATCTCCCTTCCTCCTATCTTGGTCTGCCTCTTGGGTTGAAACCTCCTAATTCCTTTTGGTCTTCTTTGGTGGAGCGATTTAATAGGAATTTGGTGGGGTGGAAAGGGGATTTTTGTAAACTCCAACTCCTCAAGGCCACTCTTCAAAACCTACCCATTTATGCTCTAAGTCTTTTCAGGATCCCTTCTAAATTTGTGGAGGCTATTGAGAGGATCCAAAAGCATTTTCCCTAGTTTGTGGTCGAAGATAGAAATAGAATGGCTTTGGTGGCTTGGGAGAAAGTTTTTAAACCAAATAAATGGGGAGGTATGGGTATTAGACCTATAAGAGTTATTAATAAGGCCTTGCTAGCTAAATAGGTGTGGAGGATTAATGGGGAGGCCAACAAGTGGAATAAAATCTTGAGAAGCAAATATCTTTTATCCTTTCCTATGTTAGCTAATTTCCTTGGTACAGACCTCAAAATCAATGGTTATTTCATTTTGAATAGCATACAAAATGTGAAGGATACTACCTCTTTAGGATTGAGATGGTGGCTTGGAGATGGTCAAAAAATCAAGTTTTGGGAAGATTGTTGGCTAAGAGATATCCCCCTCTATTCTAATCCCTCCTTATTACTAGTTATGGAGGTTTTCATTCAAATATACTATAGTGAGGAACTATTGGACTAATCAGTCTTGTATTAATAGGACTGAGTTGGATATCTCCCTAAAATCCATAATGGTTTCTTTGAATGCTTGGGAAGTGAAGGAAAATATGGATGATGATTTAATCTGGGATGCTAACTCTCCAAGTACTTACTCTATTTATTCTATTTCTTCTATGTTGTTGAATCAGTCTAGTTTTTCCCCCTTTTGGGCCAAAGTGTGGGACAAGTACCTTATCCCAAAAATAAACATTTTTTCCTAGTTGGCTCTTCAAAATAAGATCCTTACGGTGGATAATCTTCACAAAAGAGGTATGATTATTCCTAACACATGTTATTTATGTAAAAAGGAGAAGGAGATGATGTTTCATCTCTTGTACTCTTGCTCTTAGTCTTAGGAGGTTTGGTCCTTGAATTTGTAATGCTGGAATATGTGTTGGATTTTCCTTGGGTCTATGCAGGATTTTTTTGTTCGGTGGAAGTCAGTGAATGTTCATGTGGAGAAAACTCTATGGAATTTGGTTGCTCCTCATGTGGTTTGGAATATCTACAAATAAATAAATAATATGGTTTTTAGAGATGTTTCTTTGCCTCCTTTTATCATATCAGAAAAAATAAGAAGTATTAAAGATAATTACATGAGTAATGTTAGTATTGTGTTGGATTTTGAGGCTGGAATTGGTAAAGGTAACTCCAAGCTAGATATTTGTAGAAATAAGGGGAAGCTGGATGATGCTATCTAGATGAATCTTCCTCTTGGATGGATTAAAATTAAATTTGAACAGGCTAGGAAAGGGTAATCCAAGGATTTTTGGTTGTGGAGGGATTGTCTGAGATGACAAAGGAAATGGAATTATGGTTGTCTTGTCCTCTTGCGACCCATACCAACCATGTGGCAGAAGCTATGGGTCTTTTGCACTGTCTCAAGTTGGTTGAGAATTCTTATTATAGAAATGTTTGGATTGAGGGGGATTCTATTAATATCCTTAATTGTCTCAAAAAAAAATTCAAACTCTTGTGGACTATCAAACAGATGATAATAGAGGCTAGAAATATTATTAATCATTTTGATAAAGTTTTTATTTCACATGTCTATAGAGAGGATAATACAATTACTGACACCTTCACCAACATAGTTGTCAAGTCGGACATCATTATTACTTGGCAAGGTGGGAGTAAACTTAATGCAGATTTAAGTGTTATTTTAAATTATGACAAGACACACTGCAAGTGTGGGGATTTATCTAATCTTTTAAGAAATTATGAGAAAGCATCATATTAGTAAGATCATTTTCATTTAATCACATGGAAAGGTTTGTCTTTCCTAAGGGAATTATTAATAGACAAGCCTCAAAATCCCTTGTCACCATTATGTGGCTTTCCATTTTCATGTTTGTCTGTGTAATTTCCCCGTGAACTTCTCTTGCTATACTATAAATTTCAGTATGGGTGGGCAATTGAAGTGGATAGAGCCTCTTAGCTATGAAAAATGGAGGAAGGAAGTTGAGGTCTGGGACAAACTCAAGAAAGGGGGCTTTACTCCTTTCATGGAGTAGCTTCATGACTTCAGTGAGAGGGTCACCAAAAATATTTGATGGTTGGAAGGAGGGCTTTGTGATGATGGACATAAAGAAGATTAAGGTTACTATGGAAATTCATTGCACAGAGATTTCCGATCTGAATTTGAAAGGTATGAATTTTTTCCATGATAGGAAAGTCTATGAGAAAGTTGTTAAAATGTTTCCCAAAAATGAAGAAGAGGATGAGAAACTTTTAAAAGGTTATGGGGTTTTTTATGATGTTGAAATGATTAAATTAATCTAGAGTAATATTTTGGTGGCAATTATGGAATACATAACCCTGTATGGTGGATATATTAGGGTTGAACCACTTTAGACACAAGAATAGGGTTTCTTTTCCCTATTATTTATTGAAATCCCTCAATCATAGTATTATTCTGCATAAGAAGAAGCCTAGGAAACCTATTTTTCATGAAGGGTTGATTATTTTTATCATAGAGTACATTAAAGATAAGGTGCCTGATCTGATGTAGCTAGGTTTTCAGGGTAAGACTTATAAAGATAAGGAGTTCACCTTAGGTCCTGGCTCTAGTAAGGGTAAAGGAAATATAATTAAGGATGGTGAGGAGAATACTACACCCTCCTCTTCTAAGAAACAAAATTTTAGTGAGAAAAATGATATGGATACTGAGTCTAAAGGTGACAATGAGGAGGAGAATCCCCTTGTGGAGGGTGATGTTGCTAATAAGGATGTGGGTGGTGATGGTATGGAGACTAAGGATGATGAAGTTAGCAAAGACAAGTGGGATTCTAGTGTGGGTGAGAAGATCCCCAATACTCCATCAAGTCCTAAGAACCCTTCTCCCATTTCTTAGGAGCCACTGGATCAGTTTGGTGAGAAAGTTGTTTCCCCAGCTCATAGCGAGAATAAAGACCAGAATATGGATACTGGTAGTGGTATGGCAGAAGACTATAAAGTGTTGATCCTCATGGACTATGAGTGATCTATGAATCATGATCTGTCGATATCACTAGGGAATGAGGTGGCAATAGAAAAAATTAGGGTTATGCAAGATGAGACTAAGAGTCCCATTTGGAAGAGGTGAGGGAAAAAGAGAAAACAAAGAATATCCCTTTTTTGAAAATTGTAGATCTAGACTTGAGCATAATGGCAGGTTGTTGATGGAATATCTACAAGATAAGGTACAACCAGTGCTGGGTGTGCTACAAATAATGAATTTCATGTCCTTGTACTCTCCACCTAGAAAAATGGACTTTTTCATGAGATTAATTATTTACACCTAAATTACAGATCTCTATCTTCCAAGTTTGATGACATCTAGAACTCACTTCAAGCTGGAAAAAGGGTGGGGGAGAATAAGGATGTAGATGGACTTGAGAAGAAGGTGAATGAAATTTTGGAGAGAATGGGCAAAATGGAAAGTTCTATGAAGAACCTCCTCCATAAAAGTCATGAGATCTTGGGTACCTATGTTGATAGCTTCCACAAAATGTTAGGCAAGATGGAAGTTGTTTCTTCCTCTCTAGTGATCCTGGATGTGGGTGTGAGTGATGTGGCTAGGTAGGGTTGTGGCCCTAGTTAATGTACTTGTGCTAGCATAAATAAAATGGTTTTTGATACTTCTCTAGACCTCCTTTATATCAAAGCTTTTATGCGTAAAATTTTTGAGGTCAAGGAGGAAATGACAGCTTCCATTAAGGAGCTAGCTTGATATTTCTAGTGTTCCTATTGGTTGTTGGTTCCCGGTTTTGGTTTCTAGTTTTTGGCTGGTAGTTTTTGCTCATTTTTGGCTTTTTTTCTTTTGTTGGCTTACAAAATAGTTTTGTCTTGGGTCTCTTTTTTATTATCTTTCTATAACTTTTTGTAAAAGGGGTTTCGAGTCCCCTCAAAACCTATTTTTTCTATTAATCAAAAACTATATGTAAAAATATGTAAGCTTGAAGTGTATTCTTAATTAGGAAAGATGAGATCAATAAATTTTAGAATACAGGGACAAGGAAATTTGGATTTCCTTAGAGACAATGTTTTCTTTGGTTATACTTTTGAACTTTTTTAATGGATTTCCATAGATACAATGCTTTCCTAGGATAATCCTTTTAGTAGATTTCCTTGCATACATTGCTTTTCTTGGTTATTCTTGGATGGGTTGACTATCATAACACAACTTGCTAGACTATTGTATACTCTTCCTCCTCTTTTGTCTTGCAGGTTACACAACATAACATAAATTTGTCTAGTAGAATATGTTTTCTTTCATGGATCACCTAGCATAATACATGTTAGCTTGTGTAATTCATGGTTTCCATTATCTCTCTCTCCTCCATGATCCTGCAACATCACACACCTTGCTACTTGGTTGGATCATGGATTCTCGTCTCATATTTGATGTGTGCTCTTTCTCTTTCCATGTAACCACTTGTGCTCTTGCAATAATATTTTGAGCATGATATTAGTGGTTAAGGCATTTTTTTCATTGAGGTCTTTTCAATTAGTTGATTTGGAGCCTTTATTTTTATTACTAGCCCATTTGTTGTGTTTATTTTATTTTTGTGTTTGTTTTCCTTTGCTTTTATCTTTCTTTTATTTTTTTGTTCTTTTGCATGTGGTTGTACGAGTTAAGATCCTTGCTTTAGGGGCTTGTTCCCTTAAACTTAGTGATGTCTTACCTCTTTGTAGTCTTGTCAATAATCATCTCTCTCTCTCTCTCTCTCTCTGGTAAAGGCACAATAAGTTGTCACCCTTTTACAAAGGAAAAGGCTAACAAAATTAAAGTTGTTCAACTTCAATAGTATAAAAATGACATTTATGTTTGGAATTTGAAAATGATGTAAACTAATTAAATGTGATAAAATGGATGAAGTTTATGATTAGTATTTTTAATAATTTTTTTGAATCAGAATTGATATATTTTTTTAATTTTTAAAGATGATTTTTTAGTTGCTGAAAATTAGGGGTCTAGTTCCCACCAAAAAATAATATGCAAATAAACATTTTTTCCCCTAATTTCAAAATATGTCATAGATGACATATATAGCTAGTGCATGAAGAAATAAAAATTGGTTTGTGACCTATATTTTTTCTTTTATAACAATTCAAATTCCAACTCACTAAAATCGACAGTTTTCATCTCGCAACATATTTTTCATAATAAATCTATCCCAATCAAAAAAAAGAAATATATATTCTTGAAGAGGACTCTCTCCTCTAGTGCACCATATGTTTTTCAAATTTATTTAATATGATTTACTATTTTTTTTTTCTCTGAATCAACATCTCCTTGACTGTTGAAATACCTACTTGCAATATTTTTTAATTACAATAAACTATGTCTAATTAAAACACTATAAAATCTATATGATGATATTCTTGACTCTGATATATACAAAAGGGTATTTTTTTATTTTTAAAAAATATCATTAAAAAGATTAGGAGTTATTGAAACACCACTTTTCTGAAATAATTTTATTTTTATGGTAATTGGACCTAAAGTGGTATAAAACATGCATTTAATAGATATTTCCAATTGGAAAAGTTAAAGAACTTATCTAACTTAGCTAGAATGAATCTAGCTAGACCATATGTTTGACCAAAATTAATTTTTAGTTAGAAATACTAAAATTTAGTTGTGTTGATAAGTTAGCCTAAAAGGTGACACATGATTGTGTGTTTACCTCTCTCTCTCTCTCTCTCTCTCTCTCTCTCTCTCTTTTACTTTACCATGAATATTCATGTAGGATCATACTCATGTTAAAGTATGAGCTAAATTTTGTGTCATAAATTGCATCCCTAGGTGATTCCTTTCTCATTTAAGCATTATTTTTACAAATTATAGTCTCCCACATTAGATCCCACTTTCACATTCCAATTGTGCATATAATTTTGGATTCCTCTTTCCAAATAGGACCTCAACATTCAATTTAGTGTCGTATTGAGTGAAATGAGATGCATAGGGAAGCCCATCCCCAATGGTTATTCCTAAATTTAAATTGTGTAATGGTTACATTGTTTTAGAGGGAAATTTAATCCCACATCATTTTTCATCAAGTTTTACACCTTTAAATATTGTGATAGGTATAAAAGCAAGCTACTCTTCCTCATTTTTACAATCCACAAGAAAGATCTCAAGTCCAAATAAATCTCTCAACTAAAATTTCTCATCAAAGCATTCTAGGAACACATTTTCAATATTCAAGGCATTCTATTCTTCATTGTGGCAAGCTTTAACAACCTTCATGCAAGCATGTCTTTATGATTTACTTTTAAGTGTTTGTGGAGTCATTTTATTGCACCAAGAATTATGATCACATTCAAAGAGCATTGAATCATCAAGGCATAAGATATCTACATTTTCAGATCTCCCATATATTTTATTTTAAATTCAAGGTTAATTCCTAAACTAGGGTTTGACTTAGGAAAACCCCTATCTACATAATATTTTCTCTTATTTCTATGTGAAGGTACATGTGGTGAACATGAAAAAAAATACATAAAGATCATGTGAAGAGCTAAGTTGTTTTTTCAAAAACTACCAAGACATGGTCAAGACCTAGTTGAGCCAGGTGCCTTATTCCTAGGAACAAGTCAACCAAGGTGTCTTATTCCCATAATTTTAGTCTTAAATTCAAATCACAGGTTAATTTTAGCTATCTAGTTCTTGATCATTTATAGAATCTATTGTTTTGTTCTTAGTGTCCCTATACACATATAAAACCTTCAATCTCTTCCAATTGACCCCCAGTCTTACATTCATCCATCTATAGTTGCGTAACATAGTAGCCCTCTTCCAATAACATTGAAGGATCATTATATTCCCCTAGTGATTCATATCCCTTGAGGCCTAGTGGATCATCTTCCTTGCAATGTAAGAAGAGACATGCCTAATCTTCCTAGTTTATCCTTCATAGCTGGTGAAACCTATTTCCAACTTTACATCATGATTATCAATATGTCGTGTGTATGGAGTGTGCCTAGTATATGGAAAGGTGAAATATGCAGAAAATATAATTTGAAGTTTGATATGTAGGAAAGAGTATTTGAAGTCTAGTATTGGATGATCAAATGTTATTCTAATGTCTAATGGTGATGATAAGTTAGTATGCAGTTGTAATACCCCAAAAATGGGCTATAAGTTCATTAATCTTCTATATCAACATATCGAACAAAATTGACATCGAAGTCCTAACCTAAGGCACATCTAAACATCATCGAATCCTAATTGATTATCATAAATTCTGCATTGGGGAATATTCCTAGTAATATTCCTATTTATCATAATTATCTTTAATTTAATGATTATTTGGCGATAAATCACATTCATCCTAAAGTTGATTAATTGAATATGATGAATATTTAATTAATTGATTTAATTCTGCCACTTAATTATTTAATTGAATTTAATTATATTTATTCCTAAGTATTATCGTTTAAATATGACAATAAATCAAAATTCCTATCATTAATTGATTAAATGCTTATTTAATTAATTAAAGCAAGTTGTCATATTTAATGATATTATTTTTGAATAAAAGTTTGATTAAATGATTGATTAACCCATAAATCAATTGTTTTATTTCAAAAATCAGTTAAGTTGAGAATAAATCACTTTATTTATTTATTAATTCATAATTATCCATGTGCACAATCAAAGAGCAGTTAAACTCCAAATCAGAAAATCAATGCAAGTTATTGACTTTTTGGAACTCAACATCATTTTTGAGTTTTAAAGTTGATCTAAACTTCTAATTTGAGTTAAACTCTGATTTGCATGTTTTTGTGAATTAAATTATCTTTATTTAAAAATAACTCAAAAATCAACCTAAGTTATTTGAGTGATTTATGGATATTTGACATGCACCTCCAAAGCCCTGGATTTCTATAAATTAAGGCTTCAGCTCATCTCAAATCATCTCATAATTTGCGAACTTATGCTAGTGAATTGCTATCTGGAGAATTGGAGCTTCTTTGCGAATCAACCATGTTTTGTGAGATCACTTTTGTTTTCATTTTATTGTTAGATCATTTTAGCATATCAATTTCCATATTAGTATAGATTCATATCAATTTTCATCATATCATTGCATCTAAAATCCAAAAAAATAGATCAATTGCATTCATATTTCATATCAGTTTTGCACTCAAATCCTTCATTTAGGTGTCATCAAGGTCACTGATCTCGATAACAATCTGAGAACATCATACTCGCACCTATTAGAAGGTAGTAAATCACCTGGTTAGTTTAGTTTTCAATTTATTGCACGATTTCAATTTTTGCTAACCTCTAATGTTTTACTGAAGTGTTGTGTCTACAGATCAGGTACAATTTTCACACACACAGCAGTATATCCACAAGTATATGAAGCTCACAAATATGTAGGAAAGAGTATTTGAAGTCTCCATAAGAGAATGCTATATATTTATCCACATAAGAAGTTGGCAACTTGTATTTATGGTGTTTTCATGTATGTTCTATGAATGTTACACTATCCTACTTTTAGGTCCACTGAAGTGTAAAGGTTGAATTTGTGTTCTATTGTTTTTTGATGATAAGGTTGGCTATTAGGAATTGTCGAGACAAGTCTAAAGAATACTCTATATTTTTCTGCATTGATGTTTCCAAATGTGCAATTCGGTGGACATGTTCCTAAAATTTGTGCAATTTTCTAATTTAGATATCTTGTGTTGGCTAGTTCTGCAATTGAAGCTATGTTTCTCTATGTTTGGCATTATTGTTTGTATTGGTCTCTGACTGACTCAATTTATTTTGGTAATTTGATTTATGACTTATTGGTTTGGATATTCTTTGGAGGAAGAGTTAAGAGGTTGATATGGACCTTTTTGTTGCATGTTGGGATCTACATAAAGTTTTTGATTGCAGGAAAAAAAAGGTTTTAAAGGGGACCTGAAACCCCATACAAGTAGAGAATAAAAGATTTAACGTTAAGCATACTAAAGAGAAACAAGACTAGGACCTAGTCCACTAGAACCAAAACTAGCAGAAAAAACCTCAAAACCAAACACCAGCAAAAGAACGACAATTAGGGAGAACCAAAAAAGGACAGCACCAGGAACCAAGAACACTAAGCAAACTCTTTATGAGTTTCATCCACTTCCTTCTTGACCTTAGAGATCTTTTTTATGGCAGCATTGAAGTTGGAAAGCTCCTGGATTCTATCTTGGATCTTTCTCCTTTTAGCAAACCAGGTACATTTACTAGGGCCATGTACATTGAAGAATTATTTTGGGCTAACTCGTTAACATGTTCTAATGTATTACAACACATTACCTTTCGTGCCAAATTTTTAGGGTGATGTAGAATGTACGCTTTGATTAAATAATTTTTAGAATACACCTTATGACATATTTTTGTCCCCTTAAAAAGAGTTTGATTTTGCAAGAAAGTTGGGCTTCATGGTTATGAATGCAAGCATTCAATGTTAAATTACAAGGGAATCACACTTTTTTGATGTGATTACCTAGTATTTTCATAATGCCCTAAGTTTAAACCAATATTAACCATGTAGTCAGGCATTAAAATCCCAACTACATATAGATATTATTTTAAAAACACTTGTGTTTCTCATAAAAAATGATGACTATTGTCAAACTTGGGATTCAAAACATTATTCGCAATCATTTTAAGTTCCAAGAGGTCATGTAATAAAGCTTTAAATTCGTAATTGTAAGTAAATATTTCCTAAAATAATTGCAATGAATTGTAAAAAGCCTAACTAAGTGACTTAAAAATCCATTGTAGGGCTTTTATTTTCATATTACAAGCTTTTAAACAAAGAACGATGAATTGAAATTGGGCTTTAAAACCCCACTTGTAGGTAATTTAATTCTATATTTTCTCTTAGAATATAGCTCATAATTAAGCCTATGATATCTCAAAATGATCAAAATTAAAAAAGAATGAAACCTAGGATGCAAAGGAGGAAAAAAAAACAATCAAACCAACCAAGAAAAATCAACCTAAGACTTGAGATTTCCAAAAAATGAGCACTTACAGTTATGAAAGGAAAACCTAATTTTGCAAGAAAGACAAAGAAAAACTCCATGAAAATCTTCAAAAATGGCATTTGTAGAATGAGAAACTTAGGCCAATTCAATGTATAGCGAATTAGAATCGGGTAATAGGGGATCAATAGAAACCTACAATAACATCAAATATCTCAACGACAAAGAGATTTTTAGAGCAATTAGTATTCCCAATACTCAAGAAAGGATGTAAGACAAACAATAATTAATATGAAATTATTCTAAGAACATGAATATGCAAACCATAAAGTCCTTCCTCGGTGTTCTCCTTCTCATGCAATGTGGGATCTCATAATTGAGCTCAAGATTGTACCAACATAAGAATTCAAAGAAATTGTGGTTACCAGAATCAAAGGTTTGACTCTCTATTTATAAATTTCTAGGGGTTTCAACCAAGAATGCATGATTGATGGGTTGATTGACTGTGATGGAGGACTTGATCTCAGAGTGAATGAGAGTTCAACTCAATTGATTGCTTGGTTTAATAGGATTGATTGATCTATCAACAACTAGATTGGAGAGATGACTTGAATGAGATGGTGAGATAACAGAATAGACTGGTGAGTTAACAAAATACATGGATGAGTCAACCGATTGCATGGATTAGAAGATTGAATTGATTGAAGACTTTAACTAATTATTGAGGGAGGAATTAACAATTTGGATTGAATAGTTAGGAGAGGGTATTGTGGAGTGAACTGAAAGTTGGTATGAGTTAGCTTTGGAGGAAGAAATCATGATTAAATAAATAAAATAATTATTTACTTGCACATGTGACAATTGCTAAATAAATAATTAATATTTATTTATTTATAAGAGAAGAACAGTTAATTTAATTAAATAAATATAATTTATTTAATTATAATAGAGATTTTGGTTTAATTATTACATAAATATAATAATTAGATAGAGGGAATATTAATTAAATAATGTTTAATTGTTTAATTACATTATAGATGAATACTTGGTGAAATAGTGATTAGACATTTAATAATTAAAGTAATTAATTAAAATCACTTAATTATGGAATTGAGGAGAAATAATGATTTTTGACTTTAGAATATGGTAGAAAGACACAATTTATTAAATAATAAAGATTATTAAATACATTAAAGAGGAACGTTAGTAATGTCACCACTTCAGAGTGATAGGTCATTTATAAGTGTCTACATTTTACCCCTCTTTGATATAATACTTTTAAGACATTGTTTCAAAGAATAATAAAAATTATGCCTCGATATGCCCAAATGGGAACAATGTGATGATGACGTAAATGATGTCCCCTCGAGATATTGTTTATTCAAGAAAGACATGAATAATCTATTGGAAATAAGATGATGGTATCTATGATGTTTATGAGATGCAAAAAATGTTATGATATGCTTCTATGTTATGTGATGGATGTATGCATTTTCCATATGATGTGATGCCTATGATGTGATGTTTGTGAGATGCATATTTTTTATGATATGCTTCTATGTTATGTGATGGATGTATGTGCTTTCTATACTATCATGCTTATGTACCTTTTTATGATGTGACTAGATGTGATGCACTTTATATGATGGATGAATGCACTATGATTTCTATTTATGATGCTTGATTTATGCCATACATACTAACATGCTTATGTAAGAAGAAAATGTTCATTTGTATCATTATACTCTATTACAAGGACTTTTAGGACTGACTAGGAGAATTTTTTAATAATGAGACTTTTCAAAAGATGTTGGTTATGGAATGAAATAATTGAGAATGAATCCTTGATTGAAACCCTTAGATCGGTACTAAGTAGAGATCTCAATATTTTAATAACCATGCTTTTGATTTAGAATTGAATTAAGCAATTTATTTGTCATCATTAAGGCACTTTATTATAGAAAAGGTGGATACCATCTTACCAAGATATGAAACATCTAGGTACAATTATCCTCTTTCATTAAAAAGAAGCATGTTGAATAGACAGGGAATGTGGTCTGATCCATCTAGGTCGAGCATTCAAAGTCAAGGTATGTGCAACGCATCACAACCAAAGTATCCATTGCAATGGTGCTATTAGATATTTTTATATGGATGTGAAGGCTCTTATCATAGACACCCAAATTTCTCTTTAAAGACTTCACAACAAACATTCCACAAATAGAAGAGAAAGAAAAATAATTCATGAACCATCATGGCATCTCTAAATTAGTTGTGGACATCTCGGAGATGCATAAGAATATGACTTATGAAAATCAAGACATAAAAAGACTAACTTGACTCAACAAGTGCAGTTGTATCGATTATGTGTCTATATTTTTGTAGTAGTTTGGACATTGAATTTTGGAATTCTATTGATGATATTTGATTCCAATAAAAAAGGTAGTGTTCCTTCACTTGTATAAGACATCATGATTTTTGACAAAATGCTTTGGTGTGGGACTAATTGATAGATAAGACAGTTTAGGTAGTGTAGTTGAGAACCTATTGACTAGTTTTGACTATTTTGACTTGGTTTCGCTAAAGCTCAGATGTGTTGTATGTCATTGTTCAATGCCTATTTTTGAAATGTCAAACAATGGTTTATGTGCAAAGGAGATTTATTGCTAGATTTTTGTTGGTCTTCTTATTTGTTTGGTTGTCTTGGATAATTGTTTTGGATATTTTACAAATCTTTTTGGTCCACCATAGGGTTCATATATTTGGAGTCGAGGTATGTGCGGTGTATCACACAAGTGAAGGCCCTTATCACAGGAACCCCAAGCATGGTCACCCTAGATGAATTTTTGTATGTTTTTTGATGTTTTTGAACCTTTCAAAGGTCTTTTTGCAAATGTTTTTGGAGTTTATAGGATGTTTTTGTGTTTTTTTTTGTTGTTTTTAAGGACTCTTCAATTTTTTTAGGGGATTTTTTCAAAAAAAATTGCATTGTTTTGGGTATTTTTTAGGACTTGATGAATCATGACATTGGGGTGCCCCCAGTCATGACAAAATGGGCACCTTATTTTGGAATGGCTATGATGGACTGACTTAGTGAAAAATTTGACAAGATGTGCTAAGACAAAGATAATTGACAAATGTCAAGCCATGATGGTGGTGATCACTGATTTTATTGTAGAGAATTGTGGCAGAATGACATGTGATACTAGTTTGGAGTGATGATAGATGATGGAGCATGATCCCTACACATGACATTAGATTGCCCTATTTTTAGCATGGTACTTTCCCAAGATGCCACCAAAGTGGTTTTCGCCATAGGATGGATTTATTTCTCTTGTATTTCTATTTTTGTGTCACAAAAGATTCTTGATTGCCAAGTTTTCACCAAAGTAACCTTTTTTTTTCTTTTTTGATTTTTTAATATTTTTGACTTTTTGAAGTTGGGACTACTCTAAGAGATGTGTACAAAACTTGCACAAATTCAAGCTATTGATAAGGTTTGATAGAGGCTCTCCCTTTGATGTGAATATTTAATATGCTTCAAACCCATAGACTACTATGATAATGTAAGGACCCAACCAGTTTGGTTCAAATTTTCCTATTTTTCTTTTTCAACTTGGTTTTTCCTATTTTCCATTAGAACCAAGTTGTCCACTTCAAAAGAATGTGATATCACCTTCTTTTTGAAACTTCTCCTGAGACATTTTTGATATGATTGCAAGTGTGTTAGTAAATTTTGTCTCTTTTCATCTAGTAGTTCTATCTCATGTAGCTATGATACTCGGTATTCCTCATCTAAAATGATGTGCTGAATGGATACTCATAGTGATGGGAGATAGACCTCTATTGGAAAGATAGATTCAGTACCATATACTAATGAGTATGGAGTGGCTCATATTGATCCCTAAGTTTTTTTTGTCTATTAGTGTCTTACACTTAGTCATTTTCTAGGCAATGTTGGTCGGTCATCACTGCGACTGAGTCATCATATATAGGCCAAGTTAAGTCTAGACTTGTATATTGTACATTTATCGAGCAGTAGTTACTATCGAGCAAGTTAGAGGTCACCGAGTACTTTAGTAATAACTGAGAAGTTTATGCCAAGTTGTGTAGACATTTCAGTGTCAAGCACCACTACATGAAGAATAGTTAATGTTGAGTGTTAGAGACTTCATATGTCGAGCAAGCCAGATTTGACATATGTGTTTGTAATGGCACAAACACTTAGGTAAACTATTTTGGCCACCATCTATACAAAGTTTTATGTTTTTTGAGGATATCACGAAGGTGATTATGCTTTATATTTGTAATCATTGATCTATATGTAATCTATGTAGCCAATTATATTTAGGGAATGCTAAAGTGACATAAGTAGATAATATAGATCGTTGATCTTGATCTATGGAGTTGATTTGTTGTCTATATTAGATGAGATCAGAACCCTAAAATAATGTATGAGTAAAAAAGAGTATGTAAGAAGAAGGATCTCATATATGCAGAATAGAGAAGTGTTTTGATCATTAGAGGCAAAGATCAATGACTGAGAAAAGCAGTGAAGGATAGAACAAAGATATATTTGATAGAGGAGATCAAATCTATATTGGAAGGAGAAGATATATTATCAATATCACAGTGCAAACTGAAGGATCAGGTACTGAGTCATTCTAATAGGTGAATCAAGGTAAATATCTTAACAGAGTGGTCCTAATAGGCCTAAGTAAATCTCTTAATCGGGTGCTTACTTTGTTGTAATTTTAAATCCTTTTACAAGGTAGATTGTATAAGTTTGTAAACTCTTAGCAGGGCAGAACCCTCACAGGTTAGATAATTAGTTTATGATCAAAACTTTGTAGCCCTAATAGGAAAACTTTAATATTGTAGTAGTGAATATTTGTGGGTGTCATCCCCACCCTAGTTTTACCTTTCAAGGGATTCTGGGTAAACAAAATATTTGTGTTATGTTTTATTTTCATGGATGAAGATTAGATTGTTAGATATATTTCAATATTGAATTTGATATTTATTTTATGCAACTGAATTTGTGTCAAAATGGTAATAATAGTAGATATTTGATTCACCCCCCTCTCAGTATCTCACTTTCCCATAATAGATTTCAAACAATTCGTATTAGAGTTGAGTCTCTTAAAAGAAGTCTAACCAACCACTTATGAGTTAAGGTCTTGGAGATGGAGGTTTATAAGTTGGGAAAGATTATACACAATCAAAAGATTGACATTCATCTTGTATTACATCAGCTTGAAGCATCCAGAGGTGAATTGAAGAAATCCTTAAGCAGAAGGAGAGAATTGGCAATTCAACAAAATGAAACACAATACCAAGAAGAGGATACTAGAGGTCTATTTGATAATGGTAATTCTACTGAAAGTGATAAAGATATAACAAATCTGCTAGAGAAAAACAACAAACTAAATGAAGACATCAGAAATCTAAAGAGAGAACATGAAATACAATCAGTAAGAATTTGTGAAGTTGTTGAACAGAAAAAAAAGAAAGATGAAGAAGACAAGACAATGGCTGAAGAAGAAAAAAGACAAATATCTATAAGACTTGATGAAAGGAAATGTGACATGCAAAGGTTGAAAAATAATCAATTGGATATGGTGAATCAACTATTACTTGCTAATCAAGAGTTGGGTAGGAAAGATGTGGAAATCACAAATTTGAGATCAGAGAATAGACAATTTAAGAATGAACTAAGATCTAAAAAGGAACTCAATGAGAGGATGAACAAGCCTAATGAATCTATGAAATACTTTGAAGAACTGTTAAGGTCACCTAGAAGATCTAGTGATACTTCTGTACTTGGACATGATGAGCACCTGCCATCCACTGAAGAAGGAGGATCATCAAAGAGTGGAGAACAGATGAATGCAAAGCCAAAGAACAACAAACCTACATGCCATCATTATAGAAAGCTAGGACACATAGATAACATGTACATAAGAAAGTATGGTAAGTCCAATCCTAAACCAAAATTCAATGGAAATTGTTTTAAGTGCAAGAAACATGAACATTAGGCACATGAATGCAAGTCAAAGGTCAGTAATCCACCTACCTCATCTAGATTTCAAGGACATTGTTTTAACTATCATAAATATGGTCATAGAGCACAAGAATGTAGATCCAAAGCTAAGTGGACATCCAATAAGTAGAACAAAGTACCTAGGAAAGGTAACACATACAATTGGGACTATAATAAATGGTATAGTTGTCATTATTGTAGAGATTATGGTCACATTAGAGTAAACTGGTTGAAGCACATTTTAGAGGAAATCCAAGAGTTGGATGAGTGGAAGTATGGTCTATTACAAATTCAATAAGATTGGTCACTTAAAGAGAGACTAAAAAGAACATATATCGAGAAATGAACAAGTCAAGAATGAAGAGACTGTTGAATAGATGAGAAACCAAATGAAAAAGACATGGAAAAAGAAAGAGGAAGCAAGAAGTGGTGGAACCAGTGAACCAAAGGTCACCCAATCCAATGGATCAGGTGATCACACTACTTCAAACTAAACAAAGAATGTATGTGAGGAAATGAATCTTATAATGACTTATTTTACATCAGTTCCTAGCATTTGATATGTTAAAGTCTATATCTGCATAGATTAAGATGCATTAGGATAGATTTGAGAAAGAAGCTACATTGTATATTTGATGTCGAGCATCAATATTTAAGTTCATAGTGAATGAGTCACTAGTGTATGTTGAGCTCCTATTGTAGCTGAGATGTGATATGTACTGAGCTAAAATCAAATGGTAGTATTGACTGAGCATATGTTTACCAAGTTAACATGAGAATGTCGAGACAACTGTATACACCCACCCAGTGTACAGATCATTAACAAAGCCCTAATCTGACCGAATGAAGTCTATAAAGTGGAATGTTACTGTTTATTCTCATTTGACTAGTGATTTGAGAACTTGCAGAGTGATTCTAGAGTGATTAATGAGAGTTATCTATGCTAAGTGATATCTGCAAAGATCTTTATAGCGTACCATCGATAATCATCAAAGAACTATTATTTTAAGGTATTTACCGAGTAACTCATATTCATAATTGAATCCTAGATTTCAAAGATATGGCATCTACATCATCTACTGCAGCCAAGAAGCAAGGAAAGTAGATATTAAATGTTCAACTTGTGAGGAATGATGCATGAAAACCGCATCAACTTCAAGTCATTCCTAAAAGTGTGGTGAAGGGAGATCTCACGAGTACCCTATCATCTATTCCTATGAAGGTCCTAATGATTAATGATGTGTGCACATGCTATATGTGAAAGATTAGAGAAATAGGTGATTACGAGCTTAAAGAAGCATATGGAAAACTTTGCAACAATGAGGTGTTGAAGGTTGAACACCATATGGTTGTTGAGTGAGGGTTAGTGCATACCCTTGACTTCCCACATAATTTTAAGATTGAATGGATCAAAATTGTGTTGAGCTGTGTACATGATATGAAGATTTGGATGGAGGGTGGACTAGTTAAGACTACAAAAGAGATGATACATTGAGTCACTGGCTGACCTACTCTCATAGGGAAAAATATAATGAGATTCCAAAGAAAGGAAATTATATAAGAAAACACTCAGGAGGTATGGAACAAAAGAGGGATGACTATTTCTACAATCACTGATCCAAAAATTGATTTTGTAGTGAGAGTGATTGCTCACAAGTTCTACCAGTCTAGTAGGCTAGACAATGTTCCTTTTATAGTTGTTGACTAGGCATGGAAAATGGTGAAGAAAGATCATACTTATGATCTTGCTGAGATACAATTGACATAGCTTGCTGAGAATCTCACTTCTATCAGAAAGGCAAAGAATTCAATGTGTAATTTTGGTTCTCTACTCATTTGTCTATTCTTCTATATTCAGAATAATTTTCCTACTATTGGTGATGTTGTATGGGATAAGGACCAACCAGTAACCCTACAAATAAATGAGTATATTGATCAGTTAGGAGATAACTTTGAGAATGTGATGGATAATTATTTTATAGAGTTTAAGAAGAAAATGAGGAAAAGGTGTAGGATTCTTGTATCACTAGTGGAGAAATACTATAATGACATATGTTTCCTAGTTGATACGAACCACACATATGCATAGGTAGTTACACCGAGGGTATCATGGATTAAGCCATTACCCTATGAATTTAATATATATGAGACAACAACAATAATAACCACCATATTAGATGAGGAAATTGATAAAAAGACTAAATATTTTGGGACTTATGAGGAGGCCAAGTCCAAGGTAACCATGGGGTTGAAAAATGCAACCATGGAGAGAAAAACAAAGAAGTTAGTAAAAAACCTAGAGAAGATGCTAGGAGAAGGAGAAGAGGAAAATGCACCTCTTGAGTTGACACATGAGTTAGGAGAGGACAAGTCCAATGAATCTAAAGAGAGTGAAGAGGAGGAGATAGAAATTACTAAGAAAAGAAAGAAGGCATCAATTGTCGAGTTGAGCAAGAAATAATTGCAAAAACCTAAGCCCACTCCTCATGTAGTACTAAGACCAAGAACAAGGGAAACTTCTACTATTACAGCTGCCGAGATACATAAAAAGACTTTAGCATTAGGAAAGCGGAAACCAATTGAGGCTAAGGGTGTGCCGAGCAATTTAAGGAAGAAACCAAGAAGGAATCTAATCTTGGAGAAAGGTGACAATGATGAGGAAACTGATACTGATGAGAATATAAAGAAGAAGGGGCCATCACAAAGGAAAAAATTAACTGTGGATGAGATATGCCACAATATCAAGAACACTGTTGGATTAGTAGGCTTTAAATAAATAAAGTTTGAGAAATTGAGAAATGAAGATAAAGAGAAAGTGGAGGAGGCTATGCTTGAGATGTTGTATACATTTAAAATGACACCATTATAGATGGGGAATCTGATCCCTAAAGAATTATTCAGAAGAATAGATCAGAAATGGAAGTATGCCATGATGACTAAAAAAATAAGGGAGAGCACTCTAGCTCAAGTCATGCCTAGTTTATCCCCTAATTACATACAACAATATATGGAGTAGTATAGAAATAGGTTTGTTCCCAAGCTTTGAGTATACTTCATTCTACAACATAAGGTTTACAATGTTGTGCAACAGAGCACAAGGTTGTGGAAAATTATCTTTGGACTAATAGTTGACAAGAGTTCACAACTGAGTGAAGGTACATCCAATAGAGTGAAATTGGATAATAAGGAAGATGTTAATGAACCATAGACTATTGAGGAAGAAGCAAGAAAGAAGATAGAAGTGAGTGAATTAGAGGATGTGATCATAATTATGGATATCACTAAGGATACCCTAGTAAAGACAAATGTATTAACTGAGGAAGAAATTCAGAGACAGATACTTGCTGAGGCAACCTCATATAAGTTTTTACTGAGAACCAATCCAGTACTAATCCAAGTACAAGATTATCCATAGATTGAGAGTACATAAACTGTAGAAACTACACCAACAAGCCCTCATATGGTCACAGTTGAAAATCAAGCCTCACAGAGTACCAGTGTTGAGAAACAGGACAAGTCAATAATCACAACTGAGATTACACCTGCCGAGGAGGAAAAGAAAGAACAAGCTAAGGAGAGTCTTAAAGAGAAAGAAGATAAGTCTGCATTAGTTGTAATAAGTCCTCATGTGGAGGAAAAGAAGGTTGAAGAAGATATAGAAAAATATAAACCAGAGCCTAAGGAACAAGAGGCCATAAAAGCTCTTATACAGATGTCGAGTGTAAATACACCAAGAAAGAAATCATAGAAGAAGAAGGAGAAATCTCCTGCAAAATAGGTGATACTTGATGAAGTTATAATGATTCCTAAGTGGAACATTAATAACCTAACATATGAGAAAATGCAAATATTGTAGGATCTTTTAAAGAAGAAGAGAAAACAAGAAGAGATGAGAAAGGAGCATCAACAAAAGCAGGTATTGCATGAGATCAAAGGTATTTTTATTGATGCTTTTGAAATGGATGATGTGAATGAGTCTACACCTATCTTAGAGAAACTAGTACAAATCATTAAGAATGTGAATAGTGATGACAACAAGTCAAATAGGTGGAACTTTTTGCCTTAGCAAAAAACTTAGAGGAAGTTGTGTAGAATGCTCATTCTCTATACAATAAGTTATGCCATGTTGAAGAGTTCACTAAGGAAAATCAAGATTTGATTGACAAACTAGAATTATACTTAAAGTCTACAGGTCATTCATTGAGCATGGATGCAAGTTCCAACTCCATCCACTTCACCAGATTGCTACATGCACAAGGTAGATTAGCCAAGTTGATGGCTAATGATGGAAAAATAAGGGCAAGGATAATTTAAAGCCAAATTATGATGACACCTCATTTTGAGGTTATGTAGAAGGAGTTAGCCACGACAAATGAGTTAGTGAAGAAAGACCCTCATCTTTCTATTGCCGAGAGCCTAGTTGAGCTAGTTGTCGAGCTAGAAATGAAGTCACGGGTTTTGGAGTCTGTAAGGTCCAGATGGGACAATGTATTAGGTATGATAATGCAGCTCCATAAACCATTTTTGGATAAGTATTTCAAAACCCCTACAGTCTAGGAACTTCAAGTGAAAAAAACAAGGGGGAAATGACATGACATAGAATATAAAGGGGGAATGATAGAGTTCAAAGCAGAAATAGGGAAATGACACAAAGGAACTGAAATGATACATACATAAGAATACAGGAAGGAATATATATCACAATATGACATACTATTTTATAATGTGTATATATTTAGTTGTATGTCAAAAGAGTCTTATGTACATATATGTGTAGAATATTTTGATGACCGAGTCAAGTTTTAGGGGGAGTATTCATATAAGAGTTTTCTTATTGGTAAGTACTCATGTAATGTAATGTAAATGTCATGAAAAAGTGTTTTTTACCACTAATGTCAAAGGGGGAGATTGTTGATACCTATGTTTTTTTGTCTATTAGTTTCTTACACTTACTCATTTTTTAGCCAATGTTGGTTGATCATCACTACGACCGAGTCATCATATATAGGTTGAGTTAAGTTTAGATTTGTATATTGTACATTTACCAAGTAGTAGTTACTGCTGAGCAAGTCAGAGGTCACCAAGTACTTCAGTAATAGCCAAGAATTTTATGTTGAGTTGTGTAGATATGTCAGTGCCGAGCACCAGTACATGAAGAACAATTAATGCCGAGTGTTAGAGACTTCATATGTCGAGAAAGCCAGATTTGACATATGTGTTTGTAATAGCACAAACACTTAGGTAAACCATTTTGGATGACATCTATACATAGTTTTATGTTTTTTGAGGAAATCACAGAGGTGATTATGCTTTAGATTTGTAATCATTGATCCCTATGTAATCTATGTAGCCAATCAGATTTAGGGAATGCTTAAGTGACATAAGTAGATAATCTAGATTGTTGATCTTGATCTATGGAGTTGATTTGTTGTCTATATAAGATGAGATCTGAACCCTAAAATGATGTATGAGTAAAAAAGAGTATGTAAGAAGAAGGATCTCATATATGAAGAACAAAGAAGTGTTTTGATCATTAGAGGCAGAGAATAGTGACCAAGAAAAGAAGTGAAGGACAAAACATAGATATATTTGATAGAGGAGATCAAATCTATATTAGAAGGAGAAGATTTGTTATCAACATCACGGTGAAAACTGAAGGATCAGGTACTGAGTCATTCTAATAGGTGAATCAGGGTAAATCTCTTAATAGAGTGGTCCTAATAGGCCTAAGTAAATATATTAATCAAGTGCTTATTTTGTTGTAAGTTTAAATCCTTTTACAAGGTAGATTGTATAAGTCTATAAGCTCTTAGTAGGGCAGACCCCTCACAGGGTAGATCATTAGTTTATGATCAAAGCTTTGTAGCCCTAACAGGAAAACTTTAATACTGCAGTAGTGAAGATTTGTGGGTGTCATCCCCACCCTAGTTTTACCTTTCAAGGGTTTCTGGGTAACCAAAATATTTGTGTTATGTTTTATTTTCATGGATGAAGATTAGATTGTTAGATCTATTTCAGTATTGAATTTTATATTTATTTTATGCACTAAATTTGTGTAAAAATGGTGATAATAGTAGATATATGATTCACCCCCCCTCTGACTATCTCACTTTCCCATAATAGATTTCCAACAGCTCCTATCGGGGTATAGAAACTAGTGTGGTATGCCCATAAGGTGGGGTTGAGTTGGACGTGCCAATCATGACCATCTTCATTGACCATCTTTTTCAAGATTTTTATGATTGTTTTATTTGTGGCCTCATCATGGTTGTTACCTTGGAGGAAGTAGCATGAAGAACAACTATAATGGATGTGAAATTTTACACAAATATATTTCATTTTTTTGTTCTTGAAGGGGGAACCATTATCAGTGATAATGATTTGTGGAACTTTGTACCGACTAATGATATAGTTCAAGTGGAACTTGGAAATCTATTTTCATGTAGTATAGGTCATTAGAATTTCTTCAAACCACTTCATGGAATACTCATGACCATAATGAAGTACTTATGACCATCGATGGATAATGGGTGGATCTTTCCAATGAGGTCAAACCCCAACTATGAGAAAGGCAAGGGTGAAGTAAGTGGCTATAGCTCCTGAGAGGTGCATGAATGAGGTTCCCATAAATTTGACACTTTTTTCATTTTTGAACAAATGAGAAGGCATATTTTTCCATAGTGCACCAATAATACCTATAATCAGGTAATAATAGTATCAATAGAAACCTACAATAACATATAAAATCTTAACCACAAAGAGATTGTTAGAGAAATTAGTATTCCCAATATTTAAGAAAGGATGCAAGACAAACAATAAGCATAATCAATCAAACATTATGAAATCAATCCAAAACATGAATATGCAAACCATAAAATCCTTCCTTGGTATTCTCCTTCTCATGCAATGTGGGCTCTCAGAATTGAGCTCAAGATCATGTTAGGATAAGAATTCAAAGTAATTTTGGTTACCAAATCAAAGGTTTGGTTCTTTATTTATAAGATTTTAGGGGTTTCAACCAAGAATCCATGATCGAAGGGCTGATTGACTGTGATTGAGGAGTTGAACTCAGAGTGAGTGAGAGTTCAACTAAGTTGATTGCTTGGCTTAACGTGATTGATTGATCTGTCATCAAATAGATTGGAGAGATGACTTGAAAGGATTGGTGAGTTAATTGATTGCTGAGGGAGGAATTAACAATGTGGATTGAATAGTTAGGAGAGGGAATTATGGAGTTAAGAGCTCTAATTGAAAAGCTAACTCAAAGCGAGTATGAGTTAGGATTTTAGGAGGATAATTATGATTTAAATAAATAAAATATTATTTATTTGCACATGTGGAGATATTTTATAAATAAATAATTACTTATTTATTTATGAGAGGGATTGTTAGTTGTAATTAAATAAATATAATTTATTTAATCATGAGAGGGGAATAATTAGTTTAATTAAATAAATATCATTTATTTAATCATGAGATAGAATTTGATTTAATAATTACAGAAATGTAATAATTAAGAGGGGGGAATATTAGTTAAATTTGGTTATTTAACTAATAATGATAAGATAGGGTATAATTAAATAAGGTTTGTTTAATTATATTATAGATGAATAGATGATGAATTAATTGTTTATAAGTTCAATAATTAAAGTAATTAATTAAAATCACTTAATTATGGAATTAGGGAGAAATGATGATTTTGATCTTAGAATATGGTAGAATGACATGATTAATTAAATAATAAATATTATTTAACAATTTAGGAGGAATGTTAGTAATGCCATCACGTTAGAGAAATAGGCCATTTTTAAGTGTCTACATTTTTCCCCTCTTTGATACAATGCATTTTAGGAGTTGTTTCAAAGAATAATAAAAATTATGCCCCAATATGCCCTGTTGGAGCTCTAAATTTTGGGCAAAATTTGGAGTCCTATATAGTGATAAAACCCTAAAAAATGGCCTCTTAAACTCCATGAAAAATAATTAATGATGGAGTACATGAAATAGGATGAAAAAATTATATTAATTTTTAATTAAAAATTTGAGAGATTAAGGAAGGAAGCTCTGTGACAGGAACAATCAAAATTCTGTGATCAAAGCCTTCATAAAATGCTAGAATTTTGATCTACTACAAAGATGATGCCGACAGAGGATGAAGATGGTCGAATTTTAAAAATCTAAAAATGACCCAATTCAGGAAACCAAATTTCCTATGTCCAACAAAAATCTTAGCTTTCCACGAGGTGTTTTGGTTTTTTGACCAGACCCAAATCCGAAAGTTAGGTAGTTATTTTTTAGTTAGTTTATTATTTTTTCAAAATGATTTGTAATAGGGGTTGTGCCTTTTCACCCTAAAGAGGTGTGAAAGCCACTCAAACACATATATATACATAATGTAAATGTAGAGACAAGATAATACAAGATATATTTTTATAGAATAGAATTTCATAAACAACTACAACTATGAACTCTTATGTACCAATTTTTCAACATTAATAAAGATAAGTGTCATTTCTTTTTATTTGTGGTTATAAGTTATATGTTTTCAATTAGTCTTTCAGATATTCTATTAAATAGAGTGTTTCACCGTGTTAAATTCCCTGAGTATTGTAATTCAAAATTAATATATATAGTTTAAATATCAATTGAAAGATCTATGTATCTTCTCTTATTTTTATTAGTCTCTTAATTTGAGTTAAATTCGATAAGATTAGCTATATAGATTGATTTGAATTATAAGTCAAGTGGAAGCCTGTGAAGTGATGGTCTTGTCTTATTAAAGCAAGTTTTTAAAACCGTCTCTGATTGTACGTAGTATTGAAAGTGTTTTGACTCTATAACCCAAATACTTAGAAGGCACTGATCTAATCTTTAATTAGAAATTGTCACATTAAGTTCATCTATAGTTTGTAGATCATTAAATTATTATTTCAAAAGCATTGCTTTTAGTCCTTAGTATAATCCATTTTAGTCAAGTTTTATAGAGTAGAGATTATCAGAAGATTTGTTGCTTTCCTCAAAGGATCATTTACCACCTTTGGAGGAACTTTGTTTTGTGTATGCAGTTGAGCATCATAGTGAATTTGATAGTTCAAAGTGAAATTAGGCCTACCGAGCTTGGCTTGATTAAGCCAAAATTGTAGAGGTATAAGTGGTGTATCACCATCATACCTATTAGTTGGCCAAATCCAATCCATCATTTTTGGGCACCAATGTGCCCTAGCGGGAACATTGTGATAGTGAGGTAAATGATGCCCCCTCAAGAAATTATTTGTGCCAGATAGACATGAATGATCTCTAAAAGAATATTTAGATTAAATGATGCAAGAAAAGATAATTAGTAAGGAGTGAATAATGTTGGTAGGATATGATGACTGTTCGATCAATATTGGACATAGAGATTATTGATAAGAATCATGTCTAGTTTTAGGAAGAACCCATCATGTATAAGACTAGCTGCAACGTCTGGTTTCATGGAAGACCTAGCCTATATAAGACAAGCGACAATGTCTGGTTTCAAGAAAGAAACATCTTGTATAAGACAAATGATGATGGAATGAATGACCAATTGATTTGACCATTTTGAAAAATAGATTGAGTGATAGAAGAGATCTGAGTGATTTAGAATTGTTAGTAAATAAATTTTAGGAGATGATAGATAGGGGATGAAAGAATGATAATGAATTCTTGATTGAAACCCTTAGTTTATAGTAAGTAGAGAGATTAATGCTTTAATAACTATGCTTTTGATTTCCAACTGATTGGAGCTATTTATTTATCATCATTGAGCCACTATTATTATAGCAAAAATGGATACCATCCTACCAAGATATGGAAGATCTAGGTACAATTATCCTCTTGCATTGAAAATAGGCACGTTGAGCAGACAAGGAATGTGGTTTGCTCCATCTAGGTCAAGCATTCAGAGTCGATGTATGTGCAATGTATCATAACTAAAGCATCCATTGCAATGTTACAAATTGGATATTTGTATATGGATGTGAAGGCTCTTATCATAGACACCCAAATTGCTCTTTTAAGAATTTACGAAAAACATTCCACAAACAAAAAATAAAGAAAAATAAGTCATGAACCATCATGGCATTTCTAAATCACTTGTGGACATCCTAGAGATGTGTAAGAAGATGACTTGTGAAGATCAAGACATAATAAGACTAACTCGACTCAACAAATTGAAATTGTACTGATTATGTCTAAGACTGCTCTGTCTGATTTTGAGTGTTCCCTTCCTTATCTAAGACAACATAATTTTTTACAAAATGCTTTGTTGTGGGACTAATTGATAGATAAGATAGTTTTGGCAGTGTAGTTGAGGACTTGTTGACTAGTTTTGAATATTTTTACTTGGTTTCATTGAAGCTCATATGTGTTGTATGTCTTTGTTCAATGCCTGGTTTTGAAATGCCAAAGAATTGGTTATGTACAAAGGAGATTTATTGCAGGATTTTTTCTGCTTATTTTTCAATTTGTTTGGTTGTCTTCGACAATGTTCTGGATCTTTTGGAAATGTTTTTGGTCCATCATAGGGTTCATATGTTTGGAGTTGAGGTATGTGCTATGTATCACATAAAGTGAAGGCTCTTATCACAGACATCTTAAACATGGTCACCTTTAGATGAATGCTTTATATGTTTGATTTTTTTTTATTGTTTTGAAGGTTTTTCTATGTTTTTAGAGTTTTACAGGATGATTTTGTGTTGTTTTGAAGGACTCTTTTCAATTTTTAGGATTTTTTTCGAAAAAAATTGCAATGTTTTTGGAATTTTGAAGGACTCTTTTAAATCACTGAATGAGGTGAAATACATATGTCAGGATTTATTCCCAAACATGATTGTATTCATTTGCCCTAGTGTCTAGCAAGGCATGGAACATTATGAATAGATGAATGAGAAGATGGGACGGTAATGGATAGGTGAAGGATTGGTGAATTAGAGTTGATTTGGATGCAAGGACTATCTCACAATGGAATAACATGTTTACTCAAGATAAGGGATCAAATATATGGTTATGTAGGAAATGACACGACACATTGAATGACATGGGATCTATGGGAAATGGACATGTCAAGAGATTTCTAAAAATATGTTCTTCATTTTATTTTTTATGTCCTTAATTTTGATCAAGATCAAGGGAGGGATTTGGGATAGGCAATATGAAACATGACAATGGATGATAAAAGTAAGGGATGGATAAGAAAAATGATTATTGTAGGGTATGGATGAAGTGAAGCAGAAAGGATGTATGAAGCCTTGTCAAGATCAAAGATGGAAAAAAAGGGATATGGATGGGTGTAGGACTATGAAGGATGTGATAGGTAGGATTGGATGAATGAAACTTTCCCCCAAGTGTAGAGGATAATGGATTACACATGATGTCTATTTGCCATGTTTTCATCATGGTACTTTCCCAAGGTGCCACAAAAAGTGGTTTTCACCATAGGATAAATTATTTCTCTTGATTTCTATTTTTTTTGTTATCACACAAGATGCTTGTTTGTCAGGTTTTCACCTAGGTAATCATTTTTTTTTACTTTTTTACTTTTTGGTAGACAATAGATGTAGGAAATGACATGAAGGAAGGACTCAAGCATCTTGTTCTTTGGATAGTATTCCTGAAGGACGTGTTGTAATGCAACATGGATTTTTGAAAGTATAATCAAAGATGTTGATAGAGTGATGGAAAAAGGGGATGAAATGGATGAAAAATTTGACCATGGTAAGATTTTATGCATAGGATTGGATAAGTGGGATGGAAGGATGGAAAATAGGTGTTTGATAATGAATGGGGTATTGGAAGAATTGTGTATGGGTAGGTGGAAATGTTGGCAAGATCAACGTTGGCACACACCTTGAGGGGTGGTGGAGTGATGGAAAGAAAATTTATTTTGGATTTTGGGATTTAGATGGAAGAGTAGACGTGGATTTTGGGAAACAAGGAACCAAAATGGATGGAGTAGGTGATGGAGCATATAAGGTAGTATATTTTGGGACATATGGACCCAAAATATATTTGGAAGATGGAAGAAATTTATGTGGGGGATTGATGGGAGCCTTTGGAATAGCAAGCTTGGATGCCAATTTTGTTTTTTCTTTGGGATATTGTGCTTTGAGGAGCTTCTTGGGAATCCACATGGTTTTTAATTTTTAATTTTTTTTTTGGTCCTTGGAATGCATTGCTTGCATGAGGGATTTAGAAACCCATATAGATTTTGACTTTTCTTTTTTCTTTATTAGCCTTTGTGGCCTTTTGGATATATTGTTTTTTGTTTTGGATCATATTTTGCTTTATAATTTTTGCATATCAATTAGATAGGACATGTTGATCCTTGATTGCATATGGATTACTTGAATTATGGATTTTATGCTTGGCATCCAAATTTCTTGAAAGAGAAGTGGTATTAATGGGTGGATAAGTATTTTATGGAGGCTTTTTGGATGGGTAGATGGTTCTCAAAGATGTGTGCCTTTGTTGACTTGCATGTAGGAAAGGGTAAGTGGATTGTGAATTAGTGGATGAAGGAATCTATGAACCTAAGATATATGGAAGGAATGAGGGGGAAGACATATGTTTGGGTTTATATGGGGGAATGTTGGGTGTAAAGGGGATATCAACATCTTGATGGTGAGCTATATAATCAAGGCCCTAATAATATGGATTTTCTTTAATATCAAGGTGTTTTAATATACCTTGTTCATTGAGGCATAACCGCTTTCCTTGATAATGCATTTTTTGAAAAATCTTCTTAGCTATTGGATATTGATTATTTTTTAAACAAGATATGAGTCCATTTTTAGGTGGAGGAGGTACATATGGAATAGTAGGACTATGAAGTAGACCAAACCGAATGAACATGGATGAACCAAGTTGATATTTAATAGGATCATTATTAACATGGATAGAAATGATGGGATCTTGGGGTGGACATGGGAGATTATGACATGGAGATGGAGGGATGATGGGATCTTGTGGTGGATGGGGATGATATGACATGGAGATGGAGGGATGATGGGAGATTATAAAGGACATCATGGTATTTATTAGGGAGTGGATTATGAATGGGAATTAGAGGAATTATTTTCTCTTGGGATGGAATGGGATCATGTTGGACAAGAAAAAAATGGATAAAGGGGTCATTATGAGATTTTGGCAATATGGGATCTTGGTAAATTGATTGGACATTCTTGGTATCTTCATCTTGATAAATTTTAGGACTTGTTTCTTTATATGTTGGATTATCCTCTTGACACGGGACATCAATTTGGATATCTATGGTGGATTTTTGAAAGGACTCAACACTTGGATATGATGGGGATGGACCTTGACTGGGACTCAATGGATTATCTTTGCTTGGGAGTGGAGTATATGGTGGCATTGGATCTAAGATTGTTGATTTATACAAGGGACCTACACTAAAGGATGGAGTAAATGGAATTTATATCATGGATAGCCCTTGTGGGTAGACTAGAAATGTTTCATTATTGGAAGCATTTCTAGGTGGAGATAGTGTGGATGAAGAAATGGTGGGATATATGGAGATTTCTTGTGGGAATTTTCTAAACATAGGTATGCGATTTTGATCATGTTTGGGAATGGTTCCTTTACATATATCCAACTCCTCATTAGGTGAATCATTGGGACATTCAACACAATCATTGTCTAGACTTCTAATAGTGATGGTTTTAATTATCAAACTGGGGTTTTCTTTTGTATATGCAAGGTTAGCCTGATTATCTTGTTTGGTTGTAGAGGCCTTGTATTTTCCATGATCCATAAATGGATTTTGGAATATCTTATGGTCTTGGTTGGTGGTTCCATAATTTGTGACAACTTCTATTTAACCGCAGTTGATGAAATCTTGGATAATGTGCTTAAGTTGCATGAAACTACTTGTTTTGTGTCCCTTAGTTCTATGATAGTTACAGTAACCATTATAATCCCACCACATTGGTTTTTTGGGACCCTCATAATGTATTATCTTAGGTAAAGTGACTAAATGAGACTGCATCAATTTCTTGAGGATCATCTCAAGAGGTTCTGCAAGAGGTGTAAAATCTTGTTGAGGAGTAGGGTTTCTTCTTACATAACTTTGTTGTTAGGTAAGCATATTGATATGTTCAAGAATTTGTCTAGGAGTAGTGATTTTAACATTGTGATTTGTTTGTATTTTTTGGGTGTATTGGGTCAGTTATAGTTGAGTATGTTGGATAGGCGTTGGTGCTTGCACATGTAGGATTGGTTGTGTCATTTTAGCATTGACAACCCCATGATTTGTCATGTTCTTATTTTTGGATTAGTATTTAGTTTTTTCATAAGGTGTTCGAGTAATGGTCTCTTTCTTGATGATTTCCTTCAAGGTGAGGGATCCTTATTCTTTTAGCCCTTTCTCAACTAGTTCTTCAAAGGTCTCAATGCACTGGGAGTTAAGTTCACACATTAGGTCTAGCTAACAATTTTCAATGAACATGTGGATATTTTCTTTAATAGGAACATGGAAGGATGACTTGGAGGCAAAATTTATCCAATGTTTTAGGAAAGAGGCAAAGCTCTCTCTATTCTTTTTCTTAGTGGTGAAAAGATCCATTAATGTCACTTCCATGATGATGTTATGTGAATAGTGGGATATAAATTTTTCATGGATGTACCACTAAGACTATGTGGAAAAAGTCTCATAAGATATGTGTCATTATGAGAAACTTCCATGCAATTTTTAAAAAAATCCCTTGTGATTTTGGGGATCACCCTTTTCCTTGTACCTATCAAACTTAGGTGTGATGAAATTGGCTGAAAAAGGTGGCATATGCAACATCCTATCAAAAGGATAAGGACTAGGGTATATTGTGGTGTAAGAATTTTTAGAAGCACATGTTTATAGATTCATGAACTATTGTTTAAGGGTTTGTAATTTCCAAGAAAGTAGATTAGTGGTAGTTGGTGTAGCAGGCAGTGCATTAGGGTTACCAAAAAGGGCTATACTATTTTGAGATGTTGCATGTATATACAATGCCAGAACATGCTGAGATGCTGGGGTGTATGGAGGTACTAAGATGTAATGAGATGTTGGATTATGTTGAGGTACTAGAATGCACCAAGATGATGGATTATGCTATGATACCAGATTATGTTGGGGTGCTATATTGTGTTGAGGTATGGAATTATGCTGGGATGTTGGATTTGGAATGTACTGACATGTTGGGTTTTGCTGAGGTACTAGTGTATAATGGGGTGATGGATTATGCTGAGGTATTGGTATATGTTGGGGTGCTGGATTATGATGAGGTATTGGTATATGATGGGGTGTTGGATTATTATGAGGTATTGTTGTAAGATGGGAAGTGTTAGGCCCACTTGCCATCATTTTTTGGATGAAACTAGAAAAAATTACTGAGTAATCTGGATTAGTTTAAGGTGCCCTTTGAATGATTTGGGGATTTCCTGAATTGGAAGAGACACCTTGTAGGGCACCACTAGAAGGATTTGGTTGATGTTCTCCTAGTAGGGGTAGCCCCTTCTTTGGTTGGGGAATTATGTTGGAGGAACTTGCTACCATTTTTGTGAAATAATCATAAGATGAGTCAAAGAGAATATGTTGGAAAGTTGAATTTACTATTATATATGACTAAGTCTGATGTTGTCATTATGGCAACAAATTAATATGAAGTTTTGTATTCAGTGCACTAACTTGGAAGATCAGAATTTCACCAAGTATAGAAGATAGAGCAGACAGTGAAGCACTTGATGAACAAAGCATTGACGCACGTGTGTATGATCGAGTTTTGGTATGCACCCTTAGAGATAAGCTTTTGAGTATGTTACTATGCTAGGTCTAAGAACACATGGTTAAATATGAAAACATGAAGAAGTTACAACAAGTCTAAGTGACACAGTCAGTAAGCGGCAGAACAAAATAGAGCATGGAGCTAACAGATAGTTTTTTGATTAGCATATATCATTTTGTTTTGTAAAGGATATGAACCTACTGTAATTGTGTTATAAATATGTTAATATCATTTTATGTAAACACGCTTGAGCCAATTAACTTGGAAGTGTTGTATGTGTTAAGTTATAGGATGACCTAGTAGTTAGTTTTGGTTGTGTTTATTCAGCATGTATATATGTGACATGCGCTTTTGTATTTGAGCATGGAATGACATATAGAGATGAGAAGAAGTATGTGAAGTATGTATTAGAGTAGTAAGAATGATATAGATCTTTACAAGAGGTTAAAGCATTAGCACACAAAAGGAACTGATCAGACATCAGTGTCAAAGAAGCAGTTCACCTTGCATATATAGTGTGTATCTGATAACCAGGAGGTTGTAGCCTTCTTCATTGAGTAGTGAGCTCGGGCAGTGAGCCATCCACCCCTAACAAGATTTTTTACTTATAGACTCTTAACCGAGTCATTGTACTCAACATTGTAATGACTGCTCATAACAGGGAAAAGGAACATTAACAGGTTCGTAATACAAAGTACAATTATTCATGGGTACTAATTCCCACCGGGGTTTTCCTCTAGCCAAGGTTTCCTTGTAAACATATCTTGTGTTAAGTGTTATGGTTGAATACTTCATTTACTTTACTTTTCATTTCAGTATTTAAGTAATTGAGTTAAGTTTCAAGTATCATAAATTAATTATAAAACACTGATTCATCCCCTCTCTCAGTGTTCCCATTCCTAACAATTGGTATAAGAGCTTTGGTCCTCTAAATATAAGTTTAACCACTTGAGGAGATCATGGTTTTGAAAGAAGTAAAATGTCTAAAGAAGAATCTTGAACCAGCTCTTGAAGATCTTGACAGATCTGAAAAAGAAATTGAGGAACTGAAATTGAAGGTTAGTGGTTCACAAGTATTTTTCAAGAAACTGAGAAAAGATTTGAAAGATTGTTCAAAAAATAATTTGGGAAAAATGGTCAAAAATTTGAATGAAGAAAACACATCTCTAAAGGATCAGATTGGAGATTTGGATGAAAAGATAACTAACAATTAGGAAGTCTATGAAGAATAGATCAAAGAAAATAAACAATTGGATAAAGAACTTAGGCAAGCAAACATACAAATCTTGGAGTTAGAAAACATTAAGAAAAAGATGGAATCTGAGCTAATAGAAGAGATGAACCATATTGACAAATTGTACACAAGTTCTGATCTAATAGAGTCATAGTTGTATGCACATAAGACCAAAGGAGATACCAGTGGTATTGGATTCAATGAAGCATAAAATCAAATCAATGATATGTGAGAAAGAATGAAAGCACCAGAAGAATCTATAGAAGCTAAGAAGACTAAAAATCATACAGAAGCTAAAGCAGAACCATCTAAAGATGAATGCAAGCTAGTAAACCAAACTTTTTATGCTTATAAAAAGCATGGACATATAGCAAGAGATTGTAAAGAGGTAAGACCTTTCAATGGTTATTGTTATTCATGCAATAAATTTGGTCATAGAGCTATGAATTGTAGATCAAATCAAAGAAGTCAGACACAACATAATCAGAGAAATCAACCTCAACAAAGTGTTAGAAGTCCTTTGAACATCACATGTCAGATATGCAAGTACAATGGTCACACATATAGAAAATGTAGTATGGTGACTCACAACAATGCATTGAGGAATATAAGGCCTCCAGTTATTTGTTACTCTTGTAACAAGGTTGGACACATCTCAAAGCTTTGCATATCACAAGTGCAAAGTCAAGATTGACCTAATAAGTCTCAAGCATCAATATTGGATGAATCTAGATAAGTCAACTTTGTGAAAGCTACAAAAGATGCAAGCAAGATCTAGATGAAAGTAAATTAAGATAATGTCAGTACCACAATAGTAGATGCATCCTTAGTGGAGGCACCTTCTACCTCTAGATAAATGACCCTCATGGTCATAAGGGGAAATAGATAAGCTCTAGACCCCTGCGCGGCTGGTATACTCACCCTTAGAGTATGCACCTTTGGTTTTAGTTGTTTTAGTATGAGTTGATGTTGTATGCAAGATCGTACAGCCTGATTGACAATAGGAACGAAGATTGAAATTCATTGATCACAACCCATGTTTACACGGCAAGCATTAATTGCAGAAAGTTGATTTATAATTCATCAAAGATCTATTATATTCAATTTTGCATTCGATATCAAGCCCTTAGAGAGAATAGGAGATCATAGCAGCTAGTGTTGAAAGATTGAAGTTGTTTTCATCAGCGGAAAGGAGTTAAATTGTTGTGGAACACTTGTTCAGACGTGACGTTTCAAAAATCCTTTGAGACCCTATTTTGAGCATTGAATCAAGTAAGTAATGGCCACTCCGATTGTATTTGATGTTATAGAGAGGAAATGATATGTATTCAAGAAGCATCCATTTAAGTCAGTCTTAGATGACCTAGAAGGAGCATTCTCTAGAACTCCAATAGGAGTTATGCATGTAGAAGATATTCACACCTACATCTGTTGCAAGAAGGAACCTGGAGGAGTAGATAGGATAAGGTCAAATATAGAAACAATGGTTAATCCAAACATGACATTCAAGGATGAATTCATGCACTTATCAAATAAACCTATAATTGAATATGCAACTGTGTATGAGTTCTATGAATCTGAATGGATCAAGATATTGCTAAGAAGAATTCATGATGATCTATTTTGGATTGGAGAATTTCTATTTGCATAACCACATATCTCATTTATGAGATGACTGAACTTTCCAAGACTGACGCCATTCTTCCTACTGGTAAAGATGTCAGGAAACAAGTTGAGTAGGCTTGTAAGTCCTAGAGTGACAAGCATGACATGAAAATTGAGCCTAGAAAGGAAAAGGATACCAAACTAATGGCTATGATCCTTGGATACAAGTTTTCACATGCTAACAAAGTGAATAGTGTATCTGCGACAACAATTCTGGCAGCTATAAGGATTGTGAAAGAGAATGGAGAGTTTAACCTCTGTGAAATCCTGCATGCACAGTTGTTAGAAAACATTAGAGCCATAAAGAATGATAAAAGAAAAGTGTTCAAATTTGGTTCATTGATCATCTACATGTACTTTCACATAGTTGGTAAAGTATATGATCTTTATCTTGACAAGAGCCTACCTACATTGCCTCAAATCTCATTTAAGGCAACATCAGAGAGTACCTTGAAGGATTACATGGATATTGAAATAAAAACATTTAGAATTAAGATCCATAAAAGGTATAGGATACCTGAAAAGATTGTGGAGAAGTATAAAGATACTATATGCTTCATGGTGGAAACTGATATCACATTCATGGAAGCAGTTGAGCCTAGGACAAAGTGGAGTCATCCACTTGGATATGAAGTAGAGGAACACATTTTGGAATCTTATGCACAAGTCCTCCTATCAGCACCCAAAGATCCCAATGAACCTAGATGGGGAACTTATGAAGAGAAGACAAGACAAGTAGGCTCTATCTTATACAGTGCTACGACAAAGAGAAAAACATCAAGGATTACTTTAGAGATTATGAAAATTCATGGTGTCACCCAAGAAGACTTGGAAAAATCAAGGGAAGCCAAGATTTCCATGCAACTTGAGAGCGCACCCTCATCTAAAGTGAAAATAGAGAAATTTGACAATCCAAAGGAGAAGAATAAAAAGACTAATGATAGCACCGCTACGCCCACAACCACAATTGATCTAGAGTCCACTCCAACTCCCAAGCTAAGTAAGATGCCTAAGGGGAAGAAAAAGACCATTGCAAGCCCCCCATCCTCAAGGAAAACAAGAAGAAAAGGGAAAAACACTCAAGCACCTCTTGCGGTAGGATTTAGACCAAATTTGCAAGTCTTGAGAACTAGAGTAGTTGATGAAGGAAGGATAGATCAAATAGAAAATTTTTATGACAAGTATCATGAGATTGACAAATCAAAGATTCATTATATGATTATAATGCACATGATTAAGTTCAAAAAGACAGTTTTGGAACTTAAGATAGTCATTCCTAATAATGTATGAAACATTTTGGATTCTTTGAAGAGACAATCCATAGAAGAGGATTTTAGGATAAGAGAAAAGACATTGGATGACAACCTCCCAATTTGTTCACTAGAAGAGAAAACATTGTTTCTAGATTTGGTAAATCCACATCTAAGAACCAAAACTAGAACTCTGCAGATAAAAAACAAAGAGTATGAGTTAGTTGCAAAGGAGACAGAAAAGGCATTTGAAAAAGTGTTCTTGGAAAGACACATGCACCCTCCTACTGCGCCTACAACCCAAGCTCCCTCCAAGAAAGAAAAGGAATCAAAGATCCCTAATGCACCTATGACAAGTCCACACGAATCTGTGCCCATGCCTGAAGCTAAGGATGAAACAATTGTGATTGATAATGTTGAAATCACCATGGTGGCAATAGATAATGAACTAGATTAGTTTGAAGAAAATTTTGTCAGTACTGAGGAAGTTGAGATTCTATGCAGTGAAGAATCACCTAAGAGACAAGAGGAAGTCCAAATTGAGGATTTAACAGGACAGGAAGAAGAGAAGGAAGTTGAGAAAGAAGAGCCCTTTGTTGAGATCCCAGTTAAGGTAAAAAGTGAATTCATAGATGTAAATCAAGGCACACTCCTTACTCCTAAATCATCTATTTCATTGTTGTCAAGTTTGATCCTTGATACAACCAGTTTAGACTCATGGGGAAAAGAATATTTGATGAAAATAAGTGTGTTAGCTATGGAAAAAGAAAAAGAGAAACAAGTAATGAGAAATCTATTATTTATAGAATTAGTTAGCATACTAAATATTTTATTGCCTGAGGATAAGAAAGTGATAAGTGTTCATTCATTGGATGATTTTAGCGGCATCCTATCAAGCTTCAAAGCAAATTTCTTGAGTCTAGAAGAATCAACATCAAGAATTGTAGAAGAAAAATATATCCAGAAAAGGCTGAATGAATTGATAGGAAACTTCTCACTTGACCTTAATTATCTAAAGGTTGGCCAAGCTATGTTGAAGGAGTTAGGAACAAAAGGAAGGAAAATAATTGCTGAATGCATGAACAAAGACAAACTCACCTCAGACCTATCTAAGAAGATTTAGGAAGTAGAATCTCTAATGGAAATAGTAAGAAAATTAGTGGTAGATCCATCTCAAGATATAAACATGTGCAATAATGTCTATCAAGGTCAAATAGAAAAAATTGAGAAGGCATCAAAAGAGATAGCAAAGTTAAGGGCCAGACAAGCACAGTGGAGAAATGCACTTGCACCCTCATTGGATGTATTGAATCAGAATATCAAGTTGATAGATGCCACAGTAGTAACATATGATCAAGGTCCTTGTATAGATTTAGAAAAGATGGAGAAGCTAACCTATGCATTATGTGCTCATCTACAGATAGTTGATGCACTCAAGATTTTTTGGCAGCAAAAAATAACAAACCTTCAGATTGCATACCCAGATGTACTCTCTATGTAAGTACTTAGAGATTCATTTTTTGAGCACCTTTGTAATTAATGTCAAAAGGGGAGTAGAATATGAGTAGATTATATGGATTAAGGGAGATAGAAGAATATATGATGTATAGTATACAGTATAGGATACGATAAAGGATAGCAAGTTTTTGTGTAAAGATGTAGTTTAGCAACTTCACCATATTCCTTTGTTGCCATTAATGACAAAGGGGGAGATTGTTGGAAAGTTGAATTTACTAGTATATATGACTAAGTATGATGTTGTCATTATGGAAACAAAGTCATATGAAGTTTTTTAGTCAGCGCACTAACTTGGAAGATCAGAATTTGGCCAAGTATGGAAGACATAGCAGACAATGAAGCACTTGATGAACAGAGCATCGACGCACATGTGTATGATAAATTTTTGGTATGTGCCCTTAGAGATAATATTTTGAGTATGTTACTATGCTAAGTCTAAGAACACATGGTTATATATGACAACATGAAGAAGTTACAAAAAGTCTAAGTGACATAGTTAGTAAGCGGCAGAACAAAACAAAGCATGGAGCCGACAGATAGTTTTTTGATTAGTGTATATCATTTTATTTTGTAAAGGCTATGTGCCTATTTTAATTGTGTTATAAACATGTTAATATCATTGTATGTAAACACTCTTGAGCCAATTAACTTGGAAGCATTGTATGTGTTAAGTTATAGGCTGACCTAGTAGTTAGTTTTGGTTGTGTCTATTTAGCATGTATATATGTGACATGCGCTTTTGTATTTGAGCATGAAATGCCATATAGAGATGAGAATAAGTATGTGAAGTATGTATTAGAGCAATAAGAATGATATATAGCTTTACAAGAGGTTAAAGCATCAACACACAAAAGGAACTAATTAGACAACAGTGTCAAAGTAGCAGTTCACCTTGCAGATATAGTGTGTATTTGATAACCAGGAAGTTGTAGCCTTATTCATTGAGTAGTGAACTTGGGAAGTGAGCCATCCACCCCTAACAAGGTTTGTTACTTATAGATTGTTAACCGAGTCATTGTACTCAACATTGTAATGAATGCTGCTAACAGGGCAAAGGAACATTAATAGGTTCATAATACAAAGTATAATTATTCATGGGTACTAATTCCCACTGGGGTTTTCCTCTAGCCAAGGTTTCCCCATAAACATATCTTGTGTTACATGTTATAGTTGAATACTTCATTTTCTTTACTATTAATTTCAATATTTAAGTAATTGAGTTAAGTTGCAAGTATCATAAATTAATTATAGAACACTAATTCACACCCCCCCCCCCCCTCTCAATGTTCTCATTCCTAATAGAATATAGATGGAGTTGCTATCATAGCAAGTGTAGCAACTGTAGATGGAAACTAGAAAATAAGGGATTAGTGTACTGGATCCCTAAGGTACTAGAATATGTGATGACCTTGGAAGCATTTTGCATGGAATTGGTGGATGGGGTGACTAAACTGAGTGGTAGGGGTGTCATTGAGGCTACCTAAGATGGTGGCACATGTATGGCTTCCACTATGGTAGATGTGTTGAACCCAGTTGGTAATTTAGCACCTTTTTGTACGAGCATGTGAAGGTATTTGTTTGGGTCAACCTCTATCATGGATTCTAAGATTTATTTCAGCTTCTCATCACGTAAACTATCATTGATCTCTTTCTTCATACATTTGGCTTTGATTTCTATGGGGATTAGTTCATGTAGTTGTAAAGTATCATCTAGTGTTTTCTCCTGGTGCAAAAACATCTTAGGATTGTTATAGTCTAGTGCCAAGGTTCTTGGTACAAATTTAATTTCTTGATGGAGATCCTAGTCAAGGATTTGATTGTACTCCATTATGTCCTTACTCTTCTTCAATCATGTGTTTGGCATATGCGAGTCTATGATGAATATATGACAACTAAGGAACAAATTATATCTTTTTTAGATTTTTTGATATAGGATGATAATGTAAACTAGGATGAATAATCAAATATGATGTATAAGATTTAAGTACCTTACCCTGAGAGATATTCTAGAAAATTAGAAGGTAAACCCTCTAAGAAAAGACCCAAATGATAATGAGGAATATCTTGACACCAAAAGGTAGAATAAAAGTGATAAATTCTAGCAATAGTGTCTATCTAAGAAAAATATTAACTAAAATAACAAGGTGTTTGTGCTGAGGCTATCAAATAAAGATAGTGCTGACGATGTCAAGATAAAACAAAAGACCACTATAGGAATGTCCTAGGAAAATGGACCCTCTAATTTGAAAAATAACTCTAGGAAGTGTAATACTTTAACCCTAAGAGATGCACGCTATATTTTTGAGATTTTTTATTTTATTTTGGAGACTAATATGATGACTATGCAAAAATGCAAGATTCTAAGATATGTCTATCTAAGTATTGTAGTACCCCAAAAATGGGCTATAAGTTCATTAACCTCCTACATCGACACATCGAACAAAATCGACATCAAAGTCCTAACCTAAGGCACATCCAAACATCATCGAATCATAATTGATTATCTTAAATTCTGCATCGGGGAATATTCCTAGTAATATTCCTAATCATCTTAATTATCTTTAATTTAATGATTATTTGGCAATAAATCACATTTATCCTAAGTTTGATTAATTAAATATTTTCATATTTAATTAATTAGATTTAATATTTGCCACTTAATTATGTAATTAAATTTAATTCTATCTATTATTAATTGTATTATTTAATTTTGACAATAAATCAAAATTCCTATCTTTAATTGATTAAATTCTTATTTAATTAATTAAAGCATGTTGTCATTATTTAATAATATAATTTTTAATAAAAGTTTGGTAAAATAGTTAATTAACCCATAAATTAATTATTTTATTTCAAAAATCAGTTGAGTTGAGGATAAATCACTTTATTTATTTATTTAATTCTTAATTATTATGCATATTCAAAAGAAACAGTTAAACTCCAAATCAGAAAATCAATGCAAGTTATTGACTTTTTGGAACTCAACATCCTTTTGGAGTTCAAAAAGCTGATCTAAACTCTAATTTGAGTTAAAAAGCTATTTTTGCATATTTTGCCATGATATTGAGAATTAACTATCTTTCATGATCAGATAACTCAAAAATCAAGATGAGTTAATTTGAGTGATTTATGGCTTTTATCCATGCACCTCCAAAGCCTTGGATTTATATAAATTAAGGCTTTAGCTCTTCACAAATCATCTCATATTTTGCACAATCACGCTGGAGAATTGGAGGCTAAGGAATCAACTTGCGAATTCAAAGCTTTGTGAGATCAATTTCAATTGCATAGTTTTTATATCTTAGCATAGAATTTCATAGTTTTCATATCATTGTTAGAATCTTCATTGTTAGATCATTTAGCATTCATTGCATACCAATTTTTAATAGCATTCATAGCATATCAATTTCATCTAGCATAGATTTCATATCAGATTAATCATTCTTATTGCATAGAAAATATCAAAAATATAGATTAATTGCATTCAATTTCATATCTATTTTTTGCATTCAAATCCTTCATTTAGGTGTCATCTAGGTCACTGATCTCGATAACAATCTGAGAACATTAATCTCGCACCTATTAGAAGGCAGTAAATCGCTTGGTTAGATAGATTTCAATTTTGCACGATTTTGATTTTAGCTAACCTCTAATGTTTTACTGAGTGTTGTGTCTACAGATCAGGTACAATTTTCACACACACATTTCTGGCGCCCACCGTGGGGCAACCCACCTTTGCATGCTAGTTTTGATTTTTTTGGAGCTAAAACCCCAAAGTTTCAAAGATTTAATTTTATCTCCCAAACGGCTTGGAATTTTGGTCTAAAATTTGTTTTTCAAGTTGGTGACACATCAGGGAAGCTACAAAAAAAAATTTAGAATTTTTTGAGATGTTTTGAATTTTTAATAATTTTTTCTTGAAATTCCAAAAAAAATTAATATGTGACGCAAATCAGCATATTTTTTGGAAATTTTTATATTTTCGGAAAGATCTTTAAATTTTACAGGGGGTCCATTCTTTATGTTTTAAATTTGGACATGATATCATAGCTCAAATAGTCAATTTACAAAAACTGGTCTATTTTGATAAAACGAGTCTTTAGGGCACAAATGAAGAGATTTTTCTAAAATTTTTGCATTTTTGGAAAGATCTCTATTTTTTAGTAGGGGTCTCTATTCTGAATTTCTATTTTTGTGACCAAAATCATATCAAAAAAATTAGATCTTGTTGACTAGGTCAAATGCAGCAAAAAAAATAAAGTTTTGTGATGGGTATGCACTTATTTTTTTTACATGGTTCAATGAATGATATGAGTTGTCATTTGGGTTAATTGCTGGTTATTATTACTGATAATAATTGATTTTTAGAGCTAACCCTATGGTTTTCATAAGTTGAATATATTTTGCATATCTTGTTTGCTTGTTTGCTTGTTGGAGAGTTCGTCACTTGCTTGCATGGAAAAGCTCAACAAAAATTGCTAAAAATCAAGTAAAATCTACTAAGCACATTGCAAGGATCCAAGGTATTCTCCTTCATCTATTAACATTTCAATTTGGACTTAAAATAAATCTCTTATGTGTCTGGCTTGTGTGCATCCTTTCATGCTTTTATCTATTTCTACGCACTTGCATAATTGATACTAGGTTGTGACCTTTTAAGGATTCATTAAGTAATCTTAGAATACTTGTGATTGATCTTGATTTCTATCTTGGGTTATTGCACTCGCTAATCCACCGGCCCCTCATTTCCGCCCCGTGGTTGCAATCTCAGCGCCATAAAGGGGAGGGGTCAACAGGACAGAAGCGTTAAGTGTTCCACTTGGCAACCCTTTTGTGCTTTTAGGAACTCACTTATTTTCTAAGTTGGGGACTCATTTTTAGCTTGTGTGAGGTGTTAAGTGTTCCACCTTGTGGACTCATCTCATATTCACTTTAAGCGTTAAGTGTTCCTCTTTCTACTTTTTGGGTACTTTTGGTAGATTTACTTTCGAGAATATATCTGTGCTCACATAGTAATTAGGCCCTATGAACACTATTTGTGATTCTTGAAAGATTGGATTCCCAGTGAAATCTTTCTTGATGATAGAATCCTTGTAGGTAGGGAGGATACTTAATGCGTTTCACATTCAACTTGATTAGTGCATCTTCTCTTATTGATCGACACATTCTCTCTCTGAAGAGGTTGATAGATCACGTAGGGTTGATATCACAAGCTTTGGTAAATCAAAATTGGTTAGTGTGTCTTCTCTTATTGATTGATACATTCTCTCCTCGGAGAGGTTGATAGATCACGTGGAGTTGATATCACAGACCTTGGTGGAATAAAAATTTATCTTAGCGTGTTGGATTAATCTACTTGCTTTGTTTGGGTTAAAAGTGAAGAGGTGTCAAAACCTTGAATCTAGAGCCAAGTCCCCTTGTGGTATAAATCTGTGAGTCACCTTTAGAGAGGGTTAACCATAGCGAACAATCCCTTCACAGGGAAAACTGCGTTGACAGAACCTCAAGCGGTAATAGCCATTTTCACCATGGTAGTGACAGCCGTTATATAAATATCCTTGTGGAAGAAATCTCCACGGGTATGGTTCATTGTTGGGTTGTCAGATCTCCCTAGCAGCTCTTGAAGATTAAGTTCTCGGACTGTGTCAAAACCCTGGTGCGCCAGGATTGGAGTTCACCCCTTTGAATCATAAAAGTTGTAGAGTCAAACCATTACTAAAAACCCTAGAGAGGCCAATTTTTCACTTTCAGGTATATGTGTGTTATTGCAAAACTTTTCAGAACATACACAATTAGTACTCTCAGGGATTAGCACAATTTGGTCACTTGATTGTTCATGCACAAGGTTGCTTTTGCCCTTGTTCATTATTTTCAGACGTGCTTGGAATCACTTGCTTGCTATTTTGCATGCTTGTTTATCTACTTGGCTATTAAAAATGATCAAATCTGGTATAACCTTCAAAATCCGGATAGTACAATTTGCAAACAATCCAAAACTGAAGACCTTAAATTTTGCAAAAATTGACGTAAAATCTTTCTGGAGTCAAAAGTCATTTCAAGAAGTCAAAAGTTGTATGAGTTTTGTCAAGTGTCATTTCAGTATTGCCCATCTGTTGTACGATTGAGAACCCAGTGTCGTACGAGTTTTCAAACCAGCAAATTCAAGAAAGTCAAAGCCCTGTTAGCAATTGTCATACAAGTTTTGTCAACTGTCATTTCATTATTACCCAACTATCGTATGAGTTTAGCAACTGTCATTTCATAGACTACCCAGTGTCGTACGAGTCTGCAAAGTGTCATTTGGAAAAATTTGAGAGAGTTGTCAGAAATTGTCAAATTGCAAGATATCCAATGTTTCCAGCCTAGTTCCAAAATCTGTCAAAAATATCATTGTGTCAGGAATAGAGCAATAGCTATTGAGAATCAGTACACATGTCTCAAAGAATTAGTACACAAGAGGAAGAAGCTATAATCACCGCTATGATGAAGCAGCTGCAAGCTATGCAAGTCCAACTTGACAAACTTGAGAAAGAGAAGGAATCTAAAAAGTTCTCCATGGAATCTCTATACTCTTTTCCATTTGATAAAGACTTGTACATGTCACCATGCCCCCGAAAAAAAATTGAGCAATATGATACCTCTTCCACGGAGAGTGACACATCTAGCTTTGAAGACTATGATGACTATGACGACAGACAATGTAATGATACCTATGACACCTCTGTTCCTAAGAGTCCTCCTCATCATCCATTCTTGCTTACTACAAATGGGCCGTCACATTGGATAGATCGTGAGGGTGATCCATATGATTCTGATTATGAAAGAGACTTTGATGATTTCTATGCACAATACCTAGATAATCCATCTATTTCACTTGAGGAAGAGAAAGTTTACCACGCTGATTATAAACATGCATACTATAAGGATCTCTCCTCTAAGAACTCTCAGGCTGAAAATAAAGATTACACTCTCAAGCAAGATCATGTTAATGTTGGACCTTTGTCTTGTGATGGTTCCCTTCCATCCCCTACTTCCTCCAATACCCATACATTTCCTAAAGCTTCCGAGTCTTTCAAATCTTTCACAGAACCTTCATCTGACACAAGCCCTAATACTTTTCATGTGGTTCCCTATAGTTATCCCCTAGGGCTACCTCTTAAAGAAACTCAAGCTAACCTTCACTTGGCTGCAAAGACTTTCAATAATAATAAACCTAAAGAGCCTAAGCCTTCATATGCTATAATCCCTACTTCAGCTAGTCCTCCACCATCTCTTCCAAAGTCATCCATACAATCCCAACATGCTTCCTTGTCCTTAGAAGTGGCTCCATGTCAAGAGGACTCTAAAAATAATGAAGAAAAGAACATAAAGAAAGATCAAGATCAAGAACCCTCCATGTCATCCAAGCCTTTTCATGATGTCTCTTATCTGTTTCATGGTTTCCCTAAGCAAGATCAAGCTACTACTTACACTGTTGAGCTTATTGATGATAGTACTATTACTTCCAATGTTAAGCCTATTGAAAATAAATTTTTTTTTTATAAGCTTATGCTATCCAAAGATCCTTGTCAAGATCAAAGTCTTCCATCTTCTTATTCTACCACTCCATGTTTGCTTCCACTTTCTACTCTTCCTAAGTCTTTGCAAGCTTTGAACAATCCTATCAAAGAAGGTGCTCATATTCAAGATATACTTGATTCTATTGAAAATTCTAATGCTCACTCTAAAGATGCTGATATCCTTGGTTGTCATATAAATGCTGATGAACTTATTGATTATCCTTTTGCATCTTCCACTTCCATCCTTGGACCTCTTCCACCATTACAAAAGGCTTTATGTCTTCCTTCCATCTTGGGTCCTTATGTTCCTTCACTTTCCCCTCCTAACTCTCCTAATTCGCCATCCATCTTGGGTCCTTACATACCTCCATCTCCTATCTTTCCTCAAGATCAACATAGATGCATACCCTTGAATCCTTTTCATCCACCCACCCATCTAAACCAGTCATATCCTCCCTCTTCCACAAATCCCAAGTCTTTTGGAAGTAACTTGAATGTTCAATACAAGAAAAAGAAGCAATGCAAGAATCCATCAAAAAAAGAAGATCACCATGTCTCCTCTAAACGACATGGAGGCATAAAGTCAAAAGAGATATCTAAAAAAAAAACTACAAGACAAGTATGGGTTCCAAAATCCATCATTGAAGATATTATCTCTAAATCATCAAAAGGAAATAAAAAGCCTATGGCTATATGGATTCCAAAATCTCTCTTGAAAGAGTCTGGTGTTGAACAAAAAGTGAAATTGACATTCAAGCTTCCAAAGGCTTCCACTACATCTCCTTCCAAAAATATTCTTCCATTTCATGCGCCCAAACCTCAACCTCTGCTATCCATTCGCCATATTCCTTCACGTATTCCTTCATTCACATTTCCTCCACCCTCTCACCACCCTTCAAGGTGTGTGTTTACGTTGATCTTGCCTTCCTTTCCACCTACCCTTTCACAATCCTTCCATGCATTATCCTTCTACCTTCTATCATTTTTCCTCATTTGCCTATTCCTCCTATCTTCCAACCTCACTCGCTTTACATAAAACCTTATCCTCCATTTTTCTCTTTCATCTCCCTTTCCCTATCAGCATGTTTGAGCGTGTCATTTTGAATCCTTGAAATATCATGGTTTATCCTTTCAAGGAGCATTATCTAAAAAGCTTGCCTTCTTCTAAAAAAAAAAAAAAAAATTAAAAAAAAAAATTTGAAAATGTGCCTTGGTGAAAACCTGGAAACAGGCACCTTGGTAGAAAAAGTAAAGAGAAATAAATTCGTCCTATGGTGAAAACCACTTCCTTGTGGCACCTTGGATAAGTACCATGATGAAAACCTAGCAATTAGGCATCATGCGTAGTTTTTCTACATATTTCATCCATTCCATCTTCTCTCTTTGATCTTGAAAATGTTGATCTATACATGAATATTTGGCTATTTTGTGAGCTATCTTATGGTGATCTTGCTTTCATTCCTTCCATGTTTAGCCTTCATATCCATCTTCCTCCATTCATTTTTGCCTATCGCTATCCTTTTCCCTTTGGTCTTGATCTAATAAAAAAAGAAAGAAAGAGTAAAACACAGTGCTATGAAGCCTCTTGACATGTCTACTCCTTTGGATTGCATCCTTTCCTGTTCTTGCATTATGATTTTGTGCTTATATCCTATGCTGGCCTTTCATTGCTTGTCCAAATGCGCTTTACATGACAATTTTTCCCTAGCTTGGGTATTCTTGAGGAGTTTTCCCTTGAGGATTTCTTCCCTTCATTTTCCTTCATTCTCTTATCTTCCATCTCTTCCACCAGCTTGCTAATCCCTCTTGTTCTCCACCTTGCTAGACATTGGGACTACACGATATGATCTTGCTTGAGAGTTTGCAAATGGAAAAAGATGCTATCAAGTATACCAAGTATTAGAACAATTATCAGAATCAGTATCAGAACCAGTATCAGAAGAATTATCAGAATTAGTATCAGAATCAGTATCAGAACGAGTATCAGAAGAATTATCAAAATTAGTATCAGAATCAGTATCAGAACCAGTATCAGAACCAGTATCAGAACAAGTATCGGAATGGGCCTACAAAACAAGTATCAGAACACCTATTGGGGCTACACCTTTCGCTTTAGTTTATGGGTCTAAAGCAGTACTACCTATTAAGGTTGAAATCCCATCACTTAGAATCAGAATGCATGGACTTGTCACTGATGAAGACTACAGAGTGTCTAGGTTACAAGAACTGAAATTACTAGATGAGCGTAGGCAAGCAACGTATGATCATCTCATAGTGTATCAGAAAAGAATGTCTAGAGGCTACAACAAGAAAGTCTGACACAGAGAATTTCAGGTTGGTGATCTAGTGTTGAGAGAAAATCCTAAAAATCAATCACATCGAGAACGCAAGGGGAAGTTTGAACCCAATTGGCTGGGTCCCTTTGTAATCACTGCTACTTTTGGCTCTGGTGCTTATCAACTCTCAACGACTGAAGGAGAACAGCTTCGAGAACCAATCAACGTTCTCCATCTGAAGAAATTTTATGCCTAAGGCATTTAGTGCTTGGTAAAATATCCTAAAAAAGAATCTTAAAAATCAGAAAAAGTCCTGAAAAAATGAACATCTTGGTGAAAACCTAGCAATAGGTGCCTTGATGATTCACAAAAAAATCAAAAAATATCAAAAATTTAAAAAAATTGAAAAAATGAAAAAATACCAAAAAAAAAATGAAAAAGAAGAAAAAGTGCCTTGGTGAAAACCTGGAAACAGGCGCCTTGGTAGCAAAAATAGAATCTCTACCAAGATGGTGAAAACCTGGCAAACAGGTGCCACTTGTTCCAAAATGCTCCATCTATCAGCACAATCTTGGTCTTTCCCAACTTTCAGTCTTGCTTTAGTTTGTACATATCTCCCGGTTTGTTTCTACATATCCTGGTTTTAATAAGTCGGTCTGTACACCAATCAACTCAAGCATCTGTATCCTATCAATGTTCAAATTTGAGGGCAATCAATGTCATATCCTATGGTCTCCCATGTATCTTAGACATTTCCTATCCAGTAAGAGTCCTTTGAAGCTTCCTGTTGAGTCAATTAGTCTGTCTCGTCTTCAGCAAGGATTTTGCATCTACAACAATCAAACATCAAAACTCAACTGAAAACAATCTGTGCTTCATGCTTTTATCTCCTTGTATGCTTACTGATTCATATTGAGATTTTTGCATATTGTGTCCCTTCGAGCTCTTCGATGATGTCTTTTATAGGATTTAGAGAGTGATGACTGGGGGCATAATCTTTTCTTTGTCTTCTGCTTGTATGTGAAAATCTAACATCTTTAGAACTTTTGGATTGAAATGGTGTCCGACTGTAAGAGCCTCTATCTTGAATTGGATGGCCATGCATACCTCGACCATTGATACCCAGACAATTCAAGGAAGTTTGATCTAACTATTATCTTTTTGAGTAATTTCTTTCTCCTACTGTGGAACACAATCTTGCCTAAGGATGTGAACGATAAAGGGTCACTACGGGTAATTCACATTGGATTTAGAATGATCTCTTGACTGTTTGATGTGTTTGTAACGTAAGGCATACTTAGGTCATCACAACGTTTATGTTTTGATGCTTGTACAAATTGCTATATCAAAATGGACATGATATTCAGGTCATCCTGGCGCTTGTGCCTTGGTGCTTATATCTAATCCGATATTTCAAAAACAAAATCAATATTCATATATCCATGGTTGTTGACCAGTGGGTGTTGTATTGATTCTTGCGCATAGAAATCGATATTCATATGTCTATGGTTTCATGGCTAGTGGGCATTGTATTGATTTATTCGGTTACCTAAAAGTTCAATGATGATAACAAATCGACATATGATCAGTGACTAGGTCCTAGGTCTTAGGTTGCATTTCATTTTGCATGTCTCATTGCATTTTACATGTTTGCATGATCTCACAATGATTAAACGAACTTCAATGCTTAAATGATTATTCAAATCGCATCTTCAAGTCTAACAAGAACTGCATCTCACACGAAGGTTCCTCCAATGAAATAGCAAGTAGAATCCTTTTTTGGGATCAAAATTCAAATCTGAGATCATTCATATTATTAATTGCTTGCATAATCAACCTTCAATCATCACAAAAATCTAGTATTCAACTTAACCGATTATTTTACATCAAACTATCAAAATTTCAACTTGGTCAACTATGGTCAACTCATGGTCAAACCTAGTCAAACTTAGTCTCCAGGACCTCCAAACGATGAAGAACGCGTTCTTGAACATGTATAACCACTTTTCAAATCAATTAACATGCTTCTCAACTATCAACGCTGACCTTTCTTGTCAGATTTCAATTTTAATCCCGAAGGGGGCATGGTATTGCACATCATTCAAAGTCTGTAAATCAAATTCTATCGATCAAATCTATCAATATCTTTCATCAGTGATCAAGACAACAATCACGTCTAGTCACTGATTCATCAAAAGTCCTCATCGCTCGGGGCAAATCTATCATCACTTGGGGCATATTAGATTCATCAAGATCCATATCAATTTGGTATTCTCCTAATCTTGTAAACTGTATCAGTTTTTGCAACCATCAGATCATAGTGTTCTTTCCTTGGTTCTTCAACAACTGAAGGGTTTGGATGTGATACTTGCTAGTTCTGCTAAGACAATCGAGTCTAGAACCGGTCACTCACTTCTTATCAATCCTAAGGTTCAGAATCAGGCATTTTGACACTTTTTCGCAATCATAGGTTCATTTGCTGCTACAGTGAACATTATCTTTGGTCATTCAAGACCTATTATCTCCATCTTAATTCAATATCAATCAACTCCTATCTCAATATCTTTCAATTGGTTTCTATCTTGAGATCGGTTTATCTTTTGAATCAGTTTCATATCTCTATCAAACACAGATTATCTTTGAACCACTGTGCTTCGCACAGTAATTCAAAGAGGGGCAAAATGTAATACCCCAAAAATGGGCTATAAGTTCATTAACCTCCTACATCGACAAATCGAACAAAATCGACATCAAAGTCCTAACCTAAGGCACATCCAAACATCATCGAATCATAATTGATTATCTTAAATTCTGCATCGGAGAATATTCCTAGTAATATTCCTAATCATCTTAATTATCTTTAATTTAATGATTATTTGGCAATAAATCACATTTATCCTAAGTTTGATTAATTGAATATTTTCATATTTAATTAATTAGATTTAATATTTGCCACTTAATTGTGTAATTAAATTTAATTCTATTTATTATTAATTGTATTATTTAATTTTGACAATAAATCAAAATTCCTATCTTTAATTGATTAAATTCTTATTTAATTAATTAAAGCATGTTGTCATTATTTAATAATATAATTTTTAATAAAAATTTGGTAAAATAGTTAATTAACCCATAAATTAATTATTTTATTTCAAAAATCAGTTGAGTTGAGGATAAATCACTTTATTTATTTATTTAATTCTTAATTATTATGCATATTCAAAAGAAACAATTAAACTCCAAATCAGAAAATCAATGCAAGTTATTGACTTTTTGGAACTCAACATCCTTTTGGAGTTCAAAAAGCTGATCTAAACTCTAATTTGAGTTAAAAAGTTATTTTTGCATATTTTTGCATGATTTTGAGAATTAACTATCTTTCATGATCAGATAACTCAAAAATCAAGATGAGTTAATTTGAGTGATTTATGGCTTTTATCCATGCACCTCCAAAGCCTTGGATTACTATAAATTAAGGCTTTAGCTCTTCACAAATCATCTCATATTTTGCACAATCACGCCGGAGAATTGGAGGCTGAGGAATCAACTTGCGAATTCAAAGCTTTGTGAGATCAATTTCAATTGCATAGTTTTTATATTTTAGCATAGAATTTCATAGTTTTCATATCATTGTTAGAATCTTCATTGTTAGATCATTTAGCATTCATTGCATACCAATTTTTAATAGCATTCATAGCATATCAATTTCATCTAGCATAGATTTCATATCAGATTAATCATTCTTATTGCATAGAAAATATAAAAAATATAGATTAATTGCATTCAATTTCATATCCATTTTTTGCATTCAAATCCTTCGTTTAGGTGTCGTCTAGGTCACTGATCTTGATAACAATCTGAGAACATTAATCTCGCACCTATTAGAAGGCAATAAATCATTTGGTTAGATAGATTTCAATTTTGCACGATTTTGATTTTAGCTAACCTCTAATGTTTTACTGAGTGTTGTGTCTACAGATCAGGTACAATTTTCACACACACAAGTATGTCAATCACAAGAAACCGAGATGAAATATTTGTAGGACCAATTATTTGTAGTATAAATCTTGTAGGGAAAATCCTGCAGGATAAATGTTGTAGGACCAATCTTGTAGGATTAAGTATTGTGGGACCAATTATTGCAGGAAAAATATTGTAGGAATAGGACCAAATTTTGTAGGACAAATGTTGTAGGACCAATCTCAACAATCTCAAAATTAGTGTGTAGCTACAAGACTAACTAAAAAAGAAATGATCTGTGTATATTCAACAACTTTTTCAAGCTGCAAGTTTTTAGGAAGTCAATCAGAATGGAAGCAGTATACAAGCAGTTTAATCTATGGTCAAATTTGGATTCATCTGAAATGTTATAGGCTCATTTCTTGGGTGTTCATTAGCTCACACAACATAAGTGACACACAACTAGAGCTAAAAAAAGAGCTTGAAGGTGCATGTGCTATCACCTTTTCTAGGCATTATTGTCATGTTAATGAAGATCTCTTTCACAACACAATATCCCTGGGACATATATGATGGGAATCTTGGGGGGAGATTATTTTTCAACCTCCCCTTGCACTATAATAAGACAAATGTTTGGAGGTAAACTAGGTGGCCTCTAATTAACAGGTTGTAGTAAGTTCTGTGGAGCCTCCCCAATCGGTTTGTACGTGTGTGAATCACTTAAGAGCCTAGTTGATCATGTTGGCTACCTATGGATACTTCACCTATTCCATACTATCATCAATACACCTCACCCGAGATTGAGGAGATAAGACCAAAGTTTTCTCAGATTCTTATTTATATACCGTCCAAAAGGATTTTCAAGTTTGAGGTCATTCTCTGTAATAGGCTAAGAGAACCCTCCAAACAGGCCTCTCTAAAGAAAATGGTTGCTAATCTAATAGATTGTGCAAGCGCACCAAGAACTTCAAACACTAGGATAATCATATTAAGCACCAATAGTCAAATGTGAACTAATCTATTATCCATACAAGCACATGAGTTCAATTTTAAGACCAAACCAAATGAGTTCTGTTTTGTCCAATTTTAGATGCACCAAAGTCCAAATATATTTTCCTTGTTTGATTTTATTGCACCAATCTCAAATTTTATTTGCCTTGTTCAATTTTTAACCACCATGTAAATTTTAAGCACCAAAACGAGATATGAAATGTGAAGTTTGAGCATGCATTATTTGTTTTAAAGGACCAAAATGAAAGATGAATTGATTTTAGATTAACAAGATTAAAACCTTCTTCAAAGCCACATACTAAAAAGAAATGTTAGTACCCAAAAAACATTCTTCTCTAATTTATACCTCCAAAGTGTTGATTTTTTGTGTCTTAGCTAGTATCTTTTTCTATTTTATCTTTCTTTCTCTTCTTCACTACTCAACAACTTCCTAAATCTTGACTTTTTTTTTGTGTTTTTTATGGTCAAGTGCATTACATCAAGTGTGTATTTTCAACAATGAAAATGTATCATTTTACAATAGAGAATGAGTTTTTAGATAGAAGAGAAGGAAATTTTATTTTTAGTTTCAAAACAATGTTTTTCATAAAATGATTATCACCTGCACACAAAAAGAAATTTTTTCAAAGATCTATATAAATATGTATATATTTTTTTTCAAAAATATTTCACATCAAAATTAAAATCACAGAGAATAGACCCCCTGTAGAATTTCAAGATAATTCTAAAAATGTAACTTTTTCAAAAATAAATGTTGATTTGTGTGCAAAAATATTTTTTTATGAAATATCATAATTTTTTTTAATAAAAATTTGAAAAAAGATCATAAAAATATTAAATTTGGACTGCAGATTTCTTATATCAAAAGAAACCTACAAAAAACATTTCAAATCATAATTCTTAATTTGTGTTCTCGGGACCCATTTTATCAAAACATACTAGTTTTAATAGATCTACCTTTTTTGAAAATATTTCCCAACAAAATTTAAATCATAGAGAATAAACCCACATTAGAATTTCAATAGATTTCCAAAAATGTAAAATTTCCAAAGAAATATGTTGATTTGTGCCCATAACTAATTTTTTTTTAATGAAATATCATAAAAAATTTATGAAAAAAATTAAAAAATCCATAAAATTCCAAATTTTGAACTATAACCTTTCTATATCAGCGCAAACCTATTAAAAAAATTTGATAAAAAAATTCTAAGTGGTTTAAAATATATGACCAAATTTCACGTCGCGTTCACAATTTGTTATCGGGTAATAATATGATCAATAGAAACCTGCAATAACATATAAAATATCAACCACAAAGAGATTGTTAGAGGAATTAGTATTCCCAATATTCAAGAAAGGATGCAAGACAAACAATAATCATAATCAATCAAACATTATGAAATTAATCCAAAACATGAATATGCAAACCATAAAATCCTTCCTTCGTGTTCTCCTTCTCATGCAATGTGAGCTCTCAGAATTGAGCTCAAGATCGTGCCAGCATAAGAATTCAAAGTAATTATGGTTACCAAATTCAAAGGTGTGGCTCTCTATTTATAAGATTTTAGGTGTTTCAACCAAGAATCCATGATTGAAGGGTTGATTGATTGTGATTGAGGAGTTGAACTCAGAGTGAGTGAGAGTTCAACTAAGTTGATTTCTTGGCTTAACAAGATTGATTGATCTGTTAACAAATAGATTGGAGAGATGACTTGAATGGATTGGTGAGTTAACTAATTGTTGAGGGAGGAATTAACAATGTGGATTGAATAGTTTGGAGAGGGAATTGTGGAGTTAAGAGATCTAATTGAAAAGCTAATTCAAAGTGAGTGTGAGTTAGGATTTTAGGAGGATAATTATGAATTAAATAAATAAAATATTATTTATTTACACATGTGGAGATATTTTATAGATAAATAATTACTTATTTATTTATGGGAGGGATTGTTAGTTGTAATTAAATAAATATAATTTATTTAATCATGAGAGGGGAATAATTAGTTTAATTAAATAAATATCATTTATTTAATCATGAGATATAATTTGATTTAATTAGTACAGAAATGCAATAATTAGGAGGGGGAACATTAATTAAATTTGGTTATTTAATTAATAATTATAAGATAGGGTATAATTAAATAAGGTTATTTATTTAATTATATTATAGATGAATAGATGATGAATTAATTGTTTAGAAGTTCAATAGTTAAAGTAATCAATTAAAATCACTTAATTATGGAATTAGGGAGAAATGATGATTTTGATCTTAGAATATGGTAGAATGAAATGATTAATTAAATAATAAAGATTATTTAACAATTTAGGAGGAATGTTAGTAATGTCATCGTGTTAGAGCAATAAGCCATTTTTAAGTGTCTACAATACCCAATTCTTAGAAGTTTCTTGGCTAATGTCAAGCCACTAGAGTGGGCACTAAAAATACCCTTGTATACTTCTAATATCATTGATTGTGCTTCTTCTGAGTTCATACATCTTAAGAGTGGACCATACAGACTTCATTCGTAGAGTGTATTGGTATTGATAGTGTAATAGGAGGCTTGCATTTTTAAGCTTCTTTTGGTTGTGGGATAGTTCTGGAGGGATGATTTGGCTAGTGAGATAGTCATAAATGTCTTAGTACCAAGGAGAATTGGGACCAACTATTTTGCACACAACCTTAGACTTTGGGACTTCAAAAGAAGGAAAAATAAGTTGTTCGAAGATTAATTTTAATTGTGTCACCTTGGGTGACATGTCCAACAAAGATCCTACAATGGCCATAGCATTTGTTTCCCTTTTCTAATCCTGGGGATTTGCTCATATTTTATCTTCTCAAAGTGTATTTTTATTTTTCTGCTAATGCTTTATATGGGATCAACTTATCATCTTTGGTGTCATAGATTTCATTGTCTTGGTTGATAATCAGTTGGGAGTCTCCATATACCTGAAGTTACTGAATATTCCACTGAATAGTTATTTTGAGATCTATTTGCAATGCTTCATATTTTTCCATGTTTTTGGTGTAATCAAAGCTTAGTCTGTAATACCTAGGAATAGAATCTCCTTGTGGAGTGATGAAGACTATGTCGACACCTTATCCTTTCTGTGTATGGGAGCCATAAAAAATATAACTTCCATTACTTTGGCTCTTCTATATCAAATATCCCTTCATTAGGGAATTCTATCAACATCAAATGACTAGAAGGTAGAGTTCCATCTACCAATTGGCATACAATTGCTTGGCCTTTAATTGTCTTTTTGTTGACATAGTCTATATCAAACTCACTTAGTATCATTACCCATTTGGATAGGCATCATGTAAATGTTTCTTTTCTCAGTAGATATTTCAATGGACTGATCCTAGAAATGAGGATCATCATGTGGCTCAACATGTAATGTCTATGTTTTTGTGAAGCAAAAACTATAGCCAAACATGCTCGTTCAATAGAAGTGTAGTTTAGTTTGTAAGCCACAAGCATCTGACTAATATAGTATATGGCCCTTTCTTTGCCTTCTGAGTCATATGTGTTAGTAATATCTCCATGGAGTATTTTTTTTCCAAGATGTATAATAGTAACGGCTTATCTAGAATAGGTGCTACTAGGATTGATGTTGATAGTAAGTAGTCTTTCAATATTTGGAAGGCCTCTTGACAATTCTTTGTCCATTCAAACTTTATGTCTTTATTAAATAGGTGCTAGAATGGGTGACACTTATCTACCAGTTGTGATATGAATCTTCTCGCTAATTATAACCTTCCCTATAAACTTCTTAAGCTCTTCAGATTTTTTTGGGGAGGCATTGAAATTATAGCTTGGAACTTTTTAGGGTTGATTTCTATTCCTCTCTGGGAGACAATAGACCCTAACAACTTTATTGATGTAACTCTGAAGACATAATTTTTTGGGGTTTATCTAGACTTTATACTCTTCAAGTCTATCAAATATTGGGGCTAATGCTAGTAAGTATAGATTTCTTTCTAGGACTTTGTCAATAGTTCATCAACATAATCCTCCATGGTGATATGCATCATGTCATGAAAAATAGTTGTCATTATCTTTTGATATGTAGCTCCTTCATTCTTTATCCCAAATATCATGACACACCAACAATAGGTGCTTCGGGCACAAGTGAAATTCAATTTGTGTTGATCTTCAGGTGCAATTTGAATCTGGTTATACCTTGAGAAGATGTCCATTAGTGATAGTATCTTATATCTAGACACAAGATATGCTATCATGTCTATATTTTGTAATGGAAAGTCATCCTTTGGACATGCTATATTCAGGTGTTGTAAGTCACTACAAATTCTTATGTTTCCACTTACTTTTAACACTGGTACCAAATTTGAGATCCTATCTGCATAGTCTATAGGTTAAATAAAACTTGCATCAAGTAACTTCTTTAGTTCTTCTTTGACCAATAATTAAATCTTGGGATGCATCTTGTGGACTTTCTATTTGTATGACTTTTCCCTCAGCTTCAATATCAAATGGTGGAGTACTAACTTAGGATCTAACCCAGGCATGTCTAAGAATGACTAGGAAAAGTTAAATTTTTGGTCTTTGAAGAACTAGATGAATTTCTCTATTTCTTCATTTGTTAAGGACTCTACCAAGTGAATCAATCTTTGTGTCTTTTTAGTTCCAATGCATATTGTCCGAGTTTTCTCTACTATAATATGTGACCACTCTTGAGTAATGGGGAGTATATCAATCTCTCCATCCTCAGGCACCTCAATGAGGTTTTTACCCTCAGATACGTCTTTTCTCTTTACTATTTTTTAGCAAGAGGGTGCCTTTCAATTTTTACCCAAGAGCCTTATGTTTTCTTTTTCACTTTTTTGACTATAGGAATGATATAAATCCCCAAAGTATGTTTTTCTATCTCACTCAATGTTGAAACCTACCTTGTGGTCTCACATAGGTACGCTTTGTCTTAGTCTAAAGAATTTAATAATAGCTTCATCATTCTCAAAGATGTCTATGGTTGGTGGATTTTTTTGTGTTCCTAATTTATAAGGTTAGGGTAAAACAAGGCTATGCTATCCTTGGTTAGGAAGGATGAGATGGGAAGTTCTATTAAGCTATTGATGTATGAATCAATTACTGACTCAAAAGCCTCAGATGAGGATGAGGATGAGGATTAGGATGAGGATGAGGATAAAGGTTATGATCTGTTCCAAAACTCCTTAATCCATGCTTTATGTTTTGTTGGTTTATCTTGTAAGGATATTTGAGCGATGTATTTGTCAAGATGTAGGGTATCTATGGTACATGGGGAATCCCACTCATACTCATTAGAGTTTGTGTTTGAATGGGAATCCTCAAATGTCTTAACTTTATTGTAAACACAAGCATTAATATCAATGGGTAATGAAATATTCAATATGCCCCCTATAGGTGGTCTATAACCTAAACCTTGATGCTTTGTATTTTGAACAAGAGAAATTGGCTCCACTATTCCTTTCTCTTTCTTTCCTAGGCCTAAACACCCATTGTACCCTTTCTTTTGGACTATTGTATATCCCCTTCCATATTTGTGATGCAGGAGCATCTCAGGTCCTTGGCAATCCTGTGTCACCAAAAATAATTTGGAGTTTTTTCTGTGTTGCTCGGTTCCTTCTTTGATCTATTTGGTTGGTATTTGGTCAGTTTCCTTTGGTTACCGAGTGTGGTCGGTTCTCTCCTGGGCGGTCGGTTATTTCATTGACGCTTGGCATTGCCCGTCTACTGCTCGGTTATCTTGCTTGCTGACGGGTTTAGTTTTAGTTCCTGTTGTGGCCAACTTGTGCATTTATATTGGATCATGGATTTAATGTTGGAATCCATGATTGGGAAGTGTGTGGTCCCAAATTTGATCATTCCTTCTATTGATTGTGGATTTGAAGGCCGACTCAGCTCGGTAGCTTCTTGTATAAATATAGATGTTTGGTTGTAGTTTAAGTGAGTCAGTTTAGATAGAAGATAGTAGACATTAGATTGGAGATTTGTGATAGATCCTCACATGTTTGAGGAATTTTGAGATTCATTGTAATATCAGGCCCTAACCGGGAAGGCCTTACAGCTTGACATGTATGGTTCTATTTGATGATGATATATGAAAGATCTAGCATTCTCTCTCTTACTATTGTTGTTTGTTGCTTCCGCATGTGTTGTATAGGCTTGGATCATTAGGGTGCACCATTATTTGGCCCCTCATGCTCCTTGCCTTACGTGAGGTGGTATCAGAGTGAGGTGAGATCTTGATCTAGTTTTGCAAATCTAGGTTTGTAGGTTCCTCTTGAAGCCCTAGTTGATTGTTGTGGGGTAGTAGATTATGATCTGACCTATAATTGTAGAGAGTTTTCAAGATGGTTTATGGGAGGCGAGATGCAGATCCAGGATTGCTAGATATGCTAAGGTAGATTACTGCTAGGTTAGAAGCAGTAGAAACAACCCAAAGAAGAGGCAGACATCTTGAAGATGTTAGTGATGATGAAGTTGAAGAAGAATAGGTGAATAGAGAACCTGCACCTGTTATGGATCAAGGTGAAGAAATATTTTTGAAGGCTTTGACAAGTTTGAAGTCAACACCACATTTCAATCCTCCTGAGTATGGTGGAAAGCTAGATTCTGATGAATTGGTGGACTGGATCACTGAGATGGAAAAGTATTTTGAATATGAAAACATTCTTGAGGATAAGAAGGTGAAGATTGCAAGCACAAAGTTGAAAAGTCATGCATCCTTATGGTGGGAACACCTGCAATTGGATAGGAAAAGGAAAGGCAAAGACAAAATCAAGGTATGGAGTAAAATGGTCAATAAATTGAAAGGAAAGTTCTTATCTTGTGATTATTAGATTAACTTAGTTCGGTGAATGCAAAGTTTGAGGCAGAAAGATATCTCGGTAAAATAATATACTGAGGAATTCTATAGATTAGATATTAGATTTGGAAATGATGAAGATGATATAGAAAGAATTGGTAGATACCTAAATGGTTTGAGAGTTTCCATCCAAGAGGAAATTATTATGGTCAAGTTGGAGAACACTGAAGAGGCTTATCAATTTTCTTTGAAGGCCAAGGAGAAATTGAACAAAAGACATGAGTAAAGACAAAGAGGTCGAGTTGGTAGATTCCCTAGAGCAAGAGGTAGATCTAATGGTGAAAATGGTAGATCTGAACTAGAAAAGACAAAATCTGGACAAAGGAAAGACTGAGTGGAAAGGTGAAAGTTCATCTAGAGGTAGAGGTAGTAACTACCGAGGTGGTTATGGTAGAGGAAGTTTCCAAGGAACTTGTTATAATTGTGGAGAAGAAGGACATAAATCTTTTGAATGTATACAGGCTAGTAAGAAGGCTGGTAGCAGTAGAAATGCTTTGGTGCAAGAAGAGTCACCGAATGAATCTGAGAAAGAAAATAACTTAATGGTAAGGAGAGCACTATGGAATGAAAGAAAGAAGGAAGATCCAGTAAGGAAAATTTTGTTCAAGACCAGATGTAGAGTTTCTGACAAAGTTTGGAAGGTAATCATTGATAGTGGTAGCTTGGAGAATCTAGCATTTGAAGAGATGGTCACAAAATTGCAATTGGAAAGGTTGGTACATCCGAAGCCCTATCAGATTTCATGGATCAAAGATGAGCATACACTCCTAGTAAGTGAACAATGTTATGTGAATTTGAAGATTGGAAAGTACTATGATAAGGTGTTGTGTGATATCATGCCTATGGATTGTTGTCATATTTTGTTGGGTAGACCTTGGCAATATGATAGACATGCTATATATGATGGGAGATTGCATAAGTATACTATTGTGGCTGATGGAAGGAAAGAAATCTTGTTACCCTTGATGGAAGAACCTATTAGTAATGTATGCACATCTATGAAATTTTGTTTGATGGAAGGAAGAAAGTTTGTTAACTCTTTGAAAAAGAATGATGTATGTTTTGTTGTGATCCCTAACAAGCCGAGTAAGAGAACATAGGATAATGTCCCCGAGGAGATCGATAAGTTACTCATTGATTATAGTGATATCATTTCTAATAATGTATCTAATGGTTTGCCACCGAAAAGAAGCATTGATCATTGTATGGATCTAATCCCTGGAGCTAGTTTACCAAATAAGGCACCTCATCGGTTGACACCTACAGAGAATCAAGAATTGAAATGATAGATTCAAGAATTGCTAGATAAAGGTTTGATCAGAGAAAGTTTGAGACCTTGTGCAATACCTACTATATTGACACTGAAGAAGAATGGAGAATAGAGAACGTGTACTGATTCCAGAGCAATCAACAAGATAACAGTAAAGTATAGGTTTCCTATACTGAGAATGGATGACACAATGGACAGTTTGACTGGAGAAAATTATTTCACAAAGATTGATTTGAAAAGTGGGTATCATCAGATCAGAATCAGAGATGGTGATGAGTGGAAGACTGCTTTCAAGACAAAAGAAGGTTTGTATGAGTGGTTGGTTATGCCTTTTGGTTTAACTAATGCACCAAGTACTTTTATGAGGTTGATGAATGAAGTTTTGAAGAAATTCTTGTGTAAGTTTGTGATTGTATATCTTGATGATATTCTGATATTCAGTAAGACTAGAGAAGAACATTTGTTGCATGTTAGACAAGTTTTGCAGAGATTGAAAGAGGAGAAATTGCTAATAAATCTGAAAAAGTGTTCATTCATGAAAGAGGAGATTGTGTATTTGGGGTTTTTTATTTCAGTTGATGGTTTGAAGATGGATCCTAAAAAGGTTGAAGCTATTTTGAATTGGCCTACACCTGTGAATGCTACTGAGGTAAGATCATTTCATGGTTTGGAAAGTTTTTACCAAAAGTTCATAAGGAATTTTAGTTCAATTTGTAATGCTATGAATGAGACTATGAGAGGAGACAAAAGAGAATTCAAGTTGACACATGGAGCTGACAGAAGTTTTGAGACTCTGAAGCATAAGGTTGCTGAATTACCTATTTTGACATTACCTAATTTTAGTAAAGTATTTCAAGTAGAATGTGATGCAAGTGGAAGTGCAATTGGAGCTGTGTTGAGTCAAGAAGGTAAACCCGTTGCTTTCTTTAGTGAAAAGTTGAATGATGCTAGAAGAAAATATTTTGTGTATGATCAAGAATTCTATGCTATTGTTCAAGCACTGAAGAAATGGAGACATTATTTGATACCGAGTGAATTTGTGTTGTATACTGATCATAAGGCTTTAAAATATTTGGGTAGTTAGAATAAGTTGAATCAGAGACATATGAAATGGGTTGAGCATTTGTAGAGTTATACATTTGTGATAAAGCATAAGAGTGGACTCACTAACCGAGTTGTTGATGCATTGAGTAGAAGAAGATCTTTGATGACTAAGATGAAAATTGAAGTTCTTGGTTTTGATGAGATGAGAGATTCTTATGAATTTGACCCTGATTTTTCTGAGCCATGGAGAAAGTGCAAAGCACCTATTCCAGATCAACAAGATACTAAATGGGATGAATATTTCATTCAGGAAGGTATGTTGTTTAAAGGTATTTGGTTGTGTATAGTGAGAGGAGTAATGAGATCTAATTTGATAAAGGAGAAACATAGTAGCGGTTTGGCTGGACATTTTGGTATTGATAAAACATGGAATTTGCTTAAGGAGAAGTACTATTGGCCAAAGTTGTATAAAGATGTTCATAAATTTGTGAAAAGTTTTGGAATTTGTTAAGTTGAAAAAGGAGTAAGTCAGAATACTGGATTGTATACACCGATTGTTGTTCCTGAGAAACCTTGGATTGACATCAGTATGGACTTTGTTCTTAGCTTATCAAAGATAGTAAGAGGTAATGATTCTATATTTATTGTTGTGGATAGATTTTCAAAGATGGCACATTTTATACCACGTAGAAAGACATCAGATGCAGTACATGTATCAGATCTTTTCTTTAAGGAAATTATCAGATTGCATGGATTACCGAGGAGCATTATCTTTGACCGAGACAATAAATTTGTTGGATATTTTTGGAAAATGCTTTGGAAGAAATTTGGTACTGAGTTGAAATATAGTTCTACATTTCACCCACAAACTGATGGATAGATTGAAGTTGTGAATAGAAGTCTGGGAAATCTTTTGAGATGTTTAGTTGGAGACACACCGAGTAATTGGGATTCTGTGTTGGCACAAGCAGAGTTTGCATACAATAATTCAGTGAATAGGAGTATTGGAAAGACACCATTCAAGATTGTGAATGACACACAACCGAGAGGAATATCTAATTTGAGAGACATTGCTGATGAGAATAAGAAAAGTGCTGAGGGAGTAAAATTTTTTGAGTACATGAAGACATTGCATGAAGATGTGAAGCTGAAGCTGGAAGATAATAATCAGAAATACAAAGAGAGAGCTGATAAATCAAGAAGACATAAAAATTTTGATGCTGGTGATGAAGTGATGGTTCATTTGAAGAAAGGTTGATTTCCCGTTGGAACATATGGGAAGCTGAAGATGAAGAAGTTTGGACCTTGCAAGATTTTGAAGAAATTTGATAGTGGAAATGCATATGAAATTGAGTTACTTGATGACATGGACATATCACCTATTTTCAACATTGTTGATTTGTATGAGTATCATGAACTAGATGAAGAAGTGACAGTACCAACATAATATCCTAAGAAGCAGAATGATGAAGTTGAATAGATTTTGAAGGAAAGAGTTGGCAAAAGTATAAGAGGAAAATAGTATATGGAATATTTGGTTAAGTGGAAGAATAGACTGATGGAAGATAGTTCTTGGATTTCACAGTCTGAGTTGGATGCAGCTCGGACTAGACCTACCAAATGATTTGGAGAATCATTTCAAAATAACCCCAGGTGTCTGATGTAGGATCATCTCGAGTCCTTGGCAATCCCGTGTCACCAAAAATAATTTGGAGTTTTGTCTGTGTTGCTTGGTTCCTGCTTTGACTGAGTTGGTCGGTAGTTGGTCAGTTTCCTTTGGTTATCAAGTGTGGTTGGTTCTCTCCTAGGTGGTTGGTTATTTCACTAGCGCTCGACATTGCCTGTCTGCTGCTCAGTTATCTTGCTTGTCGACGGGTTTAGTTTTAGTTCTTATTGTGGCCGACTTATGCATTTATATTGGATCACATATTTAATGTTGGAATCCATCATTTGGAAGCATGTGGTCCTAGATTTGACCGTTCCTTCCATTGATTGTGGATCTAAAGGCCAACTCAGCTCGGTAGCTTCTTGTAGAAATGTAGATGTTTGGTTGTAGTTTAAGAAAGTTAGTTTAGATAGAAGATAGTAGACATTAGATTAGAGATTTGTGATAGATCCTCGCATGTTTGAGGACTTCTAAGATTCATTGTAATATCAGGCCCTAATCAGGAAGGCCTTAAAATCTGGCATGTATGGTTCTATTTGATGATAATATATGAAAGATCTGGCATTCTCTCTCTCAGTGTTGTTGTTTGTTGCTTCCGCATGTGTTGTGCAGGCTTGGATCATTAGGGTGCACCATTTTTTGGCTCCTCATGCTCCCTACCTTGTGTCAATTTGTGTACTCAGATTATGTATTTTGTAGGTTCTTCATCTATACACAACTAGGAGGATAAACTGTCTTCAATGATCTCTTCATGTATATCTCCCCATCTTACAAATAAAATTGGTGGATAGGCAATTATCATTTTTGGCTTCCTCTCCAGGGGTTACCTTAGTTTTCCACATGACCTAGGTGAGATAGGTAACTTTCCTACATAGAAGAAGTCTACATAGGTGTATTCTCCACATCCATTTTCTTGTACTTGGATTTTAAGCTCTGATGTTGGTTCTGATAATGATTTCTCAATACTTGTGGGATCTATACTTTGACATGAGGAGATAGTTGATCCCTATTACTTGTTTGGTACTTGATTTGAAATAGCTCCTCTGAGGTTGGTGCAATATAGAAAAGGGTCTCTATTTCTAGGAATAGTGATTTCAATTCCCTTGTCAGGGAATTTCAAACACTGATGATATGTAGATAGTACATCCTACATGGAATCTATCCATGGTATCTCTAGGAATATTTTATAACCCAACTCTAGATCTAGTACTTGGAATACTATGTCTTGTGTCACTAGACCCAATCTGATTGGGAGACTTATGAAATCCTTGGAAGGATATTTTTCAACATCATAGGCTCTTATTATCATCTTCTTGGTGATATCTACACAAATCTCAAAATAGCCCAATGCTTTTATCAATTTTAGGGTACATATATTTAGACATGCTCCTCCATCTATATGAAATCATCCGATTTTGTGAAGATAGATGAAAACTTCTAGATGTAAAAGACCATTGTGAGATGGTTTTTATGTTGGAAGATCTTTTTTAGTGAATATCACATGATGTGGAGTGGATAAATACCCTACTATGTCTTGAAACTCATCAAATTCTAGATCTTTTGTGATGGTTAGTTGTTGTAGGGATATGTTTAAGATTAATTTATGGTCAGGCAAGATGTGGAGTACTTCATAGATATAAATTTGTGCTGGGGTCTTCTTCAAATGGTGTAGTAGATTATACTAGCCTGATGGTGGATTGGATAACTTACTGGGTATAATATCTTTTGATGTGGCTCCTTGTACTATTATTTTTGTAAAATGGGTGGCAACAACACAACTTATTTTTGGACCTTGGATAGTGATGGTGTTATGGTTAGATTTGGATCAGCCTTAGTGTAAGCAAGGTTTTCCTAATTTTGTGTTCCTAAGGTAGAGGCCTTAACTTTGTCATGATTCATCAATGGGGTTTGGAAAACCTTGTGATCTTGGTTGGTGGTGCCAGAATTTATGACTACTTCAATCTCTCCATAGTCGATGAAAACTTGGAAAATTTATTTTAGTTGCATACAACTAGATGTTTTATGTCCCTTTATTCTATGATAGTTGTAGTAACCATGGTCATCCCACCATGTTGGTTTTCTAGGACCCTCATAGTGTCTTATCTCAGGTAAAGTGACTGAATGTGTCTGTATTAGTTTCTTCAAGATTATCTCATGGGGTTCTACAAGATGTGTGAAATATCATCGTGGAGTAGGAATCCTTCTTGCATAACTTTTTTGTTGGTTAAGTGCATTGGTTTTTTCAAGGTTTTACTAGGAGTCATGTTGTTAACATTTTGTGTTGGTTGTGTCCGTTGGACTAGAAATGGTACTTGCACATGTAGTACTGGTTGTGTCATCTTTGCATCCATAATGTCATCATTTGTTACATTTTTTTTGGACTAGTATTTAGTTTTTTCATAAGGTGTTGGGTTAGTAGTATCTTTCTTGAGGATCCCCTTCAAGGTGAGGGATGTTTATTCTTTTAGCCCTTGCTCGTCTATCTCTTCAAAGGTCTCAATGCGTGAGAGTTGAGCTCATATATTAGTTCTAGTTGATAGTTTTCAATGAACATGACAATCTTTTCCTTGGTTGGTACATGTAAGGAGCATCCTTAGAGGCAACATTTCTCCAATGTTGTAGGAAAGAGGAAAATATTTCTCCATTCTTCTATTTTTTGGTGCAAAGATCCATCAATATTACTTCCATGATGATGTTGTGTGAATAATGTGATATGAATGTTTCTACTAGTTTATTCCATGATTTTATCCCAAGAGGGAGTTTGCAGAACTAGTCCATGGTTGTACCACTAAGAATGTGTGGAAAGAGTCTCATAAGATATGTGTCATCATGTTCTACCTCCATACATGTTGTGAAAAATTCCCTTATGTGATCGCGGGGATCACCCTTTTCCTTGTACTTATAAAATTTGGGCATGACAAAGTTGGTTGGAAGAGGTGGCATATGTAGTATCCTATTAAAGGAATAAAGACTATGATCTATTGTGGTATAATACCTCTTAGGGGCATGTGTCTTCAAGTTAATGACTTTTTGCTTAGGATTTGGAGTTGTTGAGAAATAGTGTCATTAGGGGGTTCTATGGATGATGTAGCATTTGAATCAATAAATGGGACTCCATTATTTTGGGACGTTGTAAGCATATATGGTGGCATAACATGTTGATGTGTTGGGGTGTATTGAGGTACTAGTATGTATTGTGATGCTATATTATGCTGAGGTGATAGATTATGCTGGGTGGTAGATTTTGTTGGGGTATTGGAACATACTGATATCTCAAATTATGCTTTGGTGCTAGATTATACTAAGGTGCTTGAAATTTTTGGGGGTTTTGAAACTGTTGAGGAGTTAGGACATACTTGGATGGTTGAATTTGCTAAGGTGTTTGGAATTGCTAGGGTTTTTGTAACTGCTATGAAACTATGAATTTATAAGGAACTAGGACTTGTGGAGTTTTTTTGTATTGTTATGGTGCTATGACTTGTTGAGGAACTATAGTGCTTGATCCATTTGTCATCTTGTTAAAAAGGTTTATAATTTTCAAATGCTCATACTTGTCAAGTGCCCCTTGATTGATTTGGTGTTGTCTTTAATTGGAAGGTACACTTGGTTGAGGCTTTTTAGGAGGTTGTTGGTAAGTTGGCCCTAGTAAGGGTATCCCTTTCTTAGGTTGGTGAGTTGTGCTAGAGGAATTTTCTACCATTTTTTATAAGGTACTTTCTAGATGAGCCAAAGTCAATATGGAGGGTGTCATTATGGTGGTGAGTACACTAGGTATGAGTGGAAAGTTGGTAAATAAGGGATTTTTTTATACTGGACCCCTAGGGTGCTAGAAGATGTAGTGACTTGGAAAGCATTTTGCATGGAACTATTGGATGGAAGGACTGATATGAGTGGTAGGGGTGTCATTGAGGCCACCCAAGATGGTAGTATATGTAGTTCCTTTACTATGGTAGATGTGTCGAACCCAACTATTAATTTTTCACCTTTTTGTATGAGAATGTGAAGGTGTGTGTGTGAAAATTGTACCTAATCTGTAGACACAACACTCAGTAAAACATTAGAGGTTAGCTATAATCAAAATCATGCAAAATTGAAAACTATGTAACCAAGTGATTTACTGCCTTCTAATAGGTGCGAGATTGATGTTCTCAGATTGTAATCGAGATCAGTGACCTAGACGACACCTAAATGAAGGATTTGAATGCAATTGATCTATATTTTTGATATTTTCTATGCAATAAGAATGATAAAAACTGATATGAATCTATGCTAGATGAAATTGATATGCTATGAATTGATCTATCTAACAATGATATGCAAAGCTATGAAATTCTATGCTATGATATGAAAAATATGCAATTGAAATTGATCTCACAAAGCTTTGAATTCGCAAGTTGATTCTTTCAATTCCAATTCTCCAGCGTGATTGTGCAAAAATATGAGGTGCTTGGATGCAAATTTGAGAGATGATTGAGAGATGAGTTATGAAGAGATGAGCCTTGTTTTTATAGAAATCCAAGGCTTTGGAGGTGCATGGGAAAAAAAGCCATAAATCACTCAAATAACTCAGGTTGATTTTTGAGTTATTTTTAAATAAAAGATAATTAACTCACAAAAACATGCAAAAGCTAAGTTTTAACTCAAAATAGAGTTTAGCTTTAATTGATAATTGATAGTTGTCTGCTTTTATGATTGTGCATGTTTTATTTATGAATTAATTTAATAATAAAGTGATTTATTTCCAACTTAACTGCTTTTAAAAATAAAACAATTGATTTATGGGTTAATCAATTATTTAATCAAACTTTTATTAAAAATTATATTATTAAATAATGACAACATGCTTTAATTAATTAAATAAGAATTTAATCAATTAAAGATAGGAATTTTGATTTATTGTCAAAATTAAATAATATAATTAATAATAGATAGAATTAAATTTAATTACACAATTAAGTGGCAAATATTAAATCTAATTAATTAAATATGAAAATATTTAATTAATAAAACTTAGGATAAATGTGATTTATTGCCAAATAATTATAAAATTAAAGATAATTATGATGATTAGGAATATTTCTAGGAATATTCCCCGATGCAGAATTTAAGATAATCAATTATGATTCGATGATGTTTAGATGTGCCTTAGGTTAGGACTTTGATGTCAATTTCGTTCAATTTGTAGATGTAGGAGATTGATGAACATATAGCCCATTTTTGGGGTATTACATTTTGCCCCTCTTTGAATTACTGTGCGAAGCGCAGTGGTTCAAAGATAGTCTGTGTTTGATAGAGATATGAAATTGATGTTTGAAATTGATAATTGATATGAGATAGAAGCTGATTGATATTGAATTGATATGGAGATCATAGGTCTTGAGTGAACAAAGATAATGTTCACTATAACAACAAATGAACCTATGATTGTGAAAAAGTGTCAAAACACCTGATTCCAAACCTTAGGATTGCAAAGAAGTGAGTGACCCATTCTAGACTCGATTGTCTTAGCAAAACTAGCAGGTATCACATCCAAACCCTTCAGTTGCTGAAGAACCAAGGAAAGAACACTATGATCTGATGGTTGCAAAAACTGATACAGTTTACAAGATTAGGAGAATACCAGATTGATATGGATCGATGAATCTGATATGCCCCAAGTGATGATAGATTTGCCCCAAGTGATGAGGACTTTTGATGAATCAGCAACCAGACGTGATTGTTTGTCTTGATCACTGATGAAAGATATTGATAGAAAAAAAGATATGATTTCAAATTTGATTACAGACTTTGAATGATGTGCAATACCATGCCCCCTTCGGGATTAAAATTGAAATCTGACAAGAAAAGTCAGTGTTGATAGTTTAGAAGCATGTTAATTGATTTGAGAAGTGGTTAAACACATTCGAGAATGCATTCTACATTGTTTAGAGGTCTTGGAGACTAAGTTTGACTAGGCTTGACCATGAGTTGACCATGGTTGACCAAGTTGAAATTTTGATAGTTTGATGTAAGATAATCAGTTAAGTTGAATACTGGATTTCTGTGAGGATTGAAGGTTGATTATGCAAGTAGTTAATAGTATGAATGATCTCACATTTGAATTTTGATCCCGAAAAAGGATTCTACTTGCTGCTTCGTTGGAGGAACCTTCGTGTGAGATTCAGCTCTTGTTAGATTTGAAGAATTGATATGAAGAATTGTTTAAGAATTGAAGTTCGTTTAATCATTGTGAGATCATGCAAACATGCAAAATGCAAAGAGACATGCAAAATGAAATGCAACCTAAGACCGAGGACCTAGTCATTGATCATATGTCGATTTGTTATCATCATTGAACTTTTAGGTAACCGGATAAATCAATACAATGCCCACTAGCCATGAAACCATAGACATATGAATATCGATTTGTATGCGCAAGAATCAATACAACACCCAACGTGTGTGTGAAAATTGTCCCTGATCTGTAGATACAACACTCAGTAAAACATTAGAGGTTAGCTATAATCAAAATCGTGCAAAATTGAAAGCTATCTAACCAAGCGATTTACTGCCTTCTAGTAGGTGCGAGATTAATGTTCTCAGATTGTAATCGAGATCAGTGACCTAGATGACACCTAAATGAAGGATTTGAATGCAAAATATGGATATGAAATTGAATGCAATTAATCTATATTTTTGATATTTTCTATGCAATAAGAATGATAAACTGATATGCTATGAATGCTATTGAAAACTGATATGAAATGAATGCTAAATGATCTAACAATGAAGATTCTAACAATGATATGAAAACTATGAAATTCTATGCTAAGATATAAAAACTATGCAATTGAAATTGATCTCACAAAGCTTTGAATTCGCAAGTTGATTCCTCAGCCTCCAATTCTCCAGCGTGATTGTGCAAATTTTGTGGATGCTTGGATGCAAATTTGAGAGATGATTGAGAGATGAGTTATGAAGAGCTGAGCCTTGTTTTTATAGAAATCCAGGGCTTTGGAGGTGCATGAGAAAAAGCCATAAATCACTCAAATAACTCAGGTTGATTTTTGAGTTATTTGATAATAACAGATAATCAAGTCACAAAAACATGCAAAAGCTAAGTTTTAACTCAAAATAGAGTTTAGCTTTAATTGATAATTGATAGTTGTCTGCTTTTATGATTGTGCATATTTTATTTATGAATTAATTTAATAATAAAGTGATTTATGCTCAACTTAACTGCTTTTAAAAATAAAACAATTGATTTATGGGTTAATCAATTATTTAATCAAACTTTTATTAAAAACTATATTATTAAATAATGACAACTTGCTTTAATTAATTAAATAAGAATTTAATCAATTATTCATATGATATTAGATTTATTGTCAAAATTAAATAATATAATTAATAATAGATATAATTAAATTTAATTACATAATTAAGTGGCAAATATTAAATCTAATTAATTAAATATGAAAATATTCAATTAATCAAACTTTAGGATAAATGTGATTTATTGCCAAATAATTATAAAATTAAAGATAATTATGATGATTAGGAATATTACTAGGAATATTCCCCGATGCATAATTTAAGATAATCAATTATGATTCGATGATGTTTAGATGTGCCTTAGGTTAGGACTTTGATGTTGATTTCGTTCGATTTGTAGATGTAGGAGGTTAATGAACTTATAGCCCATTTTTGGGGTATTACATTTTGCCCCTTTTTGAATTATTGTGCGAAGCGCAGTGGTTCAAAGATAGTCTATGTTTGATAAAGATATGAAACTGATTCAAAAGATAAACCGATCTCAAGATAGAAACCGATTGAAAGATATTGAGATAGGAGTTGATTGATATTGAATTTGATATGAAGATAATAGGTCCTGAATGACCAAAGATAATGTTCACTATAGCAGCGATGAACCTATGATTGTGAAAAAGTGTCAAAACACTTGATTCCAAACCTTAGGATTGCAAAGAAGTGAGTGACCCATTCTAGACTTGATTGTCTTAGCAGAACTAGCAAGTATCACATCCAAATCCTTCAGTTGCCGAAGAACCAAGGAAAGAACACTATGATCTGATGGTTGCAAAAATTGATACAATTTACAAGATTAGGAGAATACCAGATTGATATGGATCTTGATGAATCTGATATGCCCCAAGTGATGATAGATTTGCCCTGAGCGATGAGGACTTTTGATGAATCAGCGACTAGACGTGATTGTTTGTCTTGATTACTGATGAAAGATATTGATAGATTTGATTGACAGACTTTGAATGATGTGCAATACCATGCCCCCTTTGGGATTAAAATTGAAATCTGATAAGAAAAGTCAGCATTATAGTTTAGAAGCATGTTAATTGATTTGAGAAGTGTGGTGAAACACATTCAAGAATGCATTCTGCATCATTGGAAGGTCCTAGAGACTAAGTTTGACTAGGTTTGACCATGAGTTGACCATGGTTGACCAAGTTGAAATTTTGATAGTTTGATGTTTAGATAATTAGTTAAGTTGAATACTGGATTTCTGTGATGATTGAAGGTTGATTATGCAAGTAGTTAATAATATGAATGATCTCAGATTTGAATTTTGATCCTGAAAAAGGATTCTACTTGCTGTTTCGTTGGAGGAACCTTCGTGTGAGATTTAGCTCTTATTAGACTTGAAGATGCGAGTGGAAAATTGTTTAAGCATTGAAGTTTGTTTAATCATTGTGAGATCATGCAAACATGCAAAATGCAATGAGACATGCAAAATTAAATGCAACCTAAGACCTAGGACCTAGTCACTGATCATATGTCGATTTGTTATCATCATTGAACTTTTAGGTAACCGGATAAATCAATACAATGCCCACTAGCCATGAAACCATAGACATATGAATATCAATTTTTATGTGCAAGAATCAATACAACACCCACTGGTTATACAACCATGGACATATGAATATTGATTTGTTTTTGGAATGTTGGATCAGATATAAGCACCAAGGCACAAATGCCAGGATGACCTGAATATCATGTCCATTTTGATATAGCAATTTGTATAAGCATCAAAACATAAATGTCATGATGACCTGAATACGCCTTGCATGGAAAACACATCAAACAGTCAAGAGATCATTCTAAATCCAATGTGAATTACCCGTAGTGACCCTTTATCGTTCACATCCTTAGGCAAGATTGTGTTCCACAGTAGGAGAAAGAACTTACTTCAAAAAGATAATAGTTAGATCAAACATCTTTGAATTTGTCAGGTATCAATGGTCGAGGTACGCATGGCCATCCAATTCGAGATAGAGGCTCTTACAGTCGGACACCATTTCAATCCAAAATTTCCAAAGTTGTTAGATTTTCACATACAAGCAGAAGACAAAGAAAAGATTATGCCCCCAGTCATCACTCTCTAAATCCTATAAAGGACATCATCGAAGAGCTCAAAGGGACACAATATGCAAAAATCTCAATGCGAATCAGTAAGCATACAAGGAGATAAAAGCATGAAGCACAGATTGTTTTCAGTTTGAGTTTGATGTTTGATTGCGTTGTTATAGATGCAAAATCCTTTCTGGAGACAAGACAGACTGACTGACTCAAATGAAGCTTCAAAGGACTCTGAGTCGATATGACACGTCTAAGATACATTGGAGACTATAAGATATGACATTGATTGCCCCCAAGTTTGAACATTGATAGGATACAGACGCGCAAGCTGATTGGTGTACAGACTGACTTATTGAAAATAGGACCTGCAGAAACAAACCGGGAGATATGTACAAACTAAAGCAAGACTGAAAGCTGGGAAAGACCAAGATTGTGCTGATAGATGGAACATTTTGGAACAAGTGGTGTCTGTTTGCCAGGTTTTCACCATCTTGGCAGAGATTCTATTTTTTCTACCAAGGCGCCTGTTTCCAAGTTTTCACCAAGGCACTTTTTCTTTTTTTTATTTTTTTGTATTTTTTCATTTTTTAAATTTTTTTTGTACTTTTGATATTTTTTGATTTTTTTGAATTTTTGATATTTTTAAAATTTTTTTTGTGAATCATCAAGGTGCCTATTGCTAGGTTTTCACCAAGATGTTCATTTTTTCAAGACTTTTTCTGATTTTTAAGATTTTTTCAGGACATTTAACCAAGCACTGAATGCCTTAGGCATAGAATTTCTTTAGATGGAGAACGTTGATTGGTTCTCAGAGCTTTTCTCCTTTAGTCATTGAGAGTTGATAGGCACCAGAGCCAAAAGTAGCAGTGATAACAAAGGGACCCAGCCAATTGGGTTTGAACTTCCCCTTGCGTTCTTGATGTGATTGATTTTTAGAATTTTCTCTCAACACTAGACCGCCAACCTGAAATTCTCTGTGTCTGACTTTCTTGTTGTAGCCTTTAGACATTCTTTTCTGATACACTCTAAGATGATCATACGCTACTTGCCTACGCTCATCTAGTAATTCAAGTTCTTGTAACCTAGACACTCTGTAGTCTTCATCAGTGACAAGTCCATGCATTCTGATTCTGAGTGATGGGATTTCAACCTCAATAGGTAGTACCGCTTCAGACCCATAAACTAAAGTGAATGGTGTAGCCCTAGTAGGTGTTCTGATACTTGTTTTGTAGGCCCATTTTGATACTGGTTCTGATACTGATTCTGATACTAATTCTAATAATTGTTCTGATACTGGTTCTGATACTGATTCTGATAATTGTTCTATAATATTGATTCTGATACTGATTCTAATAATTATTCTGATACTAGTTCTGATACTGGGTATACTTGATAGCATATTTTTCCATTTGCAAACTCTCAAGCAAGATCATATCGTGCAGTCTCAATGTCTAGTAAGGTGGAGAACAAGAGGGATTAGCAAGCTGGTGGAAGAGATGGAACACAAGAGAATGAAGGAGAATGAAGGGAAGAAATCTTCAAGGGAAAACACATCAAGAATACTCAAGCTAGGGAAAAATCATCATGCAAAGCATATTTGGATAAGTAGGGAAAGGCTAGTATAGGATAAGTCACAAAAGTGTAATGCAAGAGCAGGAAAGAATGCAATCCAAAGGAGTAGACATGTCAAGAGGCTTCATAGCACTGTGTTTTACTCTTTTTTTCTTTTTTTATTAGATCAAGACCAAAGGGGAAAAGGATAGCGATAGGCGAAAATGAATGGAGGAAGATGGATATGAAGGCTAAACATGGAAGGAATGAAAGCAAGATCACCGTAAGATAGCTCACAAAATAGCCAAATATTCGTGTATAGATCAACATTGTCAAGATCAAAGAGAGAAGATGGAATGGATGAAATATGTAGAAGAACTACGCATGATGCCTGATTGTTAGGTTTTCATCATGGTACTTATCCAAGGTGCCACAAGGAAGTGGTTTTCACCATAGGATGAATTTATTTCTCTTTACTTTTGCTACCAAGGTTCTTGTTTCCAGGTTTTCACCAAGGCACATTTTCAATTTTATTTTATTTTTATTTCTTTTTTTATTTCTCTTTTAGAAGAAGGCAAGCTTTTTAGATAATGCTCCTTGAAAGGATAAACCATGATATGCCAAGGATTCAAAATGATATGCTCAAAGATGTTGATAGGGAAAGGGAGATGGAAGAGGAAAATGGAGGATAGGGTTTTATGTAAAGCGAGTGAGGTTGGAAGATAGAAGGAATAGGCAAATGAGGAAAAAGGATAGAAGGTAGAAGGATAATGAATGGAAGGATCGTGAAAGGGTAGATGGAAAGGAAGGCAAGATCAACATCAACACACACCTTGAAGGGTGGTGAGAGGGTGGAGGAAACATGAATGAAGGAATACGTGAAGGAATATGGCGAATGGATAGCAGAGGTTGTGGTTTAGGCGCATGGAATGAAAGAATGTTTTTGGAAGAAGATGAAGTGGAAGCCTTTGGAAGCTTGAATGTCAATTTCACTTGTTGCTCAACACCAGACTCTTTCAAGAGAGACTTTGGAATCCATATAGCTGTAGGTTTTTTATTTCCTTTTGGTAATTTAGAGAGAATATCTTCAATAATGGATTTTGGAACCCATACTTGTCTTGTAGTTTTTTTTTAGATATCTCTTTTGACTTTATATTTCCATGTCTATTAGAGGAGACATGGTGATCTTTTTTTGATGGATTCTTGTATTGCTTCTTTTTCTTGTATTGAACGTTCAAGTTACTTCCAAAAGACTTGGGACTTGTGGAAGAAGGAGGATATGACTGGTTTAGATGGGTGGGTGGATGAAAAGGATTCAAGGGTATGCATTTATGTTGATCTTGAGGAAAGATAGGAGATGGAGGGATGTAAGGACCCAAGATGGATGGTGAATTAGGAGAGTTAGGAGGGGAAAGTGAAGGGACATAAGGACCCAAGATGGAAGGCAGATGTGAAGCCCTTAGTAGTGGTGGAAGAGGTCCAAGAATGGAAGTGGAAGATGCAAAAGGATAATCAATAAGCTCATCATCATCCATATGACAACCAAGGATATCAGCATCTGTAGAGTGAGCATTAGAATTTTCAATAGAATCATGGACATCTTGAATATGAGCACCTTCTTTGATAGGATTGTTCAAAGCTTGCAAAGACTTAGGAATAGTAGAAAGTGGAAGTGAACATGGAGTGGTAGAACAAGAAGATGGAAGACTTTGATCTTGACAAGGATCTTTGGATAGCACAAGTGCATAATTTTTCTTTGATTTTCAATAGGCTTAACATTGGAAGTAACAACACTATTTTTAACAACCTTAATGGAAGTATCATCTTTGGAAAACGCAAGTGTAGTAAGGTTATTTTGATTGCCAATAAGCTCAACAGTGTAAGTAGTAGCTTGATCTTGCTTAGGTGAAGACTTAAGACATGGTGGAATGCATGAAAAAGGGTGTACAGGATCAAAAGAACCATGAAGCGGATAAGAGACATCGTGAAAATGAGTGGATGACATGGAGGGTTCTTGATCTTGATCTTTCTTTATGTTCTTTTCTTCATCATTTTTAGAGTCCTCTTGACATGGAGCCACTTCTAAGGACAAGGAAGCATGTTGGGATTGTATGGATGACTTTGGAAGAGATGGTGAAGGACTAGCTGAAGTAGGCATTATAGCATATGAAGGCTTAGGCTCTTTAGGTTTATCATTATTGAAAGTATTTGCAGCCAAGTGAAGGTTAGCTTGAGTTTCTTTAAGAGGTAGACCTGGAGGATAACTATAGGGAACCGCATGAAAAGTATTAGGACTTGTGTCGGATGAAGGTTCTGTGAAAGATTTGAAAGACTCGGAAGCTTTAGGAAATGTATGGGTATTGGAGGAAGTAGGGGATGGAAGGAAACCATCGCTAGACAAAGGTCCAACATTAACATGATCTTTCTTGAGAGTGTAATCTTTATTTTTAGCTGGAGAGTTCTTAGAGGAGAGATCCTTATAGTATTGACGTTTCAAGCTAGCACGATATATTTTATAGTCCTCAGCAGTAGTAGATGGATCATAATCAAGGTATTGTCCACAAAAGCCATCAAAGTCTCTTTCAAAATTAGAATCATATGGATCACCATCACAATCTATCCAATGTGATGGCCCATTTGTAGTAAGCAGGAATGAACGATGAGGAGGACTCTTAGGAATAGAGGTGTCATAGGTATCATTACATTGTCTGTCGTCATAGTCGTCATAGTCTCCAAAGCTAGATGTGTCACTCTCCATGGAAGAGGTATCATATTGCTCAAATTTTTTCTAGGGGCATGGTGACATGTACAAGTCTTTATCAAATGGAAAAGAGTATAGAGGTTCCTTTTCTTTCTCAAGTTTGTCAAGCTGGACTTGCATAGCTTGCAGCTACTTCATCATAGCGCCGATCAAAATTTCTTCCTCATGTGTATTGATTCTTTGAGACATGTGTACTGATTTTCAATAGCTACTGATTTGTTCTTGACACAATGATATTTTTGATAGATTCTGGAACTAGGCTGGAAACATTGGATATCTTGCAATTTGACAATTTCTGACAACTCTCAAATTTTTCCAAACGACACTCTGCAGACTCGTACGACACTAGGTAGTCTATGAAACGACAGTTGCTAAACTCATACGACAGTTGGTTAGCAATGAAATGATAGTTGATGAAACTCGTACGACAGTGGGTAGGCTATGAAATGACAGTTGACAATATCATACGACAGTTGCAAAATTTTGACTTTGAAGATTTGCTGGCATGAAAACTCGTACGACACTGGGTTTGCTATCATATGATAGATGGGTTGCAATGAAATGACACTTGATGGAAACTCGTATGACTTTCTGACCTCCTAAGATGACTTTTGACTCCAGAAAAGGATTTTACGTCAATTTTTGCAAAATTTAAGGTTTTCAGTTCTAGATTGTTTGCAAATTGTACTGTCTAGATTTTGAAGGTTATACCAGCTTTGATCATTTTTAATAGCCAAGTAGATAAACAAGCACGCAGAACAGCAAGCAAGTGATTCCAAGCACGTCTGAAAACAATGAACAAGGGTAAAAGCAACCTTGCGCATGAACAATCAAGTGACCAAATTGTGATAATCCCTGAGAGTACTAATTGTGTATGTTCTGAAAAGTTTTGCAATAACACACATATACCTGAGAATGAAAAATTGGCCTCTCTAGGGTTTTTAGTAATGGCTTGACTCTGCAACTTTAATGATTCAAAGGGGTGAACTCCAATCCCGGCGCACCAGGGTTTTGACACAGTCCAAGAACTTAATCTTCAAGAGCTGCTAGGGAGATCTGACAACACAACAATGAACCATACCCGTGGAGATTTATTCCACAAGGACATTTATATAGCGACTGTCACTACCATGGTGAAAATGGCTATTACCGCTTGAGGTTCCGTCAACGCAGTTTGCCCTGTGAAGGGATTGTCTGCTACGGTTAACCCTCTCTAAAGGTGACTCACAGATTTATACCACAAGGGGACTTGGCTCTAGATTCAAGGTTTTGACACCTCTTCACTTTTAACCCAAACAAAGCAAGCAGATTAATTCGACACGCTAAGACAAAGTTTTATTCCACCAAGGTCTGTGATATCAACTCCACGTGATCTATCAACCTCTCCAGGGAGAGAATGTATCAATCAATAAGAGAAGATGCACTAACCAATTTTGATTCACCAAAGCTCGTGATATCAACCCTACGTGATCTATCAACCTCTCTAGAGAGAGAATGTGTCGATCAATAAGAGAAGATGCACTAACCAAGTTGAATGTGAAATGCACTAAGTATCCTCCCTACCTACAAGGATTTTGTCATCAAGAAAGATTTCTCTAGGAATCCAATCTCTCAAGAATCATGAATAGTGTTCATAGGGCCTAATTACTATGTGAGCACAGATATATTCCCGAAAGAAAATCTACCAAAAGCATCCAAAAAGTAGAAAGAGGAACACTTAACACTTAAAGAAAATATGAGATGAGTCCACAAGGTGGAACACTTAACACCTCACACAAGCTGAAAATGAGTCCACAACTTAGAAAACAAGTGAGTTCCTAAAAGCACAAAAGGGTTGCCAAGTGGAACACTTAACGCTTCTATCCTGTTGACCCCTCCCCTTTATGGCGCTGAGATTGCAACCATGGGGCGAAAATGAGGGGCCGGTGGATTAGCGAGTCCAATAACCCAAGATAGAAATCAAGATCAATCACAAGTATTCTAAGACTACTTAATGAATCCTTAAGGGATCACAACCTAGTATCAAATTATGCAAGTGTGTAGAAATAGATCAAAAGCATGAAAAGATGCACACAAGCTTGACACATAAGAGATTTATTTTAAGTCCCAAATCAAAATGTTATTAGAACAAGGAGAATACCTCGTGATCCTCACAATGCACATAGTAGATTCTACCTAATTTTTAGCAATTTTTGTTGAGCTTTTCCATGCAAGCAAGTGACGAACTCTCCAACAAGCAAACAAGATATGCAAAATATATTCAACTTATGAAAACCATAGGGTTATCTCTAAAAATCAATTGTTACGAGCAATAATAACTATAAATTAATCCAAATGACAACTCATATCATGCATTGAATTATATGAAAAATAAGTGCATACCCATCATAAAATTTTAATTTTTTTGCACTACATTTGACCTAGTCAACAAGATCTAATTTTTTTGATATGATTTTGGCCACAAAAATAGAAATTCAGAATAGAGCCCCCAAACTAAAAAATAGAGAGATTTTCAAAAATGCAAAAATTTTAGAAAAATTTCTTCATTTGTGCCCTAGAGACCTATTTTATCAAAATAGACTAGTTTTTGCAAATTGACTATTTGAGCTATTAAATTGCATCCAAATTTAAAACACAAATAATAGATGCCCTGTAGAATTTGAAGAGATTTCTGAAAATATAAAATTTTTAGAAAAATATGCTGATTTAAGTCAGATATTAATTTTTTATGAAAAATTGAAAAAAATTTATTAAAAATTCAAAATAATTCATAAAATTTTGAATTTTTTTTTGAAGCTTCCTTGATATGTCTCAAACTTGTAAAAAAAATTTCAAACCAAAACTCTAAGCTGTTTGGGAGATAAAATTAAATCTTTGAAAATTTGGGGTTTTAGCTCCCCCAAAAAATCAAAACCAGCATGCAAAGGTGGGTTGCCCCACGGTGGGTGCCAGAAATGTGTGTGTGAAAATTGTACCTGATTTGTAGATACAACACTCAGTAAAACATTAGAGGTTAGCTATAATCAAAATCATGCAAAATTGAAAGCTATCTAACCAAGCGATTTACTGCCTTCTAGTAGGTGCGAGATTAATGTTCTCAGATTGTAATCGAGATCAGTGACCTAGATGACACCTAAATGAAGGATTTGAATGCAAAATATGGATATGAAATTGAATGCAATTAATCTATATTTTTGATATTTTCTATGCAATAAGAATGATAAACTGATATGCTATGAATGCTATTGAAAACTGATATGAAATGAATGCTAAATGATCTAACAATGAAGATTCTAACAATGATATGAAAACTATGAAATTCTATGCTAAGATATAAAAACTATGCAATTGAAATTGATCTCACAAAGCTTTGAATTCGCAAGTTGATTCCTCAGCCTCCAATTCTCCAGCGTGATTATGCAAATTTTGTGGATGCTTGGATGCAAATTTGAGAGATGATTGAGAGATGAGTTATGAAGAGCTGAGCCTTGTTTTTATAGAAATCCAGGGCTTTGGAGGTGCATGAGAAAAAGCCATAAATCACTCAAATAACTCAGGTTGATTTTTGAGTTATTTGATAATAACAGATAATCAAGTCACAAAAACATGCAAAAGCTAAGTTTTAACTCAAAATAGAGTTTAACTTTAATTGATAATTGATAGTTGTCTGCTTTTATGATTGTGCATGTTTTATTTATGAATTAATTTAATAATAAAGTGATTTATGCTCAACTTAACTGCTTTTAAAAATAAAACAATTGATTTATGGGTTAATCAATTATTTAATCAAACTTTTATTAAAAACTATATTATTAAATAATGACAACTTGCTTTAATTAATTAAATAAGAATTTAATCAATTATTCATATGATATTAGATTTATTGTCAAAATTAAATAATACAATTAATAATAGATATAATTAAATTTAATTACACAATTAAGTGGCAAATATTAAATCTAATTAATTAAATATGAAAATATTCAATTAATCAAACTTTAGGATAAATGTGATTTATTGCCAAATAATTATAAAATTAAAGATAATTATGATGATTAGAAATATTACTAGGAATATTCCCCGATGCATAATTTAAGATAATCAATTATGATTCGATGATGTTTAGATGTGCCTTAGGTTAGGACTTTGATGTTGATTTCGTTCAATTTGTAGATGTAGGAGGTTAATGAACTTATAGCCCATTTTTGGGGTATTGCAGAAGGTACTTGTTTGGGTCAGATTCTATCATGGACTCTAAGATTTCTTCCATCTTCTCATCATGTAAACCATCATCAATCTATTCTTTTATGCATCTAGCCTTGATTTCCTCAGGGGATAATTCACTTAGGATATCCTTTTGTGTTGTCTCATGATGCAAAAATGTCTCAGGACTCTTGTAGTCTAATGTCAAAGTTCTTGGTGCAAACTCAATGATCTGCTGAAGATCCTGGGTAAGGCCCTCATTGTGTTCCATTGTTTCCTTACTTTTCTTGGATCGTGTGTTCAACATATGCAAGTCTATGATAAATGTGAGACAACTAGGGAAGTCAAACTCTATTTTTTTTGGATTTTTCTTTTGATCTGGCATGATAATGCAAAACTAGGACTCAAATATGATGTCTAAGTTGTAAGTACCTTACCCTAAGAGAGATTCTAGAAAATTTTAAGGTAAACACTCTAAGGATAGACCCAAATGATACTTAGGACTATATTGACACCTAATGGCAGGACAAAAGTGACAAATTCTAGCAATAATGGTTGTCTATGATAAGTGTTAATTAAAATGATAAGGTGTTTATGCTGAGGCTAGAAGATAAGGATGTTAGTAATGATGTCAAGATAAGACACAAGACCACTATAGGAATGTCCTAGGAAAATGCAACCTCTAGTTTGGAAAATTGACTCTAGGAAGCACAATAGTTTAAGCATAAGATATACATGATATATTTTTGAGATTTTTGAATTTTGGTACAAAGAGTGATGACAATGCAAAAAATAAAGATTCTAAGATATGCCTTTCTAGGTATGTCTATCACAATGAAATAGGATGAAATATCAATGTAGTGTTTGTAGGACTCGTGTTATAGAGCTAATTGTTATAGGATAAATGTTGTAGGACCAACCTTGCAGGACAAATGTTATAGGACCAATATTGTAGGACTAATCTTGTAGGACAAATATTTTAGTACAAATGTTGTAGGATAAATTTTGTAGGACCAATCTTGTAGGAAAAATGTTGTAGGACTAATATTATAGGAAAAAAATTGTATGACCAATCTTGTAGGATAAATGTTGCAGGACCAATCTTGTAGGATAAATGTTGTAGGACCAATCTTGTAGGAAAAATATGTTGGAAATATTCAGGAATTAACTGAGTTACTGAGAGGGGAGGGGTGAATCAGTAACTCCAAATTTTCTTTGAATTTAACATGTGATTTACTTTTAACACATAGATTTGGTTACCCATAAACCTTCCAAAAAGAAAGTAAAACTGGGGTGGGGATGAAACCCACAAAGCTTTAATACTGCAGAATAAAGTTGGCCGGTTAAGGCTTACAATTTGATCACTTCTGATGATCTGCCCTGTTAGGAGCAATAAAGATTGCTAAATCCACCCTGTTAAAGGATTTACAAAACATACAATGAAGTATGCACTCGGTAAAGAGATTTTACAAAAGACTGTTAAGTCTACCCGGTTAAAGGATTTAGTACTGATTCACCTGTTAGGATGAAACAGTAGATCTCGGGCTTTGCAACTAGATTGCTGATTGAGATTCGCTGATGTACTGATCACCTTCTATGATGAATTTGTCTTTGCTGTTCCTTATACTGCTGAAGCCCTTTGTAATTCGCTTATCTCTGCCTTTCTTTCTTTTTCACATATATGCTTCTTACTTACATTTTTTGACATTTTTACAATATTGTTTATATACAAGTCTTAAACAATTAATTTCAATTACAATTACAAAGTCGGCTTGACAAATAAACATATGTGCTACTAAGTCGGCCCAAGTATGGTTACACGGTTCCTGCAAACTAACTTGGTGACTTTCTGATACTCGGCATCCACTGCATTACTCGGCATCGTCATGCACTCGGTAGAAGTGAAGGCACGGTTCATACTGATCACTCGGTAGGTTTTAAACTCGGTAAATACTGGTGACTCGGTAGACATGATGTTACTTGGTTTACACTGTCTGCTCGGTTTGCACTGTCTGCTCAGTTTGCATTGTCTGCTCAGTTTGCACTGTCTGCTTGGTTTGCACTATTTGCTCAGTTTGCACTGTCTGCTCAGTTTGCACTATCTGCTCGGTTTGCACCCAGAATGCAAATAAGTGTTGTCACTAGTGGAAATTCTGCTTAATGCCAACAATCTCCCCCTTTGGCATTAGTGACAAAAACACTTATTGGCCAAAACTTATATACATGAATCATGCTGAGTTTTATTTTGATTTTTTAAAATTTGTCTTTGTTATAGAGCTTTATACATTGTCTCCCCCTTTCAATGTGCTAACTGTTTCTATACAAATCTTCTTCTATACATATATCTCCCTCTATACATATCTCCCCCTTTTTGACGATAATGCCAAAGGTGTATCTACAAGTTATTTACAGAGAGAATCCAAAATTTGATAGAAAATTAGAATGTACCTTCATTATTAGTGCCAGGGTTCTGTCCCAACTTTCTTGCAGAATCTTACATGTTTGGATTGCAATTTGGACTTTTGCAGAGAGTTCAATCATGTGATCTGCTATAGAGAACTGATTGTCATGAATCAATGTTTTGGAATGTTCAATGTGCTTATACATTGTATTCATGATGGGAAGGATCATGTGTTGGATGTCTAGCAGTGTGGACCGGATCCTTGTGTCTTCATTCAGTAGATCAGACTGCATGTTTGATAGGTGTGAGATTTTCATGTGATGAGCAGAGCTTGAACTTGGTTCAAGTTGCAGCTTCTGTATGCTAATCTTCATATCCTCATCCATTTTATTCATTTTATCCTTAACATCCTTTGTGAACTCGGCAATATTGCACAATTTGGCCAAAAGAGAGGTAGCATTCGAATAGATAGATTCAGTGTTTGACAAAACTGAAGACAATTCTACTTGGTTAATAGCTATGTGCTGAGAAATGTGCTCAAGCACTTTATTGTTGAATCTCTTCTCGGCTCTTTCAACTAACTTTTCTGTCCCAAATGAATCCTCATTGTATTTATTAACTACTTCTGCTAATTGTAGCAAAATATGTTGGGAGGAGTCTACTTTAATACCTAATGCATCAGACAAAATGTCCTTAGCATCCTTGATTATTTGATATTCCTTGTCTCTCTCCTCTTTAAGCTTCTTTTGTTTTGCTTTCCTTTGGAGGATCTCACCTATATTTTGCATTTGGTCAGCTGATAGATTTGCAAAATCCAATGTAGGAATCTCTATCTCTTCATCTAAGTCTATATCCTCTACTACATTCTTACCCAAAAATTTTATACTCGGTAGAGCCTTAGGCTTATCTGTACTTAATGCCTTGGTAGTAGTGATAGTAGATAAAGTAGGGCTAGCTATAGAGACTGGTATACTTTCTACTGGAGAACTTAAAATATTTACACTTGAAGATTCAAAAACTGGAAAACTTACTGCTAGAAAACTTGATGATGCGGGAGACTGCAACTCGGTAGAAGAAATGATAGTTGCTTCTGTTGTTGTTATAGATGATTGGACAAATGTTGAAGTTGTCACAACCATGCTTGAAGGTGTCTCCGGGCTGGATGTAGAAACTTTTACTGGAGAGGTAGGAAGGGATGCAATGACTTCTACTGCTATCCTCACAGTATCATCTACCTCAGTGTCTTCTTCTTGTTCATCACTGTCATCTTCAATATCTTTTATTATGACTGTTTCAATACTCGGTTAGTGAAGGTGGTATATGTTCTTCCATGTGGCATTTGCAGCCTTCACAACCGCTTCAATATTGTTGATCAAAATCAAACAAGTATTGAACTTTAATGTCATCTTACTTTCATTATCTTTTAATGCCTTCTTTACTTCATCATTTTTCAAGCTCGGCATTAACTGTCTCAGGGTTTGATCAAATATATCTATCATAGTTTGCTTTGCATTGCTCCATCTCATTTTTATTGGATTTAATAGAACTGCTGGAACCTGTGGGGCTATTTCTTCAGGAGAGTATTTCCACTGTCCCATCTTTTCAATAACAGCATCTTCTATTTCCTTCTGTTCTGTTTCCGATCTGGTTTCATATCTAAAAGATTTTATGTTACTTACTCCAGATCCTGATCCGTCTCTAAAGAGTTTGATCTTTTCTTGAAATTTTAGAGGAGGCCTTTTGAATGCTATGTCTTTATCTACCTTGTCTGCCTTGTCTGCCTTGCCTTTTGCATTTCTCCTTATAAATACAGCAGTGGGAGGCTCAGGTGTCTTAGTGATGAATACCTTTCCTTTCTTCTTTGCAGGTTCTGGTTCCTCTGTTTTCTCATCCTTTTCCTCTTCTTCTTCATCTTTTTCTTCTTTGTCCTCGGTTATCATTTGCATTTTGGCTATCCTCTTCTTTCCTTTGTTTACCGCCTGTGGAAGCTTTATGCTTAGTTCAATTCTTACCTTAGCTTCATCATATGTTCCAAAATATGGAGCTTTGGGATTGACAGGCTGATTAAGAAGAGCTTCAATGATATTCTTGGTTTCATCAATATTTACTTCATAAGGAAGAGGTTTTACATATACAGTCCTCGGTTTAGCTGCTTGAATATATACATTATCACAATCCACCATAAAACAAATGTCATCTTTGTAATCTTCCACCAACTTCTGTGGAATCCGGAATCTGTCATTCATTTTCTCTTTGAAAGACTCAAAATAATTATCCATGATGCTTTCAAAATTTTCACCCATTTCTGAGATGTATTCATTTATTTCATAAAGTGCTGGCACATCTTTTCTCCATACAACTTTTCCTTTAGAAGGGAAGAATTTCTGAACATAGAAGAATAAACAGACCAATAAGGATCCAAACTTACATGGATTGTTTTTGGAAGTTTGAATGCTTTCCATGTTTTTGTTAAACTGCTTTAACAATAAGTCTGCTAGGTCAAATGTTAAGTTATTCTTGACCACTTTGTATGCTAGGTCGATAGCTTCACAGGAGACACTATTCTGTCGACTAGAACTGTAAATCTTATGGGTAATGATGTGTGTACCAAACTTCAGTTCAGCATCGGTAATGCTGCTAAATTTCATGCCTCTACCGTCCCACTCGGCTAGGGTTTTCTTCTCTAGTTCCGTCCGACCTAGGGTTTTGGTAGTTTTTGCTTTGTTCAACATGGGAAGACCGGTGATTTAATGAATCATCTTCTTTGTGATCTCTAAGGGTTGCTCAAGCCAAATCTTGCCATCATGTACACAGCTGAGAATGTATCTAACCCATTTATCTCAAAAGTTTCGAGGTAGATGTGCAATGTGAACTAAACCTTTATCTTCTAGATGTTTGTGCTCGGGTTTCAGAATACCATCCACACACAGTTCTTCACGCATAGTATCTAATTCTAGGTTCCCCATTTCATGAATTGAACAGTTGAAATGATTGCGGATATCGTTAATAAGTAGTACCTTTGGAGGAATCTGAGATTGAGCTCCGTTCGGATCTAGGGCTGCTGCAATTGCGGGCACGATCTTGAAATCTGGTGCTTTCCATTCCCCTTGGACTAACATATCAGATCCTTTCTTCGCTGAAGTGCTGGATGATGCCATGGTAGCTCACAGAAAATTCCTTTCGCAAAAGTGTTGAATTGCTGGGTTGCTCTTGAAATTTTCTGCTCTCAAAGTGCTAAAGGTTCGCGGTGAAGAATGAGTTCGATTACTTGCTTTTTGTTTATAACTCTGTCATTAATGCTTAGTACAAATTAGGGTATGAATTTTGACAGACTGTCACCCACTAAGAATTAATTGCTCGGTAAAGACTTCGCAACTCGGTGAACTTGAGAATTCATATTGCTCCGACCTCGCTCGGTAAAGACGGGTACCGACCTTGCTCGGTAAAGATTGATACCGACCTCCCTGTGATCTTACTGCATCTTGTATGCTGATTTAGATCTTTCTTTTAATTCGGTTCTGGAACTGCTTGAGATTGGTCTATGAGAATACAGTTCCAGTGCTTTCTTGGAAATTTAGTTTGAGTCGGTAGAGCCATCCATTCCATTACTTGGACTGGATTGCTCGGTAGATTTAGGAATCCATTTTTGTCTCACCTATTTCCTGACCTTAGTTGCTTCATTCTTCTTTCCATCTTCAACTTCACTAGCATTCATGCAGTTTCTGGCTATGTGACCTAGTTTAGTGCATTTGAAGCATCTTACGGTAGTATCTCTTTTCCTTAGATGATGTTTTATGCAATTCATGCCAATGTGTCCATATTCTCCACAGTAATGACATCTACACCAGGTGTTGTAGTCCCATCCAAACATTGCTTTCATAATTTGTTCTGCTGGATTAAATGTCTTGGATCTGCACTCGGATGCCTTGTGACCTTGTTTGTTGCACTTGTGACAATTACCTTTGAATCTTGGTTTTTCCCTGCATTCATTTGCTTTGTGACCAGGTTGATTGCAGCTGTAACATTTTCCATTGAATTCTGCTTTTTCATTGTTCCAACATTTATTTGAAGTATGTCCTATTTTACCACAATGATTACAAGTAGGTTTTTGATTTCTTTGAGTACCTTGCTTAGAAGATTCACCTTCTCCTTTGTATCCAAGTCCTGCTTTTCCTTTTTGCCTATGAAGATTTCGCTCATACAGCTGATTCAAGTCTTCTTGACTTTTCAGCATTCCTTCATTGATTTGTTTTTCAGCGTTTAGGTCATCCACCAATCTTAGATTGATTTCCTTTTCAGATCTTAGTTCTTCTCTTGTGCTTTCTATTTCTGATCTTAGATTTAGAATTTCCTCATTTGTATGAGAGATCTGATCAATTAGGTTTTCTAGCTGAAGGGATTTATTTTGGACTTCAATGTTCCTTCCATCTAATTCATCTTTCAATTTGTTTCTTTGTTTCAAGATCTCACAGAATCTTGTAGAGTGTAGCTCTTGTTCTCTTTTTAATTTTCTCACTTCTTCTTGCAGAGACCCATTCTTTTCTAGGAGTTCTTTGATAGCATTGTTTGCTTCATCTGAGTTATTTGAGGGAAAAAGATCTTTAATCTTTTCTTCAATGTAATTCTGATCATTCATCTGATTTGCAAGTTCCTTCCTTCTTCTTAGGGATTGGGAAAGATGTTCTTTTGCTTCCTTGAGTTTAGCTATGGCCATTTCCAGATCTAGCTTTTCATTTTCAATCACCTTGTTCAGTTTGAATACCTCCATTGTCCTGGATCTTTGCTCAAGCTAGTTAAGCTTTATCTTGAGAACCAATGCTGCTCTGATACCAATTGTTGGAAATATTCAGGAATTAACCGAGTTACTGAGAGGGGAGGGGTGAATCAGTAACTCCAAATTTTCTTTGAATTTAACATGTGATTTACTTTTAACCTTTGCATAGAGAAAGCATGAAACTTAAATGCATTCACAATAATGACACATAGATTTGGTTACCCAGAAACCTTCCAAAAAGAAAGTAAAACTGGGGTGGGGATGAAACCCACAAAGCTTTAATACTATAGAATAAAGTTGGCCGGTTAAGGCTTACAATTTGATCACTTCTGATGATCTGCCCTGTTAGGAGCAATAAGAATTGCTAAATCCACCCTGTTAAAGGATTTACAAAACATACAATGAAGTATGCACTCGGTAAAGAGATTTTACAAAAGACTGTTAAGTCTACCCGGTTAAAGGATTTAGTACCGATTCACCTGTTTGGATGAAACAGTAGATCTCTGGCTTTGCAACTGGATTGCTGATTGAGATTTGCTGATGTACTAATCACCTTCTGTGATAAATTTGTCTTTGCTGTTCCTTATACTGCTGAAGCCCTTTGTAATTCGCTTATCTCTGCCTTTCTTTCTTTTTCACATATATGCTTCTTACTTACATTTTTTGACATTTTTACAACATTGTTTATATACAAGTCTTAAACAATTAATTTCAATTACAATTACAAAGTCGGCTTGACAAATAAACATATGTGCTACTAAGTCGGCCCAAGTATGGTTACACGGTTCCTGCAAACTAACTCGGTGACTTTCTGATACTCGGCGTCCACTGCATTACTCAGCATCGTCATGCACTCGGTAGAAGTGAAGGCACGGTTCATACTGATCACTCGGTAGGTTTTGAACTCGGTAAATACTGGTGACTCAGTAGACATGATGTTACTCAGTTTACACTGTCTGCTCGGTTTGCACTGTCTACTCAGTTTGCACTGTCTGCTCAGTTTGCACTGTTTGCTCAGTTTGCACTGTCTGCTCGGTTTGCACTGTCTGCTCGGTTTGCACTGTCTGCTCGGTTTGCACTGTCTGCTCGGTTTGCACCCAGAATGCAAATAAGTGTTGTCACTAGTGGCAATTCTGCTTAATGCCAACAAAATATTTTAGAACCAATCTTGTAGGACAAATCTTCTAGGACAATTTTTTTTAGGATATAAATACTCAAAAAACTCAAAATCAATGTATAGTTGTAAGACTTACTCAAAAGAAATGATCTATGTATGCTCAACAAATTTTTCAAGTTGCAAGTTTTCATGAAGTCTGTCACAACGAAAGTAGTATACAAGAAGTTTAATGTAAGGTCAAATTTGGCTGCATCTAAAATATTATTGGCTCATTGCTTGGGTTTCTGCCAGCTCACATAATATATCTTGTACACAAATAGAGATTAAAATCCCTCTTGAAGGTGCCTATGATTTTGCATTTTCTAGGTATTATTTTCATGTTAACGAAGTTCTCTTTCGTAACAAAATATCCTTGGGACATATATGATGGGAATTTTGGGAGGAGATTTTGTTTTAGCCTTCCCTTGCACTATACTAAGACAAATATTCTGAAGTAAACTAGGTAGCCTCTAATTAAAAAGGTTGTAGTAAGTTTTGTGGCATATCCCCAATTGGTTTGTACATGTGTGACTCACTTAAGAGCCTATTTGACCATGCTGGCTACCTAGGGATGCTTCACCCATTCCAGACTATCATCAACACACCTCATTCGAGCTTCAGGAGATAAGACCAGAGTTTTCTCAGGGTATTTTTTATATACCAACCAAAAGGATTTTTCAGTTTGAGGTTGTTCTCTATTGGGTTCACAATCCCCCTAGACAAGCCTCTCTAAAAATAAAAATGGTTGCTAATCTAATAGATTGTGCAAGAGCACCAAGAACTCAAAACACCAGGTTAATCACATTAACCATCAAAAGTCAAATGTGGACTAAACTACCATCCATGCAAGCACATGAGTTCAATTTTAAGCCCAAACCAAATGAGATTTATCTTGTTCAATTTTATTGCACCAATCTCAAATGTTCTTTGCCTTTGTTCAATTCTTTAAACCACCATGTCAATTTTAAGCACCAAAACAAGATATGAAATGTGATGTTTGTGCATGAAATCTCCGTTTTAAAGAACCAAACCAAATGGATGTATTTTAGAATAAAAATAATAACTCTAGTTCCAAGACACATGCTAAAAAAAGGAGTTAGTACCAAAAAGACCTAGCAATTAGTTTTTATAATCATAATTAGTACTCATATCAACATGTAGATTACTGTATTTATCTGATAGCTTGATCAGTTGGTCTATGTACGTGTTGAAGAGCCCTTCATATCCAAATTCTACTTCCAATCGATTAAGTGCACCTATGTGAGTTGATTCTTTGTTTTCATTTATCTTTCTCTCTCTTCTTCATTGTTCAACGAGCTCTTGAATCTTGTCTTTCTTATGTTTTGGTGATCCAGTACATTTTTTCATTACATCAAGAGCATATTTTCAACAATGAAAATATGCCATTTTACAATAGAGATAATATTTTAGATAGAAGATAAAAAAATATAGTTTGTAGTTTCGAAACAATGTTTTTGTTAAAACGATTATCGCCTACACTTGCACACAAAAAGAAATGTTTTCAAAGATCTTAAAAAAAAATCATCAAAATTAAAATCACAAAGAAGAGACCCCTTATAGAATTTCAAGACTTCTCCAAAAATCTAACTTTTTCAAAAAGAAATGTTGATTTGTGTCCAGAAATATTTTTTTATGAAATCTCATTAAAAAATTGTTAAAAAAATAGAAACAAAATCCAAAAAATATGAAATTTGGATTGTAGCTTCCTTATGTTAAGAAAAATATACCAAAAAAAATTCATAGCATAATTCCTTAATTTGTGCCCTAGGGACCTATTTTATCAAAACGTATCAGTTTTAAAATATCTATTATTTTTGCAAATATTTTTCAACAAAATCAAAATCACAAAGAATAGACCCCATGTATAATGTCAAGACCTTTCCAAAAATGTAAAATTTTTAAAGAAATGCACTGATTTATTCCTAGGAAGGAATTTTTTATGAAATCTCATTAAAAATATATATAAAAAAATTGGAAAAATTCAAAAAATCTAATTTTTTGACTGTAACCTCCTTATATTAGCACAAACCTACAAAAAAAAATTATTAAAAAATTCCAAGTTGTTTGAAAGATATTAACAAATTTCACATCGAGTTCACCATTTTGTAATTGGGTAATAGGGGATCAATAGAAACCTGCAATAACATCAAATATCTCAACTAAAAAGAGATTGTTAGAGTAATTAGTATTCCCAATACTCAAGAAAGGATGTACAAAAAATAATAAGCATAAACAATAATCAGTATGAAATCATTCTAAGAACATGAATATGCAAACCATGAAATTCTTCCTTGATGTTCTCATCAAGCAATGTGGGTTCTCAAAATTGAGCTCAAGATCGTGCCAACATAATAATTCAAAGCAATATTGGTTCCCAAAATCAAAGGTTTGGCTCTCTATTTCTAATTTTTTAGGGGTTTCAACAAAGAATTAATGATTGATGGGTTGATTGACTATGATTGAGGAGTTGAGGTCAAAGTGAGTGGGAGTTCAACTCAATTGATTGCTTGGTTTAAATACGATTGATTGATCTATCAACACCTAGATTTGAGGGATGATTTGAATGGACTGTTGAGATAGTAGAATAGACTGGTGAGTTAAAAAATTACATGGATGAGTCAAATGATTGCATGGATTAGTCAATTGATTGCATATATTAGAAGACTTAATTGATTGAAGATTTTAATTGATTTTTGAGGGAGGAATTAACATTGTGGATTGAATAGTTAGGAGAATGAATTGTGGAGTGAACTGAAAGTTAGTACGAGTCAGCTTTGGAGTAATAAACCATGATTAAATAAATAAATAAATCATTTGCTTGCACATGTAACAATTGTTAAATAAATAAATAATATTCATTTATGAGAGAAGAACAATTAATCTATTTGAATAAATATAATTTATTTAATTGTAATAGGGATTTTGATTTAATTATTACATAAATGCAATAATTAGAAAGAGGGAATATTAATTAAATATAGTTATTTAATTAATTGAATGACATAAGGAATAATTAAATAATGTTTAATTATTTAATTATTTTATAGATGAATAATTGATGAAATAGTGATAAGACATTTAATAATTAAAGTAATTAATTAAAATCACTTAATTATGGAATTGAGGATAGATGATGATTTTTGACATTAAAATATGGTAGAAAGACACAATTTGTTAAATAATAAAGATTATTAAATATATTAAAGAGGAATGTTAGCAATGTCATCATTTCAGAGCAATAGGCCATTTATATGTGTCTACACCAATTACCTTCAAAAAATGCTCTTAGAATGCCTACCTTAGAGAGTTTGGGCTACAAATTTATGAAAATGTTCATAGTGTTGCCTAAATTTTGCGAATACAAAATTGCGGACAACACATGGCAACCACTATCACTAAGAAGAATGAACATTCATGTTCTTAGTCACCAAGTGAGAACCCAAACCATATCCACAAACCTCATGGGATAAGCATATACCATTGTCCATGGTTGCCAGTCAAGGAGACAAGTCCATCCATGACGTAATCTAATACTAGGTTCATTTAAACCCAAATAAAAAAGTGATTTGTAACATAGCACATTGAATCATAAAATAGAAAGTAAATATATGAAAATGATCCTAAAAATACAAGGAATTTGAATATCAAGTTCACTTTTGCATAGACCTAAGGGAACATCTCTATGATATAAATGTGTAGGAGAAATCTCTAATCTAAATAATGAATCTGGATTACAATACCTGGTGTGATACTTGTGGTATTGTTATTTTAAATGCAAACCAAAAAAATCAACAATATATTTTGCAAGCCAAAAAGTGATCCATTCCATTTGAAATTAGAGTTTATATAAAGTCTGATGGATCACAAGGGTCACTAGCATCCCTTGGAAATGAAAATGAAAAGTCCATATGATATTTATTACAAAAAAAACTAGAAAATTGACCAAAACTATCAAAATATTATATACAAAATTATGTCTACTTGGAGAAGTCATAATTTTCTACTCCTAGCTTAGAATTGCAAACTGTTTACATTGCTAGAAATATCTCCAAGAGTTATAGCTTTAGTCCCTGAAGGAAAAAGCCCAAGACAAGTCAATCACATGGTTTTAGGGCCTTGAAATGCCCCGAGGACCTCCGAAAATGAAAATTACTAAAATATAGAAAATACCAAAAAATTAGATTTTGGTATTTTCCCATTTCTTCTTGTTCCAACTTCCTATGGACCATCCTGAACTATGTTGTAATCATTCCTCCCCCATTGAGAGGAAATGGGCCCAATTGCATCCACACTCTATAGCAGGTGTGGAAAACAAAGCTAATTTTGTTCATGCGTAAGACACTTTTCTTGATGATCAAACTAACCAGCTTGCACCAGATGGTACAAGGAAATAGTTTGGTTCTTTAAGTTCTTCACAACAACCTCCACAACTTGATTACTTTGGAGTGGGTTAGTAGCTTCTATATTTAATTCCATATGACTGATTTCCTTAGCAAAATCTTCAATGTTTAATAATAGCTCAGGAAATAAGGCTTCAACAATTCTACATTGAAGACCAGATGAATACCCAAAAAATGGAGGCAAATTGAGTTCAAATGCATTTTAACCAACTTGCGTGATGATGTTATATAGACCATAACAAAGAGGACAAATCTTCCTATGAGGGCCTTGCAATCTCTCTTTTTGAAAAATGAAACCATACCTTATCTGCAACTTGGAAATTGTGAGGAGTCTGATGCTCATCATGCATCTATTTATACTTCTTAATGGTTTGCTCCAAAATTTCATGAACATATTATTGCAAATGATGAATTCTATATATAAAATTCATTGATTTTTCCTTCTCCTTATCCAATCATGGTAACAAGTCAGGCTGTATAACTGGTACAAAAATATTTATTGGTGCTAATGGTTGATATCCAAGATAAACTTTAAATGGACTATGACTAGTTGAACTATGAATTACCATGTTATAGCTACGTTGTAAATAGGGAATGATTTCATCCCATGTACGAGGATGTTTTGAGTGATACATGCACATAATTTGAATGATCATTTGATTGAAGACCTCAGTTTGACCATCTCTTTGAGGGTGGAATGTAGTGGACTTAGTTAATTTTGTGTCTGTCATTGCTTATAATGAAGACCAAAATTTACTGAGAAATTGACTATCCTTGTTTGAAAGACTACTACTCAGTATCCCAAAATGAACCCAAACATGCTCAAAGAAGAGTTTTGTAGCATCTTCTATAAGATTGTCTTTCTACAGGCCACCAAGATTGCCATTTTTGAAAATCTATCTACCAAAAAATATATACAATCATGCCCCCGTCTAGTGGTAGGAAGAACAAACATAAAGTCCATAGAAATTGAATGCCAAGGTTTTTCTAGAATAGGAAGTAGTAAATGTAAACAAAACCTGTAATTTTTTGCTTTGCAATGACACATGTTGTACAAGCTTAAATTTACGCATTCGCATCTTTTTTCATTTTTGGCCAATTAAAATATCTTTGAAGTATAGCAATTATCTTACCTATTCCAAAATATCCTCCAACCTTGTTGTAGTGAGCTTCCCATATTAAATTCTTGTGTTCTTCCTTAGGCACACATATTTGGCCAAGGTGGAAAAGCATTCCATCTTGAAAATAAAAACAATTCACATGTTTACCTTCCATAAGATGAGTATATACATTAGAAAATTCATTATCATGTCCATATAAGTGAGCCCAAGTTTCTGTTTGGTGACCACATGATTCTAACGCCATGCTTATACCTACAATTGGAGGCCTTCTCAAACAATCTTCTACCTTATTGGTGCTTCCCTTCTTATGGTGATATTGAGATAAATTTTTTGAAGATAGGATAACCTCCTTTGGTGTCTATCATTCTGCAAGTTGTGCGTGTGCAAAAATTGAACAGGTTTTTGATCTATGTGGATGATAGCTTCCTTTCCCAAAATATAATGCTTCCATTGCTTGCAAGCCTGAATAATGGCATATAATTCTTTATCATAGGTGGGATACCTACAACTTGCATTAGAAAATATCTTAATATGGTAGGAAACCTAATATCCACATTGCATGAGTACTACTCCTAGGGCATATTCAGATGCATCAGTTTGTATTTCAAAAGACCTTTGTAAATCAGGAAGAGATAAAACTGGTGTAGAACATAATATATGTGTTAACTCCTTGAATTCTTATTGTTGAGCACCTATTTAATTGAATTTTTATTTCACTCCTCCTCATAGTGACTAATTTAAAGGTCAAGACAAATGTCAAAATCCTAACACAAATTTATAATAAAAGTTAGCCAACCCCAAGAAGCTATGAAACTCTCCGAGGTTCCTTGGAGCTGAGTAGTCTTTAATTACTTGTATCTTTTCAGGATCAACATGAACACCCTCACTATTAATAACATAACCCAAATATTTAATACTCTACATACCCAAAGATATTTTTTCCTTGTTTGCATAAAATCCACGATCTTGCAAGGCATAAAATACTTGTTCCACATGTTGTAGATACTCTTCCCAAGTTTTGCTAAAAATGAGAATGTCATCTAGATATACAACTACAAAAGAATTTTTGAATGACCTTAGTACATTATTCATCATCCTCATAAATATTTTTAGATAATTTGTGAGGCAAAAAGGCATCATGAACCATTCGAATAATCCATCCTTATATTTAAAAGTAGTCTTCCATACATCTGCTAGATCAATTGGCACTTGACGATACCCAATTTTCAAATTAATTTTAGTAAATAATTTTTCCCCTCTAAGCTAGTCTAAAAGATCATCTATCTGAGGAATTGGATATCTTTTTTTTATAATGATCTTATTCATTTCCCTATAATGAATACAAAGTCTCCATCTTCCATCCTTTTTCCTTGCAAGAACAATTGGGCTACCGCAAGGAGATGTACTTGGGTGTATATGTCCTTTTTGAATCAATTATTATATCCACCTTTTGATCTCATCATTTTCTATTACTGACCTCCTATATACTAGCTCATTAGGCAATGGAAATCAATAGAATGTCTAACTTGGCAGTGTGAGGGTACCCATGTTGGTAACCCAAACACATTATGATATTTTGCTAAAATATGATCCATTGACCCTTTTTGTTTTGTTGTGATGGTCATGGTGGCATGGGAATTGCATATAGTTTTTTTTTCTTCCTCGGGAAGAACCATTAATAACACAAATGTACCAGTTTGGGAAATCAATCTATTACATTATTTTGCACTAATCAAATATGAACAGTGTGTAGGACTTACCTCTAGTATCTAGTACTTATGTCCACCCACTTTAATTGTCACACTTTTTGGCCTAAAATCATACACCCCATGACACTGATACATGTATGGATTCCCCAAAAAAAATATCACACACATCAAAGGAGCTACATTGTAGATCACCTCATCTTTAAATGTTTTTATAGAATATGAAAAATGACATTGCTTGTTTACTTGAATATGTTGCCCTTGACTCACCCATCCCATACAATATAATTATGGGTGTGATGTTTTCTTCAGATTCAATCTATTTACAGTATCAACAAATATCAAATTATTTTGACTACCATTGTCAACAATAAAATGCATGACCTTTCCTCTAACCCACATCTATGAATGTAATAATATCTCTTCATCATCCAGGGGAAATACCTTTGTAGTGACTATCGTGGCATATGGGTTAGCCTCAATGATTTGTTCCTCTTCCTTCTATTTGCAAGAATCTGTCACCTCAGGCTCAATGGTTTCATCATGGGTCTCCATCATTAAATCCTTTATAGTTTTGTAATATTTAGTGTTATGAGAGGGACTTTTATGGACTTTAGACAACATACCTGATTCTTGCTCGATTTTATTCAAATCCCATGTCTTCTTTGTTGGTGAATTTAGAGATGACTACTTTCACCTTTCCATTTGTTGTTAATGTAATTTTCCCTCCTCCCTTTCTGTTTGAACTTTTCCTCATTTTTAGATGCATATTTGAAAGAACTAGACATTGTCTCTATATTCAAGAAATCCATTTTGGTCTAAATGTATCTATGAAGACCACTTTGATACTTCAAAAATTGGAATTTCTCTGAGTCTTTGATACCAAAATTCATAGAGAGAGAATGAAATGTGTTGGTATACTCCTGAAGTGATTGGTCTCTCTTCTGCTAGAGCAACTGCCATTGCATATATTTTTGTTCATAGGTATCTTCAGGGTAATATTCCTCTTTTATATACTCCATGAATTCTTCCCATGTGGGTATACTATAAAATATCACACTAGATTCATGTTTTTCTTGGGCTTCTTTAGTTGTTTCATGAACTTCCCATGCCAATTTCATACGGTTCTCAACTTTAAGGAGGTCGAAGGTGATCTTTTCAATATTTGAGAAATTGGTAACAAAAAAATATCTCTCCAATTTGGATAACCAATCATCAACAATATTACATCAATTTTCCCTTGAAAAGTTGGAATATCAAAATTTACCTACACTTTGAATGGGGTTTTCCCGCCAAATATTGGATTCTTTGGACTAGCCTATGACTCTCATTTTTCAAGCATATACGAGAACTACTCCATCATTTCTTTACATTGTTTGTTTAATGGCTCTTCTACCATAATTTTGAAGAGTTATTCCATACCGCTAGTCTATTGTTTTTCCACCTACAATCATGTGCGTCTTAAAGGAAGGTAATCAGAGGCATCTCTCATGCTCAATCCAAACCTTTGGTAAGTTGACCACGTGTAATGGTACATGTAGGAGAAAATATGCTATGATACCATTGGTCTAAATTATGAATCTAGATTACAATACCTTATGTGATACCTTTGGTATTGTTATTTTAAATGCAAATAAAAAAATTTGACAATAGATTTTTTAAGCCAAAAAGTAATCCATTCCATTCAAAATTAGAGTTTATAAAAAGTTTGATGGATCCCAAGGTTCACTAGTATCCCTTGGAAATGAAAATGAAAATTCCATATAATATTTATTAAAAAATAAACTAGAAAAACTACCAAAACTATCAAAATATTATATACAAAATTATGTCTACATGGAGAAGTCATAACTTTCTACTCCTAGCTCAAAAATGTGAACTGTTTACTTTACTGGAAAGATCTCCAAGAGTTATAACTGTATTCCTTGAAGGAAAAATCCCAATAAAATTCCTTTACATAGTTTCAAGGCCCTAAAATGCCCCAAAGATCTCTAAAAATGAAAATTACTAGAATATAGAAAATACCAAAATAATAGACTTTGGTATTTTCCCATTTCTTCTTGTGCCAACCTCCTCTAGACCATCCTGAACTGTGTACAGATAAATCTTAGAACATATGTACAACTCTTGTATTTATCTGAGCATAAAAACAATATGTGTGTAATTGGAGCTAGGTCACATATATGTGGGAACATATCACATATGCCTGGAAAAAAAACATGAATGCACAAGAATGTAAAGATGTGTACAGAAACAACAAACATTTGCGCATAATCCTCTAGGAAGCATAAACTTGAAAATAAACTAATGTCAACCCCAATGCAGAGCCTAAATATGAACAACGTTGCACCATAGAGTACCATAAGAAATAATTCAAGGTCATACACACTCGATACAATTGTAATTGACATAAAATAAACACAATCTACTAAGCATACAATCATACAAACAAAATCACTAAAAATAAATGCAAGATATAGAATGAGCATATCATGCTCAAACTCTATTACTAGAAGCAGTCCACCAGTTGTACATTGATCCCCAATAGTGATGTGCAATGCCACCCAACTACATGGTACCCTTAAGCCCACCCCACCATGCTTACAGAGATAGTCGCATGACCCAAACACATGAAGTACATACACAAAGAATGGATAACACATGCCAATCAAACACAGTAATCAAGGGATGGTATAGAAAAATAATCTCAATGTAGTCACTTAAATGTAGATACCCAAATACAAGTACACCAAGTTCACTACTTAAACCTAGACAAGGTATGATAACAAGATTCAAGAATAGAGTGTCATCACAAAACACATAGAGGCCCGTGTTGTCTCAAGAAATCCTTCTCTCATCAAGGAAACTCTACTATGTTAGCTCAATGTATGCAGATGACCATGCCTATGATAACTCAACATCCACAGATGCCCATGGCTATTTTGGCCCAACATCCATAGATGGCCATGACTGTACTAGCTCCATGTCACCCAGACAACCACAATACTAATATTTTTTTATATCTTTTATTATGTTTTAACCCAGTTATTTATTAAGTTATCACTTTATTATAGACTCTACCAAGGGTTACCCTAGGTCCACTTTGTGCCCCAACTTGCCTTAGAGAGCCACTCTATTCCACTACTCTACACCAACTGGTCAAATAATGCAATTCCCAACTAAAAAAACATAAAACAATAAGGATTCTAAGCCAGTCAACAAAATGGTACATGTGCACTCAATTGGACTCACCAAGAGCACAAGTCACTCATACCTTGGCATAGGAGTGTAAATAAACTACATGCTTGGATGTGGTCTCAACACCATACATCCACAATAAAAGAGTGGTCTCAACATTACATATGGTGAATCCATAAAAAAGGCAATGCAAAGGCTATCAAAATACAAGCCAAGAATAAATAATGTATTAGCTCCATTCATAGATTGAGGAGTAGTCAATTGGGATCACCCAACAATACAAATATCTCAAGATCCCATCAAGTAGGCACAAAAAATAATGTCAGGAATGTGGTCTCAAACAAACACATCAATAACATCAAGATGGAAACTCAACCAGGGAAGAAAAGTCAATAAACTGAGGTAATCAAATAAAGCACAAGCACACTCTATTGGCCCAATTGCCAAGAGCATGAATCCCAAGATGGTCTGACATTAATTACACATGAGATACCAACATCCCTAAATGATCCAAGAATGGATCTTGTGATCAAATCCATAGACTAAATATTTCAAGAAAAAATCCACAAAAGGAAGATCAATACCACCATATGGCCCAATGCCAAAAACTTAGCACAGAGGCAATAAAAATAACATGTGACATACACAATCAATTGGCACCATGAAAAAGAGTAAGGACCCCAAGATAATCTGAGATGTGATACATAATATGCACATAAGCATAAGACTCAAAATGAATAATATCAACAAAGGACAATGATTTTCAACAATAACCAACTAAGCACACAAGCCATAAAATCAGTTTGAAACCCAAAGTTTGGATCATGATGATAAGTAACTAAAATCTTCTAATTTAATTCCAACTACATAATCCAACTACAAACATGGAAAACAACTAATCCCAATAAACAAAACACACCAAACATGGTGGAAACTCAATTCTAGAAGCCACACAAATTGAGGACCTCTCAAAAATCATCAAAAAATCAAAGTTGGAATCTCATGATTATGTGAATAACCCATTGGTTCCCACATATCCAACAACACACTTAATTATCTTTTTGAGCATATATTAAAAAATAGGCAGCATAAGGGCATAAAAACTTGTATCCCATAATACAAAATACACATAAGTCCGAACAAGCACCAAATAAAATAAAATAAGTTGAGGATAAATATCATCTCATCCCACAATCTAAATACAACATGCATCAAGTAAAATTTCAAAGGACAAAGCAAGATATGAGGTTTTCCTACCTCAAATGGACAAAAACACCAAAACGGAGGAGGAAATATGTACACTCCATGAAATCAAATAAGTATCCAAAAAAAGTGTAGAAATCATGACATGATTCTGACGAGCCGCTACCCACAAAAATCCTACAAGCGAGTCATGCCCAATCCATAAAAGATTGAATTATCTCCAAGAGGGGTTAAGAGCCAATTTTGAATTTTAAAAACCCATAAATGAAAAAGAAGTCTAATCTAACATTACAAATCACTTTTTCACTCAAAGCCAAAAAAGATAAATTAAAAATCACTTAAATCAATAAATTAAAACCTTAATAAAAATAACCCAAACTCAAAGCATAGATTAAATTAACTGATTCTAATTAAACTTTTTTGCTTAAGTTATAAAATGAGATTTTTAATATCAATTGCACATGCAATTGAGCTTGAAAAAGCCACCTTTTCACTTAAATTATAAAATATAATATGTAAATGTATTAAACAACTACATTTACATAGGTTTTATACTTAAGTATATGCAATTGCATATAAAAAGTTTGTTATTATGACTATGGGACTTAAATTTATTGAAAGTGGATTTTTAAAAATGACTTGCATGTGGATGATATGCAATGAATGATTAAAAAACCCACTTTTACGCACTTAAGTGACTAAATTCAATTTAATTTAATATATATAACTATAGTAGTAATAAAGTAACATGAAAATAGACTCGAAAAAGTCAATTTTCATGAAACCATTAAAAACTATGGTCAAATCAACTCGTAATGATTTAAAAATAGATGTCAAAATCTACTTTTGATATTAAAAATAATTTTATTTCGTGCAATTGATAATAAAAAGCCTATTTTTGGAGCAATTTTAATAAAATATGCAATCGGCTTGAAAAACCCCACCTTTTCCTTTATAACTTGAGCTAGACAACTTCGTTTGACGCCTAAGATAGCTCGAAAAGAGTGGAATTGTAAGGGCTATTAAACTAAGGGAAAAATATGATTAAAAGCTACTAACAAGAAAGATAAAAATGAAGAATAAACTTGAAGACTGCCAAAAATCAAGTGCTTGTAGTTAGAGAAGAAAAACTCGTTCTAACAAGCATTAGGGGGATTAACTTGATGAAAACCTTCAAAAAGAACACATAAATAACACAACATAAATTTTAATTCAAGGATGAAGAACTACCTTCATGACACCTTATTAATGCATTGAAACATAGTGGATACACATACAAATCCATGAAAATTGCGTAGGGTTGCCACAATTTTGTGATGTCAAAATTGAAGACAACACAAGTTCAAGGGAGCCTAATTGGGATAGGGTCCTTGTATTATATTGGTTATTTTTTGTTGATTTCCATACCTAGAATTATGTTAATATTTTTAAAGTTGTTTATATTTTAGTTCTCAAACTCAAAGTAGTTTAGTTATGTTTTTTTCTAGGGATGACCCTAAGTGGCCTTGTTATAAGACTTATGGTAGTATAGATGGTTTGATGGATAAGTATTGTACAAGCTATGATTGTGATGATACTATTGTTAGACATGTTTTGGTTATTTTTTATATTCCTATTGTCTTGTTAATGTGTTTTTGATAAAAGCGGCAACAAAACCAAGGTGTTGTCTCATAATACAAACATAGAACTATCACAAAGGATAAACACTAGACAATCATTAACAACACATTAACAAATAGTGAATATTAGCCAATATAAGAAACAACATCCTAAATTTACCTTTATCAAAAACATAAGACCAGTTACAACTAAATCACCAACCATAGTCAGAGTACCACATAGAAGGTAAAGTAAAACAAACTAATCTAATAAAGTTCACAATCTTAGCAGTATTAAAAGTATATAACATGTGCCACATAGGGAAAAAACATGGAGAGTTGACCTTAGTGTAAAAGATAGAAACTAAAGTATTAAAAGTAAGGCCATAGGAACTAGTAAGAAGCCAAAAAAAAGGATCGACATTCTTCATCATGATTTCTTCTTGTTGGTATTTTTGATAGAAAAAATCTAGCCTACTCCTCATAAATGAATTGGAATAGATCTTTGTAATCTTCATCTTCCTTGAGCTTGTCACCTTTCACATGCTCCTATAGTAGACATAAGGTGGTATCAAAACCATGCATCATCTTCAGCGTGAACATACTCACATCTTGAAGATGCTTATCCAAACCCACCACTTCATCCTTGAGGTTATGAAGGTCACTTTCAATATCAACAACCTATTGTTTAATTTTTCCAATGATACGACCTGGGCCATGACTTGGGCTAGGGGCATCTTTAACCTAAATTTATTCCACATCATAATTTTTATGGGTAATTTGAGGTGAAGGAGGAGTAGTAGGATGGTTGGTATTGGCTGCAAGGGCATGGAACATGCCACATTTAAGGCTCTCTAACACATGGGATGATGATTCATTCTCAAATTCATCTTTGCCATTACTTCCGGTCTCCTTAGAGTCTTCAAGGATCAACTCTTTCATTTTTATTTTTCCCTTTTACTTAGTAATTATGTTGGAGTGGTGGGGGTGATAGATTCCTCCATAATCTCCACCTTTGAATCCATCTGATAGGTGGTATTTTTAGATTTTTTTTATGGGATTTAGTCTTCGGTCTAGGATTATCAACTTTTTCCTTCTTTGATTTACCAGTAGAGTCAGCCATGGGAGAAACCTTTATGGAACCCTTAATCCTAAAGAGGTTTTGACACATCTCTTTCTATCCATGCTCGTGGAAGGGAGGAGACTTAGTTCAGGAGGAGAATGCGACGACGAGGACAAGGGGGGCATAGCAACAACTTGTTGAACATAGACATTTCTAGAAGGACACAAAGCCAAATGGAACTTATAAAGGTGGTACATCAAACCCTCATGTAAAATAAATTTTTTTTTCCCTATGGCTTTAGCTTCACCAATTTCATTAATACTACTTTCCATAGAGTGTAACAAAAAAAGGGTATGGAAATGAAATCCTAGTTCCAAAGGTGACTGAGAAAAGGGAGATGGTAGAAATAGAAAACACCATATCTACTCTCCAAAGTAAAATATTTCATAACTATTGCACACACCTATGACCAAACATCCAAGAGCTTCTTACAATTATATCCACCATGTCTTCTAATTAGGTGCTCATTAGGTTGAAAGAACTGGTTCAAACTAGCTTGGTCCGGAGTCCGGATGGTTTTGTTCCACTTTTTTTCTTTAGTAGATAACCCAGTGGCTTTAGGAAAAACATACTCATTGATATTGAATGAAATTCCATTAACAATTACCCTTCTCTCATTCCAAGTGGACACATACTGGTGAGAAACATTCTCGTCGTGCCTAGTCATATTCTCCATGAAGGAGATAATTCCCCCTTCTCTACAAACAAATATAACAACTGGGTTATTTTTATATTTATTATCAATGTGGTCTAGCTTAATCTTTAATCTATCAGCACCATAGATTTCTAATTCATAAACACCAAAGCCCATAAGTAGAATAGAATTGAGTTCAAGGTGAAACTATCCATCAGGCACACTAAGTTGCAAAGGAAATTCAAGATATCACTAGATTTGGAAAGTTCAAGATAAAAAGCCTCATTTCTGAGGATTAATATGTTATAATTATCCCCTTCATTATTGTAATAAATATCCCCACACCTCTCATTACAATGAGTACACTCTAGTATGTGTGGGTAGTCTCTTAAATTTGAATCAAAGAGGTTACAAAAGATACTTGGAGAGTCTCCAAATCCAAGGAGATACACCAAAAGACACAAATTGCACTTTTCAACCTGCCTAAAATAAAGCCATCTTAAATAATTATAAGGCCATTTCCAAGGCAATATTTTATGAAAAAATGATGACTTGTCATTGAGTACTAACTAAAATAAAAGAGAGTGCTCAGTTGGCCATCCGTCGTCATCATAATTTTCAAATTTGAATCTAGGGCGCAATTTAAATTTTTCCTTATGGCCACAATAGCTCCAAAACTAAAGCATATAAAAAAGAGAAGGTTAAATTTCATGATTTACATTGGTGATGTTGTACTCCTCTCATCGTAGAAGGATTTAGATAATCTCTGACAATTGATTTATAACCCACCAGCAATATAAGTTGTTTAACCACATACCAACAATAGCTAAGGAATCGACCACAAAATTTCCCTCCCTAAAGCTATGTTTCACTATGAAGCCATCTAGACTAGTCTGAATACCTCCAATATCCTTAATTATTCTTTCTACTTTCCAACTAGATGAAGCACGTCCCTTAATAATATCAATAATGATTTTTGAGTCTCCTTCAATTTCAAGTCACCTTATACTAATAGAAAGAGAAAATTTAAGCCTATAAAGAAGAACCATACCTTCATCTTGATTGACAGTATGGTCCTTCAGGGGACTAGAAAAAGTAACAACTAATTGTCCTTTATGATTCCTTATAATCCCTCCACCAGCATCTAATACATGATTTACAACCACATCAAATTTTAGTTTTTCCTAGTTGGGCCCTAGAAGCTTCCACATAGTACCACACATAGCCATAGCTTTGGAGTTATCAAATTGATCAAAACCATTGGAAAGATTCTAGGCCATAGCAATATTCTTGTTAGAAACCAAAGGAGGAGAGGAAGGAAGTTTCCAATGAGAGACATGAATATTATCATTAATGAACTTAAGAAAATAATGGAGAATGACCTTCAGGGGAAATTTAGTTTCTCATAATATCATATTATTACATTCCTTCCAAAGAATCTAGCAAAAATGTGGGGGGATTTTCTGCCAGAGTTGTTGGAGGAGGGGGTGGTGAGAAGGAGACTACCAACCCAAGACAAACTATTGGATGTTAGGACCAAAAATTGAGTGAAAATTAAACTTCAACAAAACCTTTTGCCAAATTTGAGAAGGAGACTACCAACCCAAGACAAACTATTGGATGTCAGGACCAAAAATTGAGTGAAAATTAAACTTCAACAAAACCTTTTGCCAAATTTGAGAAGCAAAAATATAGTGTATAAATAGATGATTGATACTTTCCTCTTCCCTCTTATAGAGGATGCATGTATTGACCATATAGAATCCCCTCTTAGAAAGGTTGTCTTGGGTCAAGATGTTTCTATGCATTACATCACACTAGAAGAAGTTAATCATGGGATGAGATGTGAATTCCAGACTCTTCTCGTAAGTAGGATCAACCTTCTCTTTGATTAAAAGGCTATAAGAAGATTTAATCATGAAGTAACCTGAATGAGTAGGGGTCCAGATGACTTTCTCAGCTCTACCAAATAGAGAGATTTTGATATTACACAGTGTAGTCATAAGGTCATGTTCTTTGTTGGATAGTTCATGCCTGTTAGCTAGGAGGTGTGGAAGGTTTTTCTAAATGCCACCTGGATCTAGATAGTTTGTAATGTGATTACCTACTCAGAGCTTGAGACTATTCTTCAAAAGGTTAAACATTCCTTCTTCAAGAGGCATGTTGTCAATCCAACTATCCTCCCAGAATCTAATGTCTCTACCATTACCTAACTGTCATTTCACACCCATTATGAGAAGGAGCTTCTTATTCCAGATTCTAGATCCTTGGGGAAGACTTTTGATAGCAAAGATCGTGATGAATCATTCACTTCCTAGACATTTAGCCTCCGTAATCTTGTACTGATTAGCAACACCATTCATCAACTTCCAGACATTTTTTGTCATTAAGGATTTGTTTAAGTTGGAAATCTTTCAAATTTTGAGACCTCCCATCCATTTTTGCAAACAAACTGTGTCCCAGTTGACTAGGGCTAATTTTTTTTCTCTTCAATCCCAGTCCATATAAAAGTGCATTGAATTCTCTCTAATATCTCGGCCATAGATCTCAAAATTTTATAGAGGGATAAAAAAATAAAATGGAATCTATTGGAGGGAGGTCAAGGGAGCTGGAGCTTACCAGCACTGCTCAAAATCTTGCCTTTCCACACAATTAATTTATTTTGAGTGTCCTTTGCAATGGAATACCAAAAATCTACATTGATCTCTTTGACACTTAGGGGCAACACAACATAAGTACTTGGGAGGTTGATGGACTAATAACCCAAGATATCAATAATTTTGATCTAAAGATCCTATTTAGTGTTATAGAAAAAACTCTACTTTTGTGATGATTAATACACTGGCCTGAAGTAGTAGCATAATTTTCTAAAAGATATTTCCATTCTCTAGCCTCAATAATAGAGGATTTGGCTAAAAAAAGAGTGTCATCAACAAAATGCTATAAAACTAAAGGGGGAAGAGTAGAAGTAGGTTTGATACTTTTGATTCTTCCAACAATAGCCAAGTGCATTATGCTACGGCTAATGACCTCAACAACCATGATGAAAAGGTAAAGAGATAAAGGGTCACCTTACATCAAGCCTTTACTAGCATTAAACTTACCCCAAGGCATTTCATTAACCAAAACATAAAATCTAATAGTTTCAACACATTCCTTAATGATATCTAAAAGCCTCTGACTAAACCCAATCCTGGTAAAAACTTTATACAAAAATATCCAGTTCAATTTTTCATAAGCCTAAGAGATGTCCATCTTAAAATCCCTACCTTCTTCCTTGCATTTGTCCATAGAGAAAATAATCTCATGAGTAGTAATTGTAGCATCAAAGATTTTCCTTTCTAGGATAAAAACCCATTTGATTAGGGCTTATAAACCTATCCAGGAGTGGCTTGAGTCTATTCACTAGGATCTTAGTGAAGATTTTATAAATAGTATTACAATGACTTATTGGTCTAAAGTCATTCATAGATTTAGGGACAAGGACAATGTAAGTGTCATTCATATGCCTAAGTAGTTTACTAGTCCTAATAAAGTCTCTAGCATCCCTTGTCACATCAAATCTTACAATGTCCCATAAGTCCTAAAAGAAAGCTGGTGGGAAGCCATTCCATCCTGGAGATTTATAATCCCCCATAGAAAATACAATATATTTGACTTCTTCCTTGGTCACTTGGGTAATAAGGAGGTCATTTTCATCATTAGAGATGACTTGGGGAAGATAGCACAAAAGTTGGTCCCACAGATCCTCCTATTTACCTGTGTTGAAATGAGAATAGAGATGCAAAAAGAAAGAAGAGGCCATGGTGCCTGATTGATACTATTCATAAAATTCCCTACCATTATCATCAAGTAAACAATTGATAGTGTTCCTCTTTTTATTCTTTCTAATGGTCCCATGGAAGAAGGTAGAGTTACAATCTCCCTCTTTAATCCATTAGATACATGATCTCTATTTCCACTAGATCCCTTCATTTTTCATCAGAGTCTTCCATTTAGCCCTGCATTCCTCCTCCTCAACATGTAATATAAGGGAAGGGTCCCCAATAGCCATTTGATTCTGCAAAAATTCTAGTCTATCACTTAACTCCTTATTTTTTAATATGTCTCCAAAATTTACCTTGCTCCACCCCTTAACCTCTCCCCTAATAATCTCCACTTTCTTAGCAATCCGAAACATAACATACCCTCTAAATGGGGTAGAATGCCACCTTCAAATAAGTTCTTTGAAATTGGGGTGAGAATCCCACATTATCTCATATCTAAAAGGAGTAGGTCCTGACCTAGACTTATCTATCCATTTTAGAAACAGCAGGTTATGGTCAGAAGTAGTTCTAGGAAGTGCATAAAGAATTTATTTGAGGCCCATATCCCATGAAGAGGTCTAGATCCCACGAAGAGGAAATAAGGAAATTATCCTATCTAACTTGAATGAGGTTCTCTCCTTTCCTATTATTAGATCAGGTGAAAGGATTACCTTGTAACTCAAAATCATAGAGGGCCGTATTGCTAACAAAGTTAGAGAGATCCCCCATGCGATCACTGTAGTCCATTAGACCTCCCAATTTTTTAGATTGAAAAAGGGGGAAATTAAAGTCCCCAGTAAGCATATATTTTGCATTTTGATCTTTCATGATGTTATTTGTAATATCCTCCCAAAATAACCTCCTACCTGAGCAGTAGTTAGGAGCATAAATATTAAAGAGATGTCGTTGGAGCTCCTTTATCTTAAAGATGACAGGTAAAAAGTTTTGGCAAAAATATAGGCTTCCCCCTCCATATTAGATGGATTGCATAGGGTAGAAATACCTCCTGAAGATCCCATCACCTTAGAGTAAAATAAATAAGCACCAAGACAAAGCCTCCCCACCATTTCAAAGAAAGTAAGTTGTAAGATATTTTAGCCTCTTGCATCAATAAAATATCTATCTTGTAATCAAAGATATATTTCCTAATAGCATACTACTTTTGAGGATTGTTTAGTGTCCTTATGTTCCAAGAAAGGAACATCATTTCTTACCTTTCTGATTAAGGTCTAGGATTAATTGCCTACTAGTGGAAATTTCCCTTGCTATCACCTTTTACCTTCTAGCTCTTTCAGAAGGCCTTTCTACTTTGACATCAAGACCTACATCAATCTTCTTGATCATTCATTTTTCTGACTTTTCCATTCCTCCTCAACATTTGTGGTAAGATTAGCAATTGAAGCCTTACTATCAGGGGATAAAAAAATTAACTTAGTGACTTCTTCTACCATTGTTTCACATTGGGAAGTAATTTTATCAACCAAATTAACACAGTGAGATGAAATAATCCTCATAGAAATAGGAGTGGAAAATAGTTTATTTGTACAAATATCTTCAATGATCAAAGTCTATGTCCCTTGGGCAGTAGGTAGTGAAAAACCATTAGCAATCTCAAATAATGAAATGTGGTGTAGGGGAACCTTTTGGAATGTCTAGGACCACTTGAAGGTTCTAAACTCGTAATGAAATGTAATAAGATCTATAGACCATTTGGGGAACTTTGGGAATCAATTGGACCCATTTGTAAGGCCATTGACCCAATAAGGCATTTATAAGCCTATTGGTAAAATATGGTCAAAGGGAAACTAAGGGTATAGGAAAGGGTAAGATAGGGATTATATGGTGTTTTGGACCAATTATGGTCATTATAAGGAGTTCCCGGCATGGGGAAGGTTAGGAAGGTACAAGATGACACAAGTTGTCAATGTTATCATGACAACATTAACAACATTTGAGCAGTTTTGCATTTCAGTCCTAATGGTCACTTTCATTCAAATGAAAGTTAGGAACAGTTTGGGGGATGTTTTTAACTCAATATATTCCTACCTTGGTCAAGGGAAAAGGGTTGTTGAAGTTTTGGTGAAGAGAAAACAATAAAATCTCACTATTTCTTGGTTCAAATCTTTTGTATTATGTGATTGTACGACTCTGTATGGACTAATACAAGGGTGAAATGTTAATGAATGAATAGAGTATTGAATTATACTTCATATCTAGTTGATCTAAGGTTGATATCACTTTTCTATTGAGAGTTGCATCCATTGTTCTAAAGCAGGTCGAGAAACCCTCAAGTACCTAGGGTTTGGGATTGAAATGTAATTATTTCCACTTTCCATTGTGGGAAAATCATGACCTTTTGTAGAAAGTGAGGTCCTTATATGTATCAAAAGATTCAATTGGTTTGGGACCAAAAGATGAAAGGAGTTGGGAGAATGGAAAATCCCTAACTAGGCATCTCAATGTGACTAGTTAATTGGAAAGGGAAAATGAGTGGGACAAATGTATCCAAGGGTGAGTTGGTAAAAATATAATGGTTGATTTGGGGGTTTGAAATAAGGATTGAAGTGTTTATATGGTTGGTAAAGTGGGAACAATCCATCCATTAGTATTTTCTTTGAGGAGTAGGCTAATTGGGAAATTAGGCCTAAGGAGACAATCAATAGAAAGGTGTCTAATATATGTGATCAAGAATCCAATTTGGGGTATGTTGTCAAGGGCCCAAAAGGGTATCTAAAAATATAATCCAATCTATGGTTCATTTGGAAAAAGTTAGAAAAAAAATAAAAAATTGAGTTGGGAGACCTAGTAGGAACTAGGTCTAATTGAGTGCTAATAAAATCAAGTGTCAAGATGAAATTGTTGGAGTCATGAAATTGGTTCAAAACCTAGTTCTTATGCTAGGACAAGGTGCAAGGTGGAGTCAAACTCATCCTTTGGAAGAATAGGAGAGGAATACCTTGTCCAATCAAGACTAAGGACCCTATTCAAGGCCTTGGTTGAAGTAAACAAGAAGGAAGGTAAGTTATTGGATTAAGGATGATCCAAATTGAACATTGACACCAAAGGGGACATGTAGGAGACTTTGATCTTGCAAAGGGTAAGTTTAAATCCTTTGAGCCAATTTGCATCATAGTGGGATTAGGATCACTTGGGTGTTTTGGTCTTAGTGTATGGCAACATAAGGAGAAGAAGAAGAGGCTAATACCATGCCTCCAAAGAGCATTTCACAGGATGCAATCAATAAGATGTTTGAAGTTAGATTAATAAAAATGAACAAGACTAAGGCTAAGGAAAGGGAGGATGAAGATGAATCTGATGAGGAAGGGGAAGAAATGGAGGAGGAAACCCCAAGGTATGAAGTGGAATTACCTACAGATCAAAGAAAATTTGGGGATTCCTTGAAGTCAATTAGTAGGGATAATGTGGACAGTCTACCCATGTTTGGGGGAAGCCTGGATGGAGAGGAATTACTGGAATGGATGAAGGATTTTAACAATTATTTTGAGTGTAAGGAGGTTCTAGAGGATAAGAGGGTTAAAATAGAAAAAGGTAAACTAAGAGGACCTGCACCTTCATGGTGGAATTACATACAAGGAGAAAGATTTAAGGAGGGAAGGAATATAATATCCTCACGGGGAAGGATGAGTGAAAGGATTAAGACTCAGTTTCTTCCACCAGATTATGAGGTACAAATGTACAAGAGGTTGCAAAATTTGAGGCAAAGAGATCTTGATATGAATACCTATACAGAGGAGTTTCATAGGCTAAGTATAAGATCCAAGAGACATGAGGAGGAGCCTAAGAAAGTGGCTAGGTATCTAAATTGTTTGAAGATCAACACTTAGAATTAAATCAGTATATTGGCCCATGATACAGTAAACAATTGTATACAGTTAGCTTTGAGGGTAGAGGACAAGTTGAAGAGGAAGGGAGATTATAATAATAGGGGTAGAGGAGGAAGAGGTTTTAGAGGAAGAGAGGGTTTTGGTGGTAGGAGTCGGCCACTCAAACCTCAAGGAGAAAATAGTCAAGTTAATTCCTCTAAGAGTTCAAATCCTAGAGGCAAATTTATGGGGGGAGGCCTAATGACAGAGGTAGGAGTGGAGGATCAAGAAGGGGAGAAGTTACTTTCTATGATGAATGCTTCAACTATGGGAAAGAGGTACACTCTACCAAGAGATGTCCTATGGAAAATCAGAATCAAGGGAAGTAAGAAGGACTCATCTAGTCCAAGAGGATGACTCTCATAGTGTACAGTTCAATTCAAGACCTGCAGATCCAAAATTTGGAGAGAACCTTATGATGAGAAAAACATTTATCAAAGGAACTAAACCCAAAGAACCACCCAAAAGGAAGAACCCATTCTAGACATCATGTAAGTCGGTAGGAAAAGTGTGTAAGGTAATTTTTGATTCAGGGTCTACTAATAACTTAGTATCTATTGACATGGTTGAAAAGTTGCGTTTGAAAAATATTCTACATCCATTTCCTATTGGATTATGAAGATGGGGGGTGAATCAATAATACTGATCACAAAATACATTAAAATATTTTCTCTGATTAACTTGGTAACTACTCAGTAGAAACATAACTCTCTATTTATTGACAATAGTAAATAAACTATATCAATCATTAAAACAATATAAAAAATCATTCACAATGTGTAACATAGATATTTAATGTGGAAACCCATCTTTGGGAAAAACTACTTTTGGAATTGTCACCCGCTAAGAAATATACTCTTCTGAAGTACACCTGATTAAGAGCCAATCTTGTTAAAGATTATAAAACACATTTTAAAGTGTGACCCAGTTAAGGGATTAAATTCATATCTATTAGGATCTTCACCCTATTAAGAGTGGCCTTGTTAAGGGGCTTTAAACACTCTTTTTGGAATGTCACCTTTCTCAAGGATTTACAATAAGTTTGTTAAGTCCACTCTGTTAAGATATTTCTCTGTTACAAATGTTAGTAAGTGTATCATCTTAAAATGGAAGCACTTCCATGATAAGAAATTTTATCCCTTTGAGTAAGTGTTTTGGGGTCATGTCAAGCACCTTGATTAGGTCTTTGCATGGATCTGGCTTTTTCCCCTGTTGCTTCTCTCTCCACCCATTTCTAGCTTTTCCTAGCACCTGGTCCTGAGAACTTAAGATCTGAGGCCTCAGGGTCAAGGATGGCCTCCTGGATCAAGGTTGACCTTGACCCTAACCTAGGTTAGAGTCAACCTCGACCCTGACCCTAGGTCCAATTTTCAAGTTTCAGAGGTTTCAGGATATCAGACTTCAGAAAGTTTTATTTTCCTGCTTCCGGGTCGGCTATTTTGGATTTCAGAATGGTAAACTCTTAAATTGCATTTAATCTAGGTCCATTTCTAGGGGTTAAGGTTAATTGAGATTTAATTCTCCAATGTCAGCCTCTCTAGAAGTTTGTGCCCTAGATCACTATAAAAGGAAGTCTTCCTCTCTCATTTCAATCCATCAATGACCAAGCAATTTCATGATCAAGACATCTAGATCTCAAGAGAATTCAAGCAATCAAGAAGCAAGAAAGAGGGAGAAAGAACACATTCAAGTATTCCTCCATCTTCAAGCATTCAAGAACCAATTCATCAAGGAGATCCATTAGTAGCCATTGAAGGATTCAAGCTCTATGGAGCCCTCTTGTTGAAGATTTCTCCATCCACATTCATTCAAGCCTCTTTCTAATCCAAGATCCATTCAATATTGGTGTTGAAGATCTAATTCCATTGATTTGAGACATCCTACATACAATTCTACATTCATTTGGAGCATCCCTATTTGTGGATTCAAGGATTTGAATCCCCCACAAGGATTTCAACATAAGCAAGGTGAATAGTTCTATTTACTTTGTTTATATATTGCAATTTCAATTACATTTCAAGGTTGATTCCAAACTAGGGTTAAACCAAGGCAAACTCCCCATCCAAACAACAAAAACCATTTTTCTTATAGGTACAGGACAACGAATTACAGTTCAGATCTGGATACCCTTTTCGATGAACTTTCAAGATCCGTGAACATAATTTTTGTCAAAGTTGTTTCAGGTTAGGGACGACCTTCAGTGGGGGGTAAAATTGTGCCTTGGGGTAAGATTGTGCCTCGCTATCTAGGTCAAAGTTGACCTGACCTCAGAAAGACAAAATTTTTCTAGGTTTTCTCTATCTTGGTATTTCTAGTCTAGAGTAGGTTGTAGAATTCCCCGAAACTGTTCATAGACATCAGAAATCAGCATTTTCCAAATTTTCCCTATTGTGAGGTTAGTATTTGTCTTCTATTCATTTAAGATTTCAAGCACATAGTTTCTATAGCAAAGTATAATATTTTTTCCTTTCTTCATATTCTCCATGGTTTGATTCGTTTATGTATTGATCACTTCTTTGTGATTAAACAATTTGGATCTCTCCTCTTGAGAATTTGGATTACGGATAGATCTTATATTTTCCCCCCATTTCTCACATATATACAATAACAATATACTTTGTAAAGGGTAAGGATAGACCCCCCTACATCTTTACCACCTTTACATTTTGGTGAACCCAACATGCTTACCCACTTTTCTTTTGTGGAATTAGATGCCCTATTGTGTTTGTGGTGTTAGATTTCCCTTTATATCTTTTTGGTGTTAGATTTTCCTTTTATGTTAAATCTTGCATGCTCATAAAATTAGATTTCTTTCTTTTATATTTCAAAAATACAAAAACATTTTGAAAAATCTCTTTAAAATACAAAAATATTCATTTGTTCATGCTTTGTGTTTTCCTAGTTTAGTTCATTTGAGTTGCATTGGTATATGAGCTTTACTACCACTAGTCCTACCTATAATAATCCAGTTAGAAGAAGTCATAGACTCATGGGTGCCTTTGATCCTGAATCTTCCTCTCCTTTCCTTAGGATCCCAGATGACAATTTGATTATTCATGATTCCAATCCTATTATGGAGAAAAACTATTCTCACTCATCTCATGATGAGGATGATGCTTTAAGATTTCCTCCCGAAAAAGTCCAAAAAATTTCAACTGAACTTGATAAAATGGGTAATTAGCTTATTCAAGAAAACCATAATCAAGATTCTATTCAAGCTATCAAGGCTCTTAAGAAAGTTCTTCATGATAGTGATCAAGGTGTTAATCTCTTGCGTGGTATTACTCATCTTGTGCATTCAAATGTTAAACCTTTAGCTCAAGAAGCTCAAGATTTAGGGTTGATTCCTCTGGTTACTAGTGTCAAACCTTCTTCTGTTCCTTTATCTAGTATTCCTACCTAGACTCATTTGGTGACTGTGATGGTTCCCTCTATTCCTATGAGTGTTCCTCTTGTGTCCCTTCCTACATCACAACCTTCTTACCATAATGTTCCTTTTACTTATTCCAATCCCCTTCCAATTGTGGTTCCACGTGTTCCTCCTGTTGTGTCTTTCATTCTTGCAACTTCTTACACTTTACCTAGTGTTTTTAATGTTGTTATTCCTCCTATTTCCTCTAATGATTCAACAATCATCATTTTGGCTCAAACTATGTCATCTTTACAACAACAAATTGCATCCTTAACTCAAAACAAGTTTAGTATTCCTACATGTGACATGGGAAGTCCTGTGTCCCTAGACATCATTCATACTCCCATCCCTCAGCAAGTCGACATGCCTCATCTTGAGAATTATAATGGTAAGGGAGATCATGTTCATCATGTTAAAACATTTCAAATCCTTTGTAGTGATTATGCTCATGACCATAGGATTTTAGCCAAGTTGTTTGCTAGAACTTTTCATGACAAGGCCTTACAATGGTATTGTTCCTTGCCTCCTTATTTTATTGACTCATTTCCAAAACTTGCTAATGCTTTTATTCAACAATTCCAAAATAACATAGGTCTGTAAGTGTCTTTGACTGATTTGATGCATTGTAAACAAAGTGCTAAGGAAAAATTGACTGAATTTATTGGTAGATTTAAGCATTTACATGCTTAGATTTCCTATCCTGTTCCTGATATTGATATTCAACGTATGTTTATTTCAAATTTGCAAAAGGATATTAGAGATAAGATTCTGCTTACTGAATTTACCTCTTTTCAACAACTTTGTGCAGTGCTTCATCATTATCAATTACAAGTGAGTCAATTTGAGAGCAACACTCCAATGGCTCCTGTTCTAGTTGATAAGAGTGATGCTGCTTCTAATCCAAAAAAAATTAAAAAATTCAACAATTATGTCAAGATAAACAAGCAAGCAAACACAGTTGTTGATCAAGTTGTTGTTGCATCTCACAATGCCACTTCTACATCCACTTCTTTTTGATTAAACCATACATTTACTCCTCTCTCTGAATCTTTACATTCTATTATGAATAGGTTGTTAACTACTAATATGATTACTTTACCTCCTATTCAACCTCTTTTACTTGCTATGATTGCATCTAAATCCTTTGATCCTAAAGCTTTTTGTCAATATCATTGTCAGAATGGTCATGATACTGAGAAATGTTATTCTTTAAAACATAAGGCTCAAGACTTAATTGACTCTAATGCTTTATCTATTGATAATATTGATGGTAGTGGGAACAAATCTGTCTCTCCTCCTAGTCAGAATCTTCAAATATATATGAATCCTTTACCTACACATGTTACAGATACCGTTGCTCAGCCATCTTCTATGGATATTGTGTATGATTCAAAGATGGATGATCTTAATCATATTGTTAATCAAGTGGAGCATGTTGTTCAATATGTATCTCCACCTCAGCCTCAACCTCAGATTTAATCTCAAGTTCAATCTCAACCTATACCAAAACCTAAGCCTGAATTGAAAAATCAACCTAAACCTCGACAAAAACCTAAGAATAAAAGATCTCGGGAACTTTTGATTACCTTTGATGATTCTGAGACTATTAAGGCTCCTGACGATCCCGTTTACATTTATGCTAGGATTTCTCAGATACCTACTCATTGTTTTCTTGTTGATCCTACATCCTTACTCAATGTTATTACTGAAGAAAATCTTTTTATGAAAAACTTGCAATGTGATTCTTATGATACATCAGATGCGTGGATTCAAACTTGTAATGGTTTTCTTTATCTATCATTTGGTTCTATTAACTTGCTGGTTGAGCTTTGTGGTAAAATTGTGAACACTACCTTTGTTGTTGTTCCTACTTCTGATCAATTTCAAGTTAAGCTTGGTTTTCTTTGGTTAAATGCCATGCATGCTGTTGCTTCACCTATCCATTAATGCCTTAAATTCATTCATGATGAAGAAGTGAAGATGATTAATCATAGTTTATATCAACCTTCTAGGCCCAAAGATTGTGCTACTCTTGACTTCTTTTGGCCTTCATTACCTAATTCATGTCCTTCTTGACCTGATAATCTTTTCCGCTCATATCAAGCCTATAAGCATCATAAGATTCTCAAATTAAGTATACCTCCTATGGATCTTAATCATGGTATTTTTCCTACACCTTCCATACCTCCTTTATCTATGGTTTCTAGTTTTGTTAATCAAGCTCCTACTATTGCTTGTCAGTCTGTTGATAATCCTATTAATCCTCCTATAGAACCTATGAAGGGTCCGGTAATTTCTCCTCCTAGTTCTCAACATATTTCAAGTAAGGCAAAACGTAATCAATCTGCTAATGAATGTCATAAGAAGCATTGTGCTCAAGCTAAAGCTCATAATTCTGTTCTTCAAAAATCTTTACCTTCTTTTGATAAGCCTATGCATGATGTGTTAGAAGAAGTTGTTGCTAATAATGATGTTAATATACAAGATTATGATGATCCTATTCGTATTTTAGATCCTATTTTGATTAATCTGGATGAAGAAGATACTCTTGATGATGTTAATGATGAATATGAGACTATTGACATTGACATTGATTTACCTAATATGCTTTGATCACAATTAATGCTAACACCTAGTATCAAACATTATGATTCTCAAGAGGATCCTTGTTTGGAGTTGGATATCATTCCTACTATGTTGGATATAGTCCCTCTTGCAAGTTACCCACCTTACCTAAATGATATAGAATGAGATGGGGAGAGTAGGTGGCGCACTTGATTGGCTTGTCCTTCATGGTAGCTTTTTTGTGTGTTTTCCTATAGTACTGTGCTTCTCCTGTGATGTGTTTGCTAAATGTTGTTAGATTATTTTATACAACCCTTGTTACTATGTTGGTTCAAGGTGATAAAGGAATCAAATCTGTTGTGCAATTCCTCTACATGTATCTCTATTCTTCCATATGTTGTTTCATGTTATGTTGTACCTATGCTATTGTTTGTAAATATTTCCTTATCTAGTCTGCTTGGATCTGTGACTTTGGTTGAACTGATTCTTTTTGGTCTCCAGGTCATGGTCCGAAAAGATTCTTCTTCGTATCTCTTATGTAATCTTTCCTCCATTGTGATTGTAGTTCTACTTTCTTTGGGGAATGATGTCAATTCACTTGCAATAATATCATATATATATATTATCTTATGATCATACTGACTCCATGGTAGGTAGATCCCTTCTGTGTTCTTTGTATGTTTATGTGGAATTTCCCTTGATTTGTCTTTGTCTAGGGGCATCTCTTAGTGGAAACATAATCAATGGAGTTGTTTATGTTTCCATTAAAGCCATTGCTCTTATTAAAGTATTAGCAATGACTTTAACATGGGGGCATACACTCTTCTCATCTATTGCACACACACACTTTTTGATATACATATATTATTTTTCAAGATACCTTTCTCCCTTTATGGATTAGTGACTAATCCTTAAAGCATGGATTTTTGTTTAGGATCTCTTGATCCCTCCAGTTTCAAATTATGATCCCTTAAAGTCGAAGGTGTCCTTAAGATTGGATATCTTTTGTTTTTGGTTTTACTCTTATGGAATATAATATTCCTAGGGTTGACTAGTGAGTAGCCACATTCACTAGGCGGTTCAATTTCATCTTTCCAGTTGCATTGTTTTCTTGTGTGGTTCACAATGGGGCATAAGTTCTCATTGGGTGAGATAATCACACCCTCTTCTTTCTCTTTTCTAGAGATTTCTCTCTTATTATGATCTTGGAGTTGATGAAGACTTGAGTCCTTAGGGGGCTTGAATATTTCTTTTTCTCTTTGATCTCAATAATATTATATTTTCATTATGATCTCCTTTACCAAGCATTTTCATCGAGTCCATACTCTTGCTAATGTGGGGGCTTAATGTATCATCTTAAAATGGAAGCACTTCCATGATAAGAATGTTTAGCCCTCTGAGTAAGTGGTCTAGGGTCATGTCAAGCACCTTGATTAGGTCTTTGCATGGATCTGGCTTTTTCCCCTGTTCTACTTCTCTCTCCAACCATATCCAGCTTTTCCTCACACCTGGTCCTGAGAACTTAAGATTTGAGACCTTAGGGTCAAGGATGACCTCCTAGGTCAAGGTCAACCTCAACCCTAACCTAGGTCAGAGTCAACCTCGACCCTAACCCTAGGTCCAATTTTCAAGTTCTGGAGGTTTCAGGATATCGGGCTTCAAAAAGTTTTATTTTCTTGCTTTCGGGTCAGCTGTTTTGGATTTTAGAATGGTAAAATCTTAAATTTCATTTAATCTAGGTCCATTTCTAGGGGTTAAGGTTAATTGAGATTTAATTCTATAATGTCGGCCTCTCTAGAAGTTTGTGCCCTAGATCACTATAAAAGGAAGCCTTCCTCTCTCATTTCAATCCATCAATGACCAAGCAATTTCATGATCAGGACATCTAGCTCTCAAGAGAATTCATGCAATCAAGAAGCAAGAAAGAAGGAGAAAGAGATCATTCAATAATTCCTCCATCTTCAAGCATTCAAGATCCAATTCATCAAGGAGATCCATTAGTAGCCATTGAAGGATTCAAGCTCTATGGAGCCCTCTTGTTGAAGATTTCTCCATCCAAATTCATCCAAGCCTCTTCCTAATCCAAGATCCATTCAAGATTGGTGTTGAAGATCCAATGCCATTGATTTGAGACATCCTACATACAATTCTACATTCATTTGGAGCATCCCTACTTGTGATTCAAGGATTCGAATCCTCCACAATGATTTCAACATAAGCAAGATGAATAGTTCCATTTACTTTGTTTATATATTGCAATTTCAATTACATTTCAAGGTTGATTCTAAACTAGGGTTTAACCAAGGCAAACCCCCCATCCAAACAACAAAAACTATATTTCTTACAGGTACAGGACATAGAATTGCAGTTCAGATCTGGATACCCTTTTTGGCAAACTTCTAAAATCCACAAACATAATTTTTGTTAGAGCTATTTTAGGTTACGGACGACCTTTAGTGGGGGGTAAGATTGTGCCCTGAGGTAATATTGTGCCCCTCTATCTGGGTCAAAGTTGACCTGACCTTAGAAAGACAAAAGTTTTATGGGTTTTCTCTGTCTCGGTATTTCCAGTCTGGAGCAGGATGCAATAATTCCCCAAAACTATGCATAGACATTAGAAATCAGCATTTTCTAGATTTTCCCTATTGTGAGGTTAGTATTTATCTTCTATTCATTTAAGATTTCAAGCACATAGTTTCTATAGAAAAGTATAAGATTTTCTCCTTTCTTCATATTCTCCATGGTTTGATTTGTTTGTGTATTGATCACTTCTTTGTGATTAATCAATTTAGATCTCTCCTCTTGGGAATTTGGATTAGGGATAGATCTTATATTTTCCCCCCATTTATCACATAGATACAATAGCAATATACTTTGTAAAGGGTAAGGATAGACCCCCCTACATTTTTACCACCTTTACAGTAAGCAACATTAATAAAAATCTCTTGTAGATATGAAACTATCTTTTCTCAATCAGATCCTTGTGCGCTCTTCAATCTTCACTTTAACTCTTCATCTTCCACTAACATCAACACTTCATAAAATCATTATTTTCTTGCTCAAGAATCTCAATGTTCCTTCACCTCTACAATATTCTATAGCCCTTCAACTATTTAGTTTTCCATCCCATTGTCCATACAAGATCATCCTTTATATAGATAATTTTTCCCTCTTAATCTCCTCTGTTACATTTTCCTTTAATCAATCTTGATCGTTTAATTCATTATTTATCGAATCTGGATCTTGGTAACATGTTTCATTTTAACGTAGGAACTTTAAATTTTCTATAAACTTCTTCCACTTATTTTTCACTTAGATCTTTCCATAGATCTCCATCTAGAATTTCCATAACCATAGATCTCTGTAACTAACTTACCTCTACATCATTATCATCTAGCTCATCATAGCTAATCATTAAATGTAGATTCCATCCATATTTAATACATTTTTCTTTCTCATTATTGTTCACTTAGAATTTTGGTTACATCGCTCAGTGCCTAAAACTTTCCACTTTACCAAGTGACCAACTTTTTCTCTTTACCTTACCGAGTGACTTTTCCATCTTGGTAGACATAACAACTTATCTTATCGAGTTGTCAAATCTTTATCACCATACTTTATCGACTTAACATAATCATATGTAAGGTAGAAAATAGTCATATGAACATACTCAAATCATTTTACGATATGTATCAGTTTCCCATTTAAGTTCTACAACTTCGTAACTTCTCATTTCCTTCTTCTCCTTAACTCATTCATCTTATATCATTACCAAATGATATGGAAACATAATATAAATAAAAAATCAATTGCTTTACATCATTGACAAGATTATAAATGATCTAATCATTCTAATAACATCATGTATACCTCTGAATAGTCTTCATCATCACCTCCATCAAATAAACAATCATCAACATTATTATTAGTTATGATAACAATCTCCCTCTTTGGCATTGATGGCAACACTAACAAATTTAGTGTTTAATTGATGATGGTACACTTCACTGTCATTCATATTCTGAACTCCCTTTGAGTAATAACTTCACTTTTCTGATCTTTCACTTGTAGTCTTTGTCTTTCTGATTCTATTAACAACATTCTCTTCTACATCCCATATTTCTGCTATACTCATCTAATTTGTCTCCCTCTTACTGTATTAATCTCTATTATATTTTTCTTCCTCTAACATCTAAACTTTGACATACACTGATTCATCTTCATTATTTTGAATTTCTATAATCATCTCCCTTATCTTGCATCAATTGACTTATACTCCCTCTTTGACAACTAAATCTCTAAATTTCTCAATGTCATTAT